>JAINUG010000175.1:1381957-1521957 GCA_029706075.1 Aldrovandia affinis
TGTGTGTGCGCGTGCATGTGCATGTGTGTGTGTGTGTGTAAGTGTGTGTGAGTGTGTGTGTGCATGCACTCTTTTAAATATGCCTTGGATGTAAAAACAAAACTATATTTGTCTCAATGATGGTTCCTTGGGGATGCATGTGTAAATCATAGAGTCTTATGAATTAATCTCACAATGGAGAATATGAGTAAATCATAGAGTCGTATGAATGAATCTCACAATGGAGAATATGAGTAAATCATAGAGTCGTATGAATGAATCTCACAATGGAGAATATGAGTAAATCATAGAGTCGTATGAATGAATCTCACAGTGGAGAATATGAGTAAATCATAAAGTCGTATGAATGAATCTCACAATGGAGATATGAGTGAATAATAGAGTCGTATGAATGAATCTCACAGTGGCGGATATGAGAGCAATGCAATAGCAGTGTGCTGAATTAGTCATGACAGAGCGCCTGTGCAGTGATTGGATCTTTGATTTGAGGACGCTCTCAACTTTCCTCTGAGGCGCGGAGGAGCAGATGAGTCGTGCTGCAGGGGGCCGATAGGCACGGGGCCCATTAACTCACAAACAGCGGCAATGGAATGAAAACACTTTCTCTCCTCCTACATCACGATATTGAACATATTCACCTCTGGAATGGACAATTGATATCATGTCACTTCTGGGATTTCTTGGAAGAAAAGCACTGCTCCCTTTTCCCATGTGGGGATTGTAGCAAATTGAATTATTCAGCCCCACTGTTTGCTATAGCCCTGATAAACATATGTACTGTGTATATACAGTAGGCTCCATTTTTATTCACACCCTTGATAAAGATGAACAAAAGAGATTGTATAAAATAAACTATATAAGGAATTAGGTATATTTTATGCTCAAACAATTCAGAAAATTCAAAACATATTTTGTTTTATTAATAATATTTGTTTTCCAGAAAACACATTGGATCACAATTATTCACATCCATAACTATTCTTTTAAATTGAATCCAACAAAAATAAATCTTCATAAATATACAATTTATTTGAAGTTCATTGGAAGGTTATGGAACTATACAGTGGCCTACAATGGCATCCTGTTTCCCTAAGGTTATTGATCTCTGCAGATGAGGAGATGGCTACAAAAAAGATACTGGAACAGTGGCTAACCTGCCAGGTAGAGGACACAAGTCTATCTTGCCCCCACGTGTAGTGATAAGGATGGTTTGAGAGGCAAAAAGAAGTCCAAGGGGCACAGTTCAGATCTTCAAAACATCTTGGGGTTACAAGGTACCATTCGACGATGCCTACATGACAATGGCCTTATGGCAGAGTTGCAAGAAGGCAACGTCTTTTGAAGACAATTCACTGAAAAAGGCATCTTGAATTCGCCAGACTACATGCAACATCAACTGAACTACAAATAGAACCGTGTCTTGTGGTCAGATGAAACAAAAATCTAACTTTTTGGACATGCACATCAGCATTATGTTTGGCATCCAAAGAATGCAAGTAATGTTGAAAAGCACCTCATGCCTACGGTGAAACATGGTGGTGGATCTTTCATTATTTGGGGTCATTTTGCATCCACAGGCCCTGGGGCCCTTATTAAAATAGATGGAACCATGAACTCCAGCATGTACCAAGGCATTTTGTCCAAAGGCCTTGTTCCCTCTGCCAGAAAGCTACACCTTGGTAGCTAGAGGATGGACCTTCCAACAAGACAATGATCCCAAACATATGTCCAAAGCAACTATGAAATGGTTGACAGAACACAAGATCAATGTCCGGCCGTGGCCATCTCAGTCTCCAGACCTGAATCCAATTGATCATTTGTGGTTTTAACTCAAAAAAGCAGTCCAAAAGCGTCAACCCAAGAATCTGAAGAGGCTAGAACAAGTTTCATAACGTCATACGACACTACAGAAGGTGACTACTTGCTGTTATAATGGCCAAGGGAGGAACCACAAAGTACTGATAACAGGAGTGTGAATATTTGTGATTCTAGATTTTTCTGGGAAAAACATTATAATTTGTGAACCGTTTGATTGTGGTTTGTGCCAATGCATTATTATTACAGAATATAATTTTCTGAATTTTGTGAGCATAAAATAAAGCTCATTACTTATATAGTCTACTGTGAATGCTGTTAAATAAGCCCCCCTGAATATTTTGGACAAGCCGTTTTGTGTGGCGGATGATGAATGGGGTGCACTGTGTTTCAGGGAATATGTTCTGTTTACATCCGCTCAGCTCCCAACTTGCGTATGATTCGTCATGTCAGACAGCGAGCTGTTCCTGTGCCAAGTATGCTCCCATTGTGTCCGTTCATAAGATAACCGGACGATTGCATTGTGCCCGTTCATAAGGAAACTGGCCGATTGCAATACACTGGGGGTTTGTGTGTGTATTGGGAGGGTGGCAGGGTTCCCCTCAATAAATCAATGCTAAAGATGAGAAATGTGTGTCATTTCCTAAACTCCCACTAAAGAGAGCTCAAACCAGGCCAGAGAGCTCAAACCAGGCCCACTACAGAGAGCTCAAACCAGGCCCAGTACAGAGAGCTCAAACCAGGCCCCCTACAGAGAGCGTTACCCCTCTACTGACTCCACTTGTGTGATTGGCCGTGGCGGAACCAACAACGCACACAGTCAGCCATGCTGTGTTTAATAAAGCAGATATTACCCTCATGCTAATCCACCTGCACTGAGCAAACATGGATCTAATGCAGCATATGACCATGTACCACAACACATATGAGCCATTCATCTGCTCTATGCACAGCATATACTGGGGATTGCAGACCTCCCCAAGGATTATAAGATTACAATATTCTGAACAGTAGCACAGAACCAGTGATGAGCACACAGGGGTCGAAGGGCATGGTGCATTTAGGCAGCGAATATAAAGCCAACAGGAAGCTTGTTTCCCCCAGAGCAACACAGGATGAGAGAAAGCCTTTGACGCAGCGCACACACCACGCCCAGCACACAAACCAGCACACAACTACGCCCAGCGATCTGCAGAATTAACTCTGCCTTGCTTTATTTATCTGTGTGCATATTCAATAAATATATATATATATATATATATATATATATATATATAAAATGTAGGTGGCCTTCCTTCAAGCCATTAACAGACACTGCCTTTTAAAAATAAATGCCCCCCCTTCTTGCCTTTGCTGGTGGGTAGGAGAACAGCTCCATGCAGATGCATTGTGGGTAGGCCACAGCGCCCCAGTCCTCAGCTTGTGTCACTGAGTATGTGGCTTATCGTTTCTGCCAGTGCCTTGTGTCAGTCCTTGATGGGGAAATGTATTATCTTTGTAAAACTTGCTGTTTTTGTAGAACATGGAGGCAGTTCCTCTGTGATGGAGCACATTATGGTGTTTGAAAGGAGGAACCACTCAAAGTGATAATGCTGCTTTGATGGCAGTCTTGGCTTGATAAAAGGGCTGATGAATACTGGTTTTGTGATATCTTTGACCCAGCAGTGCTACTGAAAGACCTATTTGAGGTATTTGAATGTTTACAATGTTGAGTGCCCCATTGATACACATTCAGTGAAGACTTTAATGATAGTCTCTCTTGGAGCAGCACAGGGAATGAGCTGACTATGACTGTGCCCTGTGTGGCATCCAATGACTTATGTAATTAAATAACAACAATACAAGCATCCCTTTTTCATCTCATAAATAAATCAATTTGTGAAAGGAAGGACTAATCTGGGGAACACCCTGTGATTAAATTCATATCTAATTGTGTTTAATTATTTATGAAGCCACGTCTTAATTGCACATTTAATGGAAAACAGAAGAGGCCTTGTTGATCAGTACGTGTGCTTTAATTTGAGCTGTCAGGAGCATGTGAGGAGTGTCCACACACAGGATCCAGGTAACCTGCCGATTGTGTCCATTCATAAGGTAGCCGGCCGATTGCATTGTGCCAATTCATATGATAACCGGCCGATTGCATTGTGTCTGTTCATAAGGTAACCGGCCAATTGCATTGTGCCCGTTCATAAGGTAACCGGCCGATTGCATTGTGCCCGTTCATAAGGTAACCGGCCAATTGCATTGTGCCCATTCATAAGGTAACCGACCAATTGCATTGTGCCCATTCATATGATAACCGGCCGATTGCATTGTGTCCGTTCATAAGGTAACTGGCTGATTGCATTGTGCCGGTTCATAAGGTAACTGGCCGATTGCAATACACTGGGGGTTTGTGTGTGTATTGGGAGGGTGGCAATCAATGCTAAGGATGAGAAATGTGTGTCGTTTCCTAAACTCTGCTTCCTGGTAGAAGGCTGCTCATTTCATATCTTTATTTTTGAAAGATGCTCTTTCTTCTGCCTTTATGCCAGTATCAGCAGAGCTCAGTAAGAGGAGGAAACTGTGCTCATCTTCATTTCTGCCTGTGTGACAATCACAACCTCTCTTTTATTTGACTCCACATTTTACATTACAGGCATTTAGCAGACGTTCTTATCCAGAGTGACTTTTTACACACAATCCATTTATACAGCTGGATATTTACTGAAGCAATTCAGGTTAAGTACCTTGCTCAAAGGTACAGTGGCAGTACCCCACCTAGGAATCAAGCCTGCAACCTTTGAGTGGCAAGCCCAGTCCCCTATCCATTATACTACATTGTTGCCATCTGCTGAGTTCTTCTCGTTTATTTCAACTCTGTCTTCTATTTTATTTTTATTATAGTTTACTTTGTTTTATTTTTTTCAATTCTACTCTATACTGTATGTTGATTGCTGTAAGACTCTTGGAAGATTAGTCAATAGGCTAAAAGAGATCCCACAATAAACAAACAAACAATCGGCGGAAGAATTGAAAAAGCACAAAGCACCATCGCCACTCTGCTGTGTGACAGAGGAAACCCGACACAGACCTGGAGACGCCCCACTATTGTTCCCACAATGCCTCAGTGACATCAGGGCAATGGCAGCAGTGTTGGGCTGCAGCTGAGCCGAACGCACACCGACTTCTGTTTTGGATTTCTGTCTTTTCTCAAAAGCACCTGAGGCGCTTTAAGACTCCATTCATTCAAATTCAAATTCAAAAAGCTTTATTGTCCATTTCAGTTAAAAATAGAAATTTGTCTTTGGCTCCATATATAGCTCAAATACATAAACACAGTAAAACAGGCATCACAATAAATAACAATAAGTCAGACTGTGCAACATTACAACACTAAAAGACACATTACATTACACCATTAAAATACACATTACATTACACCATTAAAAGACACATTGCATTACACCATTAAAAGACAAAAGAGTCCCGCCGCAGAAGCAAGTGCAGCTGCCTGCTGTTCGTGCCGGCCAGTGCTCGGGTATCTCACTTTTGTCTGGAAGAAAGAAAAAAGAGGTAGACAAAGACATTCCCACAAAGCTGTAGGCAGAGCACTCACAGCGCAGCAACAAGGCAGGAAGGCAATTTATAGTTTCATTGGCTACCTGGCAGGCTAAGAACATGCTCCTTGAGTTTAGGGTTCTTCCTCAGCAGCGGTTTCACACACAGAACTGTGAAAATCCATTGACATGAGGGGCTTTACAAACACATTTGATCCAGGGAGTTCAAAGTAGTTACGACTCTTCCACCTGTGTGGCTTAATGTGTGCTTGGTATGTAGAATGAATGTAGTTCATTTACTTCATTTTCAAATACTCTTTTTTTCCCACACTGAGAATTTTTTATTAATCTCCAGCTCCAACTTTTTTTATTTTTTAATTTTACCTTTATTTTACCAGGTAGTCCCATTGAGATCATCGATCTCTTTTTCAAGGGAGACCTGGCCAACATAGCAGCAAATAGGTTACAGACAGAACATACAGTACACAACAGAAAAAACAAAAGGAAAGTGCATTTGGAAGTCAGAAGTAAAAATACCTACACACATTGACAAGTACCAGCTGAATCAATTAACATTTCACCTATGCGAGCTTTAAAATCAGGTAGAGGGACCATTTTGCTTAGTTTCAAGTCTTTTTGGAGACTATTCCAAGCAAGCAGAGCAGAGCACATACAAGCTCTCTTTCCAAAGACAGTCCTTGCACTTGGCACAATAAGATATAAGTATATACTGTATATATTTATATGTTAAACTAATTTTACCTAGAAGTGCCCTCAGGTGATGTACACTCTCCTCAGTGGATGGCAGCTGCTCCACTGACTTACATTTGTGAGGTAGAATCTGCAGATGTGTGGCCTACATAATAATGCTGGGTAAAAATAGGCCTCATAAATAAAGCGCAGGATGAAATTAATAAACGAATGAGGACCGAATTCAAGAGAAAGGCATCTGCTAATCCAGGAGAATTCCTGCACTCAGGTATACAGTGCAGGTGTGCTCAAATACTGTGTGTGTATAATGATATACAGGTAACTGCCAAAATAAAAGAAACGCCAGTGTGTTAAAAAGGAGTTGGGCCACCATCAGCCACTAGAACAGAGCCAATGTGCCTTGGCATAGATTCTGCAAGTGTCTGGAACTTTGTTGTAAGGACACCATTCTTCCATGAGAAATGTCATCATTGACCAGTGGCCACGCGTGCCCTGTGGATGGGGACATTGTCATCCTGGAAGAGACCACTCCCATCAGGATAGAAATGCTTCACTAGAGGATGAAGGTGATAACTCAGAATGGCTTTGTATTTATTGGTGTTTACCTGTGCCCTCTAAGGGGTTGAGTGGACCTAAACCATGCCAGGAAAATGCACCCCACACCATAACAGAGCCACCAGAATCCCTCATTTACTCATGTGCTTACTTTATTTTGACAGTTATCTGTATAATGTATAGTATTTGACTGAAGCTTTAATATATCACATCACAATGATGTCCAAGGTGGGCAATGCGTTCTTGGGGAGCAGCAGAGTGGTTGAGCAGGTGGAGGAGGGCATGCTGAGGCAGCACCGCAGGGCGGAGAGTCCCACAGAGCGGAGCGATGGATAAATCCGTCCTGACGGCCGAGGAACACTGCTCACTATTAATACACTGCAGAGGCACTGTGACTCATTGTGGGCGCAGGAGAGGACTATCACAGCGCTGTGGTTCTGCCCCAGACCTGACACAGAGAGACACTTCATTTCACCGTGTACAACAGCATGTAACTGGGGGCCACGCAACCCACGTCTTTCTGCTACACAGTTTGGGCATTAGCATGAAAGAGAGGGGGAGAAGGAGGGGAGGGGGAGAGAGAGAGGGAGAGCGTGAGCGTGTTATCCTCTGACAGAGTTGCATTGTGGGAAAATGTGTTACAGTGGCTGCACCAACTTGTGGGGAAGTGGCAGAATTCAGCATATTACAAATGGACCCATATACCTAACATGAGTTTGTCTCTTAAGCTCCATTGTACAGCATAAACTGTATATACATTATATACATATATATATATACTGCCTATATACACACTTTATATATCCAACAGTGTCTAAAAATCACTGTGAGTGTGTCGGGTTTATGTTTAAATAAATGTTTATGTATGTACAGTATCTTGTTACAAATTACATACACACAAGAACATAAGAATACATAATTCAAGAACAGAAATACTGAGAATGGGCAGTGTGTGCGGGTACAGTATACACACATACAGACCCATCTAGGCTCGTTAAGCCATGTCCTAATCTAAAGAGTATCTAGTACTATATCTAGCCTGGACTTGAATAGCCCAAGTGTTTCTGCCTCTACTACCCGACCTGGCAAGCTGTTCCAGGCATTGACAACTCCCTGTGTAAAGAAAAACTTCCTAATATCCGTGCGGAGTTTGCCTTTAACTAATTTCCACCTGTGGCCTCTTGTTCTGCTAACCGAACCCATCTTTAAAAATATTTGGTAGTTCACTTTGTTAATCCCTTTTAGGACTTTAAAAACCTCAATCAAATCCCCCCCTAAGTCTCCGTTTGCTAAGCTTAAATAGATTGAGCGCCTTAAGTCTATCCTCATAACTTTTACCTTTCATACTAGGTACCAATTTAGTTGCCCTTCTTTGAACGTTTTCCAGTATGTATGCATGTATGACTATGTCTCTATTTACTGTATGCAGTGTCTGTAAGTCTGTCTATTTTTTCATTAAGTTGATGCAGCCAGGCAAGGAGCTTGTTGGGAATGTTGGGAATGCTTTGGCATACGACAGGGCTTGGAATAGATCTGTGCATTAAAATCAGACAGAAAGGGCGAGTTGGTTCCAAAAATAACTGAGAGGCAAGCCTACGTTTGAAGTCCTCTGGCTTTATGAAGGCCTAACTGAAAACACATTTCAATTCCACACACACACACACACACTGATTCTCTCTCTCTCTCTCTCTCTCTCTCACACACACACACTTTCCCCCCCAAACATACATATACTTTCTCTGTCTCTCTCTCACACACACACTTTCTCTCTCACACACTTTCTCTCTCACACACACACAAGCACACACTGATTCTAACACACATTCTCTCTCTCTCACACACTTTCTCTCTCTCACACACACAGACAACACACATTCTCTCTCTCTCTTGATTCTAACACACATTCACTCTCTCTATCTCAAACACACAAAACCTGATTCTAACACACATTTTCTCTCTCTCTCTCAAACACACACAGGCACAGATTTGCTTTGGCCTTGTTCATTTTTAGCTTCCTGACAGCACCCCTCCATAAGGACATTTTGAAACAGAAAATTCCACAGCAGTTAATTTCCAGAAGCATTTCCAGAAGTTCGTTTCCACTCAGCCACACTGTCACCCTGAGCTGCCCCATGTATTCTGCACCAGGGCAAACACACCAGCATCATTCAACAGGAAACACAGATAGAAGAGTTTAATGCATTTGTTTAGGCTCTCAGAGCAGAGCATGAAGCACAGCAATAATAACAATTGTCACAGCAGTCTGAATGATGGAAGTGCCTCATATAGAGATACAGAACCTATTTGTTGAAACATCCTGTCACCATATGCAGCCTGGTAACTAACTGACACTCACTATCCCAATTACTGGCCTGGAGGTAGGACCAGTGCGGTTCACTCACTAGGTGCCTTCCTGAAGTGAGCCAGTAAGAGATGAACATTCCCACATGAAAGGCCCTGCTCTTTGGCCAATGGGCTGTGGAGTCAGGGGCTGGAGGTACAACAGAGAGACAGGTGCATTATGGGTCCTGCAGTCCAGTACAGAGTTACACAAAGCAAGTAGCCCTCCCACCACACCAGGGCCGTGTCCGAAACCGCTCACTCGTTCCCTATTCCCTATATAGTATATACTATATAGTGTACTATTTAGAGAACGAAAGTAGTGTTTTCGGAGACTACAACTGAACGTCATTTGCGTCAAAAAAAAAAAAGTGCCGGATATTCAGGTGACGCAAGCAGATGTGCTCAGTATCATAAACAAACCGAGCACTCATGGCAGCAGGTTTAAATGTGCTAAAGTTTTGAGTTTCAAAGACGGGCAAAATTTTGTGTAAATGTAAATAAATGTAAGTAATGTTAAGCTATGTTATTGTGGTCATTTCTGTCGCCATTCTTTCCCTTCTCTCCTTCGGTATGACACGACCGCATTGCATTGTGGTAGACGGGATCAATTCTAGGGTAAAGTAGGGTACAGTCGATGTACACTACAAATCACGGTGAATTGTGGGTATTTTCTCGTTCCCTATTTAGTGTACGAAATTCACATTTTAGAATTCGTCGCACTCTACAAAATGGCGTCCACACAAAGTAGTGTACTAAATAGGGAATAGGGAGTGGTTTCGGACACGGCCCAGGAAGAGAACAGAGGGGTAGTGGCAGGATATGACATCACAATCAAGGACAGGGGAAGGGGTCCAGTCAGACCTGCATTGAGGATTCTTACATGATCACCACCAGCAGGCCATACCCTTTAGCCAGTCATACACATGTTTTCAATCATTTTGAATGCCGTAAAATCATTTTAAACATAAGTGTACGCTGTTGATTTGTGACTGCTGTAGTGTCTGCTCTAAAACGTACAGCCTTTCCCAATTACCTGTATGCACGAGACACTTGTACCTTTTGCATTGCAATTAGTGAAACACTTGCTATTGACCAGTGCTGTGAGGGGTCAGAGGTGAGAGGTCAGGGTGCCTCCCCTGCTGGTATCGGTGACATGACTACATGGCCAGCGGTGTAAATGCTGCACCCCCCGCCCCAGAGTATTTCTCCTGGACAAACAGAACTGACCCCCAACCCCCCACATCACAGAGAGTGAAGCGCATACTCAGCGTGTTCTCCCTGGACAGTCTCCATAGAGCTGCACTGCTGTAGCCCTGCTGGAGAATGCTCAGAGACCTGCCACATACACACACGCGGCCCTCCTGGCTCTGTTTGTAGCCATAAATCTCCTTGATTATATAACATATCTTCCCCACTCATAAGACAAATCTGTTCGCCTTTGCTCTCTGTCTCGGACACGCCCCTAGGGTCGTTTGTCTATGTTCTTTCTGTAAGCCCGCCCACCTGATGTGCTTCGGTGAGCGGTTTCACATTTTGGACCGTCTTCTTCAAAGTGTGTTTGAGGGCTGCCCCCTCCACCGGGCAGGTTTGTGTGAGGCGGTGCAGCCCCGCCTCCCATCGGCCAAACAGCAGGGGCCTTCTGACAGTGTCCAGTGTACCGCTTCCGTTAGGAAGCTGCCAACAAACCCAAACCAGGATATCATACTCCCAATGAAAAAAAAAGTCTGAGCTATAATTTGAAAATGTCCTGCCAATATAAGTAATCAAAGGGAGACCTTCGCCATTGTTACTGTGCTCTGCACTGGTAGGAAAGGTTGGAGGCTGTTCTTGATTTGATAAAGCCTAAAACATTTAGTAGGCCTATGGCCAAAAGGACTGCAGCGTTATAAAGGGTTTAATCAAGTGCGCTGGAACGTTGCTAAAGCAGTACAAACAAATCTTTCACTGGAATCCTCTCTAGTATTCACATTTAAAACGAAAAGGATGACTTCAAAAACAAAACAAAATGGACATGTTGAATTGCTTGCATTTGTAAACAAATTTGTCAGCGGTAAGCAGGCACCAGCCTGCAGAGACTGGGAATGCGGGTTAGATTTTGCCCACAAAACTTGTGCTTTCTCTGGCCAGACCAAAGGGCAGGAGAATCTGCAGAAGGCGGCGACAGAGAGCGAATCCTTTCTCACAATATTTTGTACTTCTTCTGGAAATCCAGATGTCAGTCAATGGGCTGTTCCTCGCTAGCTCTCCACACACACACACACACACACACACACACACACACACACACACACACACACACACACACACACACACACACACACACACACACACACACACACACACACACACAC
This sequence comes from Aldrovandia affinis, assembly GCA_029706075.1. Classification (NCBI taxonomy): domain Eukaryota; kingdom Metazoa; phylum Chordata; class Actinopteri; order Notacanthiformes; family Halosauridae; genus Aldrovandia; species Aldrovandia affinis. The sequence continues at coordinate 1,393,275 of JAINUG010000175.1, forward strand.
ACACACACACACACACACACACACACACACACACACACACACACACACACACACACACACACACACACACACACACACACACACACACACACACACACACACACACACACACACACACACACACACACACACACACACACACACACACACACACACACACACACACACACACACACACACACACACACACACACACACACACACACACACACACACACACACACACACACACACACACACACACACACACACACACACACACACACACACACACACACACACACACACACACACACACACACACACACACACACACACACACACACACACACACACACACACACACACACACACACACACACACACACACACACACACACACACACACACACACACACACACACACACACACACACACACACACACACACACACACACACACACACACACACACACACACACACACACACACACACACACACACACACACACACACACACACACACACACACACACACACACACACACACACACACACACACACACACACACACACACACACACACACACACACACACACACACACACACACACACACACACACACACACACACACACACACACACACACACACACACACACACACACACACACACACACACACACACACACACACACACACACACACACACACACACACACACACACACACACACACACACACACACACACACACACACACACACACACACACACACACACACACACACACACACACACACACACACACACACACACACACACACACACACACACACACACACACACACACACACACACACACACACACACACACACACACACACACACACACACACACACACACACACACACACACACACACACACACACACACACACACACACACACACACACACACACACACACACACACACACACACACACACACACACACACACACACACACACACACACACACACACACACACACACACACACACACACACACACACACACACACACACACACACACACACACACACACACACACACACACACACACACACACACACACACACACACACACACACACACACACACACACACACACACACACACACACACACACACACACACACACACACACACACACACACACACACACACACACACACACACACACACACACACACACACACACACACACACACACACACACACACACACACACACACACACACACACACACACACACACACACACACACACACACACACACACACACACACACACACACACACACACACACACACACACACACACACACACACACACACACACACACACACACACACACACACACACACACACACACACACACACACACACACACACACACACACACACACACACACACACACACACACACACACACACACACACACACACACACACACACACACACACACACACACACACACACACACACACACACACACACACACACACACACACACACACACACACACACACACACACACACACACACACACACACACACACACACACACACACACACACACACACACACACACACACACACACACACACACACACACACACACACACACACACACACACACACACACACACACACACACACACACACACACACACACACACACACACACACACACACACACACACACACACACACACACACACACACACACACACACACACACACACACACACACACACACACACACACACACACACACACACACACACACACACACACACACACACACACACACACACACACACACACACACACACACACACACACACACACACACACACACACACACACACACACACACACACACACACACACACACACACACACACACACACACACACACACACACACACACACACACACACACACACAGTGTGTACGGTTGTAGCGAGGAGGTTCACATGACCCAGCATCAGGGCTGCAGGATTTCCCCCTCCTCCATGTCCAACCTCGTTTCACTTCCAGGAGAGGTTCCGTCTGCACGTTAACAGTTTCGTGAAAAGAAAACTAAAGGATAATAACCCGAGACCGAAGGGACAGTCGAACACCACCCAACAGGCGAGCGAACACCCTCAGTTATTCTGCGACGGTGTGATATCGTGCGCTGCGCGCTCGTGGCGTCGCTTCTCGCCGGTGAACACCGGGCTCGCGTGAACACAAGCAGCCGTTTGGTTGAAGGGGGGGCGGTGTGTCTGGGCACTGTGGTCAGCCTGCTCACTTGCTGTACACGAAAACAGCGATCTCACGCAGGCGATCTACACCGGCTACAATGCATCGGATCCCTTCGAACCGGATTTCAGTTTCTGATGCATCATATGCTGGGATCAATTAGAGGCAACGGATCTACCGCGCGCTGTGGAGTTTAATGCCGAACCGAGCCTGAGATATTCACGGTAATATTCGCGTTCGTTTCTGCCATTCATGTTTCCGTAAGCGCGATGTCGTTAAAAAACGGAATTTACACCACATCGCGTTCCCTATTTGTTCGACTGCTGTAGCTGAATGTGGTTTAATTTTTGTGCTGAAATGTAACAACAGCGGAATATGAATGATCCTGTTCATCTGGTAACCGTCTGACCAAGAGAGCCAATGGCTGCAGTTGTAATGCATTCAAATGTATCATGTAATGCAACAAGGAAGATGTTGATACAATACTTTGTGTGCATCCCGATCAAATGAGCGGAGTACTCGTACTTGGAGTGTAGCTACTTATTGTAGGCAGTTGACCTTCCATCAGTGCTTCTTATTGTTTTAATTTAGCTATTCCCTCTCCTGCTGCAGACTTTGTTGTTGAACGGGGCTTGTTTTGAGTTCGGTGCCATGCCTTTAACCACCGCGACATTTTTTAATAACCTCGTACTTTCTGTAAGTGACTGAATGCGGCGAGTTCGAGTTAAATTAACTAAACAAATTATATCCGTGCTGTTTTATACAGGCGGCAGCCGTTGAAATTCACTTATCGATGTGAACTAGGTCGATTAATACATTAGTTAGTTCTTGTGTGTTTTAAGTTATCTGACAGTGCAGCATTTATTCATTTTATTCTTGAACTGCCTCAAATTTGGCTTTGGGCTTGCTGAGCTAGGAAAACGGTTTCGCGATATTTCATAGACTGTTTGTGTTGAAATGTGCGAATAGCCAGCCTTACTCATACAGACCTGATTCGTTTTGACTGACAGGGCAAACAGAATTGGCACAGCAGCATCACGTGCCTGCAGGTTTACTCCTGTCCTGTCCTGGCCGTACCTGTGGTCAGACTGCTGGAATCAGGGTTAGCAGGTGCAGCTTACTGCAGGTAAAGTCCTCGCGCTTTAAGAATGAGATACATTATTGCCCCTTAGCATGTCTGTGCATCTCACTGCTCCATTGAATTATTCTGCCGCACTGAAAATGGCTGTGCCAGGTATTTTTCTGATGTAATTACTTTGTTGGGATTCATTTGCTTTGCATATGCCTTTGCCCTGGGTGACTTGCATAGCTTACAATTTAATACAGCCTATGATCTGGATATTCTGCTGGATACTTACAGAAGAGTTTAGGTGTTACACTACTGTAACCAAGCGTGAAACAGACTTTCCCGACTGGGAATCTGCAACCTTTTCCTGTAGTTCCTTACCAACATGGCCAGACTAGGTTGGAGAATTTGAGAAGTTGTTCATCTTTGCATTTGTGATCCCAGTGAAGATGAATCTATTCTGCGCCTCAGCCTTGCATGCTAATGTGATGCCAGGGCACCGAGCACAGCCATGTCAAACTCTGCACCCGCATGCAAAGCCAATACAAATGCAGGCAGGGCTGTTATGTGCCGTTGGGAGTTTGTCTTTTGGAGACTGTTCAAACAGCGCTTCTCTCTGCCAGACCTGACACTGTGCTGTGATGGGGTTGCCAGGTGGGTGCCTGTCCCTCCCTGGATCACCCCTCTCGGTCCCCCTCACCCTGCCTGGGACAGCTGGAGCAGCATTGGCACAGCCCAGAGAAATTCACCATGCCACCGCTCTTTAAAAAAAAAAAAAAAACACTTCACAGGCGAGCATTGCCCTGCTCTGAGACAGGACACTGGGTCCCACATGGTCCCAGAGATACACAATGTGTTTATGAGTCAGAATTTTTAAATTTCCTTTTGTCTCCGGACACCAACTGTTTTGTAGATGGGAGGGATTGCATGGGGAATGTTGTGGGTTTTTTTCAAGTCCTGGAACAGTTCCTTCCCCCAGATGTGGAGGAAATGTGTCTTATTCAGCGTTTTTAGCCCCTCCCAGTTCCACACTCCTTAGGGACCATGCTTCCTGAACGCAGGTCATGTGATTGCACTTCATGTAGCCAAGGTTTTGCACAAATAAGAATATCTTCCTGACCTGAGCTTCATATGGCATGTTTTAGGAAGAAACAATCACAAAAGTAGCACTCAACATTTCAGATTTTTTTTTTAAAGGCGCATAAAGATTGTTCAGTGAGAGAACATAACCCAGAAAAAGTGGTTGGTACATCCATGGGGTTCATTTTCAAATACTTTAATACTTACCTCTAAAGAATCTGAAGCCTAAATTCCATATTGAGTTGGACATAAAGCTCATGTTTAGCAGGAAACTGATGTAGGTCTAGGTGAAAAAGAGGTGACAGGGGACACCCTAACTGTAATCACGACTGCAGCATACAGCCTGCAGAGACTGGGAATGCCCCCTCCTCCCCCTCCCGGCCCTGCGAGGGGGAGGAGGGGGGTCGGTGTGTGGCCGTGGTCATGACCTGGATGGGAACAGCAAGGGGAACGCTTGGGGTCTCTCATGAAGGAAGAATGAGCCAAAAGAGGTGGGGGTCTGTACAGCGCAGTATAGCACATGGTCTAATGCCCCCTCCTTCTGATTCCCATGAGCTCATTCTCCACATGTCGTTTCCATGACATTCCTGCCAGGGTCGGAGCTATGAACGCGTGATCGCTTGGTTCTGAGCACGGCGTCTGGATTCTGATCCAGCTCGACCCGCGGGTATCTCCCTGCAGCGAAAGGGCCCGTTCTGCTGTCTGGGCTCCGGGCTGAGTCAGCTCCAGAGCCGAGCGATCCACAGCAATCTCCATTGTGGCTCCGCTGCTTCCCGGTGGGAATGATAATGTGAGCGTGTGGTGACTGGTCTCCCTGCGCGCTCTGGGCCTCGGTACTGGGACAGGTGCTTCCTGCCTCAGCTGTGTGATGTGATAATCCCTGGTGCTGCAGGTGGAGCTGGGTGCTGTTCTGGTTTAAGTGAACCACACCGGGAGGGGGTGAGTTATTAACTTATTTGCAGCCTCATCCAGTGGCTCCTATGTTGATCTGTAATAAAAACACTATAAATAGTTGTGTGTCTATTTATAGTGCATTGCCTGCTGTTTGATGTTAATGTTTGATGATAACACCGTTACAGGACACATTGTGTGTTTAACATTAAGCATGCTCCTATATCTGATTCTGTGGTAAGCAGGATCAATGAAAGCCCTTGTGCTGACTGTATTATAGAATAAGGAGGGGTGCAGGGCAGTCAGACTAAAGATGGGAATTACAAGCCACTGTCCACTGAACTGACGAGGGGCTGGCGTGTACGGGGGGGTGAATGCCAGCCTCTCCACGCCACCCCACAAGCCCCGGGAACACACAGGACATGAGTCTGATCAGAGCGATTGTTTGTGGTCAGTGTGAAACTCAGCCCTGAGAGACTGCACACATGTACATGCCCACGGCCCCCCAGGCCTGAGATCACACAGTACCGATCCAGTACAGCACAGACAACAGTACCACAGATACTCCCGCGCTGGAGGTTCTGCTTCTGAACAACAGTGGGTTCCGGTTTCTAACAGGGCTTTCTGGTGTTATATTACAGTACAGAACCTCCATTGGACAGTGAGATATTTGGTCACAACTTCTTAATTAATTTATTGAAGATTAAACAAATGTGAACATTTTGGTTCCAACAGTGGGGAGGCAGAGCCTTCAGTGTTAAGAACACAGAGCTGAGTATCTGGTACATCTACAGGGTCTGTGACAGAACCCAGGGACGGTGTTCTACGGAGGCTTGTAATCCTGAACACATCACAGGAAAGGGAAGTTCAGTGGAAAAGCTGCTTGATGCATTTGGCTGTTTAACACATCACCAATGAGTGCCGGTGAAGCAATTCACTGTGAAGTTCAGCTACTCCTGCACAGAACTCTACAGCTTCTTTGTCCAGTTTCTGTCTTTTGTTCCCATTTTCCCCTTGTAAAGGCTATAGATAAAGCGACAAAGCAGTGTGTGAGTGTTCAGTGTGTGAGTGTGTGTGTGAGTGCTCAGTGTGTGAGTGCTCAGTGTGTGAGTGCTCAGTGTGTGAGTGTTCAGTGTGTGTGAGTGCTCAGTGTTTGAGTGTTCAGTGCACAAGGCGTAATATTACTCCCAGTTTTCTCACTTGCGTGTTTTTCTCATTAACTTCTCAGGAGTAGCACTACATGCTTTAAATATTATTTGACTTGCATGACATTGTGTTACACTGATATGGCAATTTTGTGATATTAATCCTGCAAATGATTCAGTGCTCTCACTTATACGCTTACTCAGCCAGGTTTTGTGGCCTGTCTTCTGCATCGGTGTCTAAAATGGTCTCCTGCCCAAGTTATCATAATGAAACACTGCTGAGAGATTAACCCTTCGGGGCTTTAAATTTGTGCGCAAGATTTAAGCAAGAGATTAACAAGCATGCCAGGAAATAAGCCTTAGTTTTCTGTGATATTTTTTGCAGATGTACTGTCATTTCCTTGTATTGGAGCTTGTTTGCCGTGACAGCAGGGATGGAAACGACATTCCAATTGCAGAGCAGTTGAGCCATTACAGGTCTTACACGAAGCCACATTTCCCTCCGGCTGCTCACCTGTGTGTTAACACCTGGATTGGCTCAGATGGCCCCGAAGCAACTTCAGAACACTGCTGTTTGACTTGTGCTGGGAATTATGTATTTTCCTTGAATATGCCATGTCAGGAAGTACTTGTGAATTGTTCTTACAGATCTTGGTCTGCTTTAAAAGCCCTTTAATTGTGTTTAACAGAGAGTACAGAAGAATGTCATGTGCCAGCTCTCGGTTTTTGAACATGGGCAGGTGCTCATGGGAGTGATAACAGCTGTACCATTCCCAGCTTCAGCACACACAGGGGCTCACGTGCGCGCGTGCTTGTGTGTGTGTGTGTGTGTGTTTGAATTGTTTTGGTTCCTGTGCAGGGCTCCACACACCAGGTGGGGGGGTTCATTTCCATGTGTGTCAGGTGACCCTGACCACATGTTTGTGGCAGGACTCCAAGCCCCCCCTGAGAGCGGAGGCTCACCTGCTGTGTCTGTGTGTGTGTGTGTGTGTGTGTGTGTGTGTGTGTGTGTGTGTGTGTCTCTGTGTCTCTTTGTGTGTGTGTGTGTGTGTGTGTGTGTGAGGCTCACCTACTGTGTCTCTCTCTCTCCAGATGACGGAGGGGCGGCGATGTCAGGTCCATCTCCTCGACGACCGCAAGCTGGAGCTCCTGGTGCAGGTATTCTCTCGCTCTCTCATTGGTTGTTTTCGGATGTGGGCGGGTCGTGGCTGTGGGAGCTCTATGTGGATTGCAGGTGCCTGAACCCACACCAAATCCATACTCTTAAGAGATGAGATTATTACACCTGTAGAGGATTATTATGGCCTGTTCTGTAGTACTTCTGCACGCTGAGGTGTTGACCAGTCCTTGGGCAAGATGAGGATGGATTCAGATCTTATTATTATAAGTAGTGTTTTTGCCTAAAGGGACTTGTTAATAATTCCTGCCAGACTATAGTTGTGAGAGGCAGTGGATTGTGGAATGCTTTTATAAACCAATCCGGCTATGATCTGCTTAATGTGCGTAAATGAGAAAGCTTGTCTTTATCTGCCCACTACGGAGCGTGTGATTTCTCGTCTAGTTTTTCCCGCACGAGGATAACCATAACCGCTTGTGCTGTACTTCAAACAGCAACACACTCATCAACTATTGACTGAATGTGTGTGGAAGTATGAAATGTGTAAATCGTGTACTGTACGCCACGCTTCACAACATATAGCATTCCCCTTAATCAATATCACACTTTCAGCCAGCCAATCAGAAAGTGTTCTTGTGTGGTGGGTGGTCACGGCTGAATCCCTGATTCTGAGCATGTCTGTAAACATCACTTCTGAGTGGGTGTGGTTGTGGGGGTTTTCTATGGGCTGTGTGAAAATGATGTGTAAAAATGCGGTCTTGTGGGGAGCCCGGGCCCCTCCCTCTAAAGCTGTGCTCCTCGCTGTGTTGATGTAAAGAGTGAAATTGGCGCATGTGTTCCGACGCAGTCACCTGTGTGTGATCCCCACCTGGCTCCTGGTGTAGGGGTTTAATCGCCCCCTCCGAGCAGCTCTCAAACTCTCCACACCCTCCTTCCCTCAAAGGCCGCTTCACATCACACTGTCATCCGCCAACTAGAAGACATTTCGCTCGGTGTGAACTACTGATTCCACAGGTCAAACCTGGGTCCAGAGTTAAAAAACAAGACCAATCCGCTTCAACCAACTCATGACTCATTCTTATGGAAACAGTCAGTTAATTTGCTAACCGTTGTTTTGATTTGGAGTCTGTGTGGAGTCTTTACTCACTGAGCTTTTTGGGGGAAATGGCTTGGGCTCGTGTGGGCTGTACTCAGGGCTGTTGCAACACAAGGGGATGGGCAGTCAGAGTTCAGCTTGAGTCCTGTCTCCTCAGAGGTGCGTTTGGCTGGGTGACATTACACAGCGCCGGCCAAATGATTTACATGGGGGCATTCCATTTACAAACACAGATTAGGCATCATAGCCCCCAGTCAGACGGACAGACGGGTTTTAAATGGGACAGTACGCTAAGGGCGATGAGGAGGAGGAGGAGGGAGCGCTGATGCACACTCGTAACAGTGGTAGAGCTTATTTGCTCTGTCTCATTTGTGGCTTTCTATATGAAAATTGGTTTTGTGTATGGTACTAAATACAACATGAGTTGCCAATTCTTGCTATATGTCGTTTTTAATTATTCTTATTCCTTGTTTGTAATGAAGAAAATCCTGGGGGGGGGATGCTAATTGTGTTTGAGATTTAATTCAAGCAGCTGCAAGTTTAAATCCTAATTCCTCTAGCAGCAGAGTTTGGAGGCAGTGTTTTGTGTGTGTGTTTCTGCTGGGTTGTAGTTGTAATGGGGCTTTAGGCTCTGTGTGTAGCAGTAGAGGTTGGAGGCAGTGTTTTGTGTGTGTGTTTCTGCTGGGTTGTAGTTGTAATGGGGCTTTAGGCTCTGTGTGTAGCAGTAGAGGTTGGACACAGTGTTTTGTGTGTGTTTCTGCTGGGTTGTAGTTGTAATGGGGCTTTAGGCTATGTGTAGCAGTAGAGGTTGGACACAGTGTTTTGTGTGTGTTTCTGTAGGGTTGTAGTTGTAATGGGGCTTTAGGCTCTGTGTGTAGCAGTAGAGGTTGGACACAGTGTTTGGTGTGTGTGTTTCTGCTGGGTTGTAGTTGTAATGGGGCTTTAGGCTGTGTGTGCATCTGCTGCCCTTCTGTTGGACTCGTTCTGTCTGTCTGGGGAATATGCACTTTCTCAGAACTTCTACGTCTCTGGGAGGCAACGGCTCCCTGGATGTAGTTAATGAAATAGGCCTGGCCCCCACGTGGTGAAATATTGCACATTATCCTTGTGTTTGTGTGCTTTTAAAATGCTACGTGATGGTGCTCCGTCTAAGGCTACAGTGACCTGGACTTGGGCTTCTTGTGAGGCCAGCTGTCTGGGTCTCTGTGGGTTGTGTCCCTGTTGAAATGTTGACACATGGGCAAGAGATGAACCCTGCAGTGGCTGGCTCACACCACAGTGGACCCTGCAGCTCCGTCTGAAGTAGTGTTCTGGTTTGCGACGGGGAGTCTGTGCGTGTTCATCACACATATCTATTGCAATCTAATCTCAGACCACAGATACTGGCTTTAGGACATAGGAATAACTTTTACAAATGGGAATATTCTATGAAACTGATGATCAATGGCTAGAGCTGAATGCGGATGTGCCTGGATCATGTGCTGGAGAATCAGGCTGTCCATCTGCGTTGGGAAGGCAAAGCGTTAGACAGGTGGTGTTTCCTTCAGTGCAAGAGAACTGGGATGGAGTCCAGCCCCACTGAGAGAGGTTCTGGGCTGGGCAGCCCTGCCTGGCTAGCCCCTGGGTCTCAGGGTGTTTCTGAGATTTAAAGCTCATGGCTTTTGAATGCATCTGGGCTTGGGCCTCTGAATGTGCTAACGTGTTAATGGCTCTCATAATGGTTGCAGATGAGCTGGCCAAACATGAGGCCCAGAGATGAATTTGTCCAATCACTGAGCGGTCCTCAGAGTGCTGTGTCTGGGTGAAACTCTCCCCCCCTCCCCCCACCCACGAGGCTCAGGATTGGACCTCCACACTTCAAAGATTCTCCATCCTCTCTTTGAGAGAGGATTGGGTTTGGATGGGAGCTGTCTGATCTGATTACCTGCCCAGGACGGAGAGGCAGTCTCAATCACGGCGAGGCACACAGGTGAAATGAGCTTTTCATCGGCGTGTGCTTCCAGAGTGCCGCGCTGTGGGGAGGGAGATGTAGAGCGGCAACTCCAGCAGGGCCGGGGGGTGGGCCTGTCATCCCTAACGACCCCCACTGTCACACAGTCCCCCACCCAGCTGGCTGTGGGGGCGCTGTGGTGGCACGCTGCTCTCTAACGTTGGGCGCTCTCGGTCTGAAGGCTGGGCACACAGGGACAGAAATGGGCACATGGGAAGGTTACACCTCTCTCAGTAACACAGGAAGGTTTCACCTCTCTCAGTAACACAGGAGGGTTTGGCCTCTCTCAGTAACACAGGACGGTTTCGCCTCTCTCAGTAACACAGGAGGGTTTCGGCCTCTCTCAGTAACACAGGAAGGTTTGGCCTCTCTCAGTAACACAGGGCGGTTTCGCCTCTCTCAGTAACACAGGAGGGTTTGGCCTCTCTAAGTAACACAGGAAGGTTTCGCCTCTCTCAGTAACACAGGAAGGTTTCACCTCTCAGTAACACAGGAATGTTTCACCTCACCCAGTAACACAGGGCGGTTTCACCTCTCTCAGTAACACAGGGCGGTTCCACCTCTCTCAGTAACACAGGACGGTTTGGCCTCTCTGAGTAACACAGGATGGTTTGGCCTCTCTGAGTAACACAGGACGGTTTGGCCTTTCTAAGTAATAGCCAGTGCCAGAGTTTGGCTCTAATGAAGTCAGTCTGAGAGGAGCTGGGCTCTGAGAGCAGCAGGAAGTGTGTGAGTCTGCGGCTGGTGAGTCTTTCTCACACAGAGCCGGCCTGATAAGCCATCCACCCCCCATTTTCAACCCATTACTGACAAAACGATCCATTTCCCTCTTTAATGCATCTCCTGGCAAAGGATCTCTCCGTTATTATTTTTTTTACTTATCTAACTTTGTGCTGCCTTGAAGTTGTTTATGGGCTATTCAGGACTACAAACACTGTTAGGGACTACAGTTCCAACTGAACTTGAGCATGTGGTAGTCAGCTGACCTCCTGGAGTCAGCATGTATACTGCTAGCGTGTTTTAGAACACCCCGATTTTCCAGTTTTTACTGAAATTTAAGCAGTTCAAGTCCAGTGAATAACCTGAAATGGTACAAAGGTAAAAAATAAAAATAAATAATTTAAAAAATAATTTTAGTTACCAAAAACTGAAAAATCATGTAAATTATTTGGCCGTGAGTAGTTTCCAACACCATCAAAAGGCACTTGGAAACTGGAGGAAACTGACAGGAAGAAGTCTGGCAGATCCAAAGCCACAATCAGAAGACAAGTTTCTGACAGTCAACAGCTTGCGTGATAGGCAGCTCACAGGATAACAGCTTCAAGCACAGCTTAACACTGGTCAAAGTAAGGAAGTCTCAGTTTCAACTGTGAAGAGAAGACTTTGAGCTGCAGGTTTGACAGGTCGAGTGGCAGTAAGAAAGCCATTGATAAGATGGCAAAATAAGAAAAAGAGGCTTGCCTGGGCCATGAAATCTTCGGTTCATCACGCAGGGTTTTTGTACGCTGTCGAGTAGGTGAAAGGTTGATTCCTCAGTGCGTGACACCAACTGTCAAAGATGGAGGAGGAAGCATGATGGTCTGGGGCTCTTTTGCTGGATCGGAGTCGGCGACTTGCAGAGTGACTGTTAACCCACTCTAACCCATTACTTGCCTTTTTTTATAACTCTGAAATTGACATTATTTTTCAGTTTTTAACCTCTGTACCATTTCAGGTTATTCACTGGACTTGAACTGCTTAAATTTCAGTAAAAACCTGAAAATGGGGGTGTTCTAAAACCTTTGACCAGTAGTGTAGACATGGAGAGGTTAAGACCAATTTGTCTCAGCAAATCATCGCTGACAGGTAATGTTGGCTTGGAATGAGCTCCACATGAAGGCGCCAGACTGACAGCCAGAATTTTGAGGCAGAGTGAGGGGTAATGCTTTCTGCCATGTCTGTTTCAGGCCGCAGGTCCAGCCTGACCTGTCAGGGATCATTCATTGGGCCTAATTGCTCTGATCTGAACACCGGCACTTGATGATTCCTCAGTGTGGGAAAAGAGCTGATGCATGATTGGCAAACCGATTAGCAGTCAGCTGCTAAGAGACACATCAAGGAGTGCTAACTCTGCTCTGCTGGGGCTCGTTCGAGACCTGAACACAAAATGGCCGAACTACAGACTTTTGTATTGAGCGGTCAGCTGGACGGTTGACAGTAAAGCTGGTTTCAGATTAATCAGTGCCTGGAGTCTGCAATATTCGATTTATTAACTTGACTGAAGAACATGAGTGTTTTTTTATTTTTTGCGCTAATGTTTATTTCATTGCCACTCCTAATGGAAAACAAGGGTGGAACACGGCCATAATTAGTCAGGATATATTAGTGAATTTTATTGGCCCTTTGCCACATCCCTGAAGATGAATAGACTTGATTTAGTCGTCCTGTTGCCCCCCCCCGCTCGTGGAGCATGCGCTCCCCCTGCCAGGCTGCACTAGTCTTGAATTGATGAGGTACATCATCCACACACAGCTCTAATGCACTCGTGTGTGTGTGAATGAGCCAGGCTGATTCCTGTAGCTCAGATACCTCTCTCCCCTGCTGCACACTACAGCAAACATTGACAGTGGTGATAGAGACAAAGCTAGCTACATTTTAGTGTACATTTTCAGTGGCCATTCCCCTAGAGGAGCTAGGATTCATGACTTCAGTAATTCTCGACTCCTGGATACGGCCCTGGTTGTGTCTGTGTGAGTGTGTGTGTTTGTGTGCAGTCTGTGTGTGTGTGTGTGTGTGTGTGTGTGTGTGTGTGTGTGTGTGTGTGTGTGTGTGTGAGTGTGTGTGTGAGTGTGAGTGTGAGTGTGTGTGTGAGTGTGAGTGTGAGTGTGAGTGTGTGTGTCACCTGGTGTTCTCACACTGTGCTGAAGTGAGCGTATTTCAGGGTGAATCAGTAATGTCTACGCTGTGCTGCAGGTATCACACTCTCACATAACAACACCTAACCCTAATCCTTAACCCAACCCTTAACCCAACCCCTAACCCTGTGATCAGAGCCACACACTTCAGTATCCACGCTGTGATATTAATATTGAGTATCCAAGCTGTGATATTAATATTGAGTATCCAGGCTGTGATATTAATATTTCCCAGCATTGCTGAAGGTTATTAAATTACTGTTCTCCATGTGCCCAAACACAGGACACATGGGGTGTCTTCATGGGGCGTCTCCATTGGGACAGGATCAGAAGAGTCCAGAGCTGCTCTCTGTTAAAATCACACACACACACACACACACACACACACACAGAGTCACACAAGCACAGATCAGTGCTTATTGATTATCAGTGGATCTCTCCTGATCGGGAGGTTATTGATTACAAAGTCAAAGTGTTTTATTTATGAAGTGCACAGTATAACACAAGGTCATTCTGAACAATGAAATTCTTGGGACATGGCAAGCAACACCTACGTAGTAACCAATAGCAGAAATATACATAACAGAAAAACAGTAAACATTAAACATTAGTAGCATTTTCAGAACCAGTAAAAAGGGGAATATAGACAGTAAGAATAAGAGTTTTAAATATTGTAAATATAAAGTGAAGTGCCGATGGATATGTGCATTAAAATTGAGGTGATGTACATTTAATGTACATACAAAGTGATTAGAGTACACATTGGGGTGATGATGTGATCAATGTGATCACTGAGATTAGTGTTGCTGGTTGAGAAGCCTGATGGCCTGGGGGAAAAAACTGTTCGTGACTCTGGTAGTCCGTGCCCGGATGCTCCGGTAACGTCTACCAGATGGCAGCAGTGAGAACAGTCCATAGCCTGGGTGGCTGTAGTCTTTTATTTTCCATGCTTTCCTAAGGCATCGTGTGTGGTAGATGCCAGGCACGGAGGGGAGGTGGCAGCCAATGATGCGCTCCGCTGTCTTCACCACCCTTTGGAGGGCCTTGCGATCAGTAGCGGAGCAGCTGCTGTACCAGGTAGTAATGCAGCCAGTGAGAATGCTCTCAATGGTGCACCTGTAGAAATGAGAGTTTTGACAGACATGCCAAACTTCTTGAGTCTCCTCAGGAAGTATAGTGCTTTTGGGCAGTTTTTACTGCCGCGTCCGATTGCTTGGACCAGGAGAGGTCATCATTGATGAACACACCGAGGAACTTGAAGCAGGAGACTCTCTCCACTTCAGCTCCATCGATGTGAATGGGGGCATGACCCCCTCCCCCCTGTCGCTTCCTGAAGTCCACGATCATCTCCCTAGTCTTGCAGACATTGAGAGAGAAGTTGTTGTCCTGGCACCATGTTGCCAAGACGCTGACCTCCTCTCTGTAGGTGGTCTCATCGTTGTTGGAGATGAGACCCAGGATGGTGGTGTTGTCTGCAAACTTAAGGATGATATTGGAGCTTCATGTGGCCACACAAACATGTGTGAACAGGGCATACAGGAGGGGACTGAGTACACAGCCCTGAGGGGCTCCTGTGCTCAGGGTCAGTGCAGAGGTGGAGAGGTTACCCATTCACACCACCTGGGGTCTGCCCGTCAGGAAGTCCAGGATCCAATTGCAGAGGGATCTGTTAAGACCCAGGATCCTGAGCTTGGGAACGAGCTTAGCAGGCACAATTGTGTTGAATGCTGAGCTGTAATCTATAAACAGCATCCTCACATATGTGTTACCCTTATCCAGGTGGGAGAGGGCGTTGTCACTGTCAGGGAGATCTCCGTAGATCTATTGGGACGGTATGCAAATTGAAGGGGGTCCAAAGTGTCAGGAAGGGAGGAGCAGATGTGGGTTCTGACTAGCCACTCGAAGCACTTCATGATGATAGAGGTGAGTGCAACAGATGATGATGGGATGTTTCTTTGGTACGGGGACAATGGTTGTCTGTTTGAAACAGACTGCAGATCTACAGTGGATCTTCCTGATCGGGAGGTTATTGATTACAGTGGATCTTCCTGATCGGAAGGTTATTGATTACAGTGGATTATCAGGTTATTGATTACTTACATTTTACATTTACATACATTTTAAGCATTTAGGAGGTTTATCCAGACTTACAAGATGTGCATTAATCATGGTAGGAACAATCATAGTTAGATCGGATCAGTGCAGGAATACAGCAATAGACATCATTGCAGGCATCTGTGTTACAGTGATCCAAAAGTGAAGTGGGTTGCGTGCCGTGTGTGTGATGGTGAAGCATGCAGATCTGCAGATCTCGTCGTTACTACAAAATCTTTGCTCAGCAAAGAGGACGCAGTGATGCTTGGGACAACTTTGCTGCACAGTGGGAGTTGTAACTCAGACTACTGATCTGAAGCCAAGGCATGATGTAGGTGTAGAGATCTCTCACATTATAAAAAAGTTGACTGCTTGTATTATAACAAGATTAATGCTATTCATCTACAGAGATCATCTATCGATGGCTACTTTGTGTGCAGTTTTGTATAGTCGCTAGCCAAACGTAGCTGTCTCTGTCTAGCTGACTGTTACACAAACCACTTTTTAGTCAGACTACAGTGATGATAGGCTAATTTAGGCTAAAGTTAGCTAATGTAGCATACATTGACCGTGGAGATAGAGACAAAGCTAGCTACATTTTAGTGTACATTTTCAGTGGCCATTCATAAAATCATGACAGTCTACTACTCTTGTAGTGAATTAGCTACTAGGGTAGACTGATTACATAAAATATTAGTGATATTTCTGGTGACAAACCCCCCTAGAGGGGATAGGATTCATGACCTCAGTAATTCTCGACTCCTGGACATGGCCGTGGTTGAGGGGGTGCGTGCATTCCTTCTTCAGAGTGCGTGCATGTGTGTGTGCAGAGAGTGTGAGTGTGTGTGTGTGTGTGTAGCACAGTTTTATACACACAGTGTTCCTTGAGGAAACGGAGCAAAATATGATAGTTTTTTTGGTCCTCAATTAACATACAAATCAAAACTGTGTTTGATCAGGCATGGGGGAGAGAGAAAAGCACAGGGGGAAAACGGTGTGTGAAAAAATCCTGCAGTTCTTGAGAGGCAGCGTGTCCCCAGAACACTCCAGGCCTTGCCCAGGGCACTGCAGATGTTATTGTATGTTCTCTATGTCTGGTGAGGAGGTGGGCATGCCCAGACAGTTTAATGATTATTTGTGTTTTTCTGCTGGTTAATGGAAGACTGCCTTCGTTAGTCTCAGCCAAACAGAAGCAGTAATTAGAGTGGTTTAGCGTTGGAGTCTTTTTGGGGCAGACAGGCGGGTATGCAGCAGGACTCGATACGATTCTGCCTCCTTGTGTACGAAGCCCACAGCGTCTCACAGTCCAGTCTCTCGTCTCTCTGGCGCGATATTGTCCCATGGAATGAGTGCTTTATATGTGTGATTGTGCACTCCAGCAACCCTGAAACCAGGTCCTAAATGCTGAGGGTGGGAGAGGCCCGGTTAGCCCTGCAGGGCCAGGAGCAGAGCAGCTGCAGTCTGTCTGTCTGGAGCACCGCTCCATTATAAGGCCTCTCCCTCAGGAGAGCTCACATTGAGCTCCTATAATCAGGCCTCCCTCTCATTGCTGGATGTGGGGGGTGATGCGGGTCTGTCAGCTCCAGGCTGATGCTCTGATAACAAACCCATTAACGGCGCTTAAGAGGTTTAAATACATGACTTTGTTTCACCAACATGCACACATGTAAACCTATTACAACAGATCCTTATCTCCCTGTGTTCCAGTCTGGAGAGGAAGGCATGGTCCTCTGTTTTAACAGCACTTGTTATGTTTGTTTAGACATATCATCACAAGCTCAGGGTCACTGCGATGAGCGACAGGAATAAAGCACAGATCATTAAAAGCGTAAAGCTGGCTGAAATGCTTTACTCCCACGTGACCACAGAGCAGCAGGAGGTGTGTTCTGCTGAGTGGCCCATAGATGGCGCTGCTGCTTGGGACACACGTGTGGGTTTTGCAGTAGCTGCCAGTACAGGAGAGGACGGGTGGAGATTACAGCTGATCTCTGTGTCCTGCAGGAGAGAGGAGCAGCGTGGGGCAGAGCTAAGGCACCACAGTAAATCAATACCTAACAGAATACAGCACCCATCTCCGCTAACACTGTTCACCCCACACAGCACAGCACCCATCTCCACTAACACTGCTCACGTTGCACAGGTGGGCCCTGGGCCCTCACCAGAGAGTAACGTCCTCTCTCTCCCTCTCTCCCTCTTCCCCCTTCCCCCTCTCTCTCTCTCTCTCTCTCTCTCTCTCTCCCTTTCTCCCCTGCAGCCCAAACTAATGGCCAAAGATCTGCTGGACCTGGTGGCCTCCCACTTCAACCTGAAAGAGAAAGAGTACTTTGGGATAATGTTCACAGATGAGACGTGAGTATCTTGTCAAAAGAGCTGCTGCGTTGAACATGACGGTGAAAGTAAAACATAGATTGGGTCACTGTGGCCGGTGGATTATCATTCCTCTCCAGGAGTCTTCTCACAAAGCCGGTTTGGATTTTTAAAAACATTTTGGTTATATGTGTTATTTTGGAGGTGACTGTAGGTGGTTTGGGTGTGTATGGGAGGTGAGTAGGTGGTTTGGGTGTGTATGGGAGGTGACTGTAGGTGGTTTGGGTGTGTATGGGAGGTCACTGTAGGTGGTTTGGGTGTGTATGGGAGGTGAGTGTAGATGGTTTGGGTGTGTATGGGAGGTGAGTAGGTGGTTTGGGTGTGTATGGTGTATGGGAGGTGGCTGTAGGTGGTTTGGGTGTGTATGGGAGGTGAGTGTAGATGGTTTGGGTGTGTATGGGAGGTGAGTAGGTAGTTTGGGTGTGTATGGGAGGTGAGTAGGTGGTTTGGGTGTGTATGGGGGGTGACTGTAGGTGGTTTGGGTGTGTATGGGAGGTGAGTGTGGTTGGGGTGTGTATGGGAGGTGACTGTAGGTGTTTGGGTGTGTATGGGAGGTGAGTAGGTGGTTTGGGTGTGTATGGGAGGTGACTGTAGGTGGTGTGGGTGTGTATGGGAGGTGACTGTAGGTGGTGTGGGTGTGTATGGGAGGTGAGTGTAGGTGGTTTGGGTGTGTATGGGAGGTGAGTGTAGGTGGTTTGGGTGTGTATGGGAGGTGAGTAGGTGGTTTGGGTGTGTATGGGAGGTGACTGTAGGTGGTTTGGGTGTGTATGGGAGGTGACTAGGTGATTTGGGTGTGTATGGGAGGTGAGTAGGTGGTTTGGGTGTGTATGGGAGGTGACTGTAGGTGGTTTGGGTGTGTATGGGAGGTGAGTAGGTAGTTTGGGTGTGTATGGGAGGTGAGTAGGTGGTTTGGGTGTGTATGGGAGGTGACTGTAGGTGGTTTGGGTGTGTATGGGAGGTGAGTGTAGGTGGTTTGGGTGTGTATGGGAGGTGACTGTAGGTGTTTGGGTGTGTATGGGAGGTGAGTAGGTGGTTTGGGTGTGTATGGGAGGTGACTGTAGGTGGTGTGGGTGTGTATGGGAGGTGACTGTAGGTGGTGTGGGTGTGTATGGGAGGTGAGTGTAGGTGGTTTGGGTGTGTATGGGAGGTGAGTGTAGGTGGTTTGGGTGTGTATGGGAGGTGAGTAGGTGGTTTGGGTGTGTATGGGAGGTGACTGTAGGTGGTTTGGGTGTGTATGGGAGGTGACTGTAGGTGATTTGGGTGTGTATGGGAGGTGAGTAGGTGGTTTGGGTGTGTATGGGAGGTGACTGTAGGTGGTTTGGGTGTGTATGGGAGGTGAGTGGTGGTGTGGGTGTGTATGGGAGGTGAGTGTAGGTGGTTTGGGTGTGTATGGGAGGTGACTGTAGGTGGTTTGGGTGTGTATGGGAGGTGAGTGTAGGTGGCTTGGGTGTGTATGGGAGGTGACTGTAGGTGGTTTGGGTGTGTATGGGAGGTGACTAGGTGGTTTGGGTGTGTATGGGAGGTGACTGTAGGTGGTTTGCGTGTGTATGGGAGGTGACTGTCGTTTTTTTGTCTCCTCCAGGGGCCACTTCAGCTGGCTGCAGTTGGACCGCCGGGTTCTGGAGCACGAGTTCCCCAAGAAGTCCGGTCCCGTTGTGCTTTTCTTCTGTGTCAGGTGAGTACCTGTATAACACACCACAGCCCAAGCTCTCTGCATAAAGATACCGACTCCAGGATATGAACCTACAGCCTTCTGGTGAAGAGTGGAGTTCCCCAGCGACTCCTCCACACCGCTGCCTTGCCTGTGCTGGCGTGTGGGATCACTGACACCCGTGAGAGTGAGGGGAGGGGCTCAAACACCATTCCTAGTCTGCACAGAGTGCCAGAGCCTGCACAGAGTGCCAGAGTCTGCAGTGGGTAGAGTTCCAGGCCTAATGCAGAGCTGTGGACAGAGTGACCCGGCTTGCCGTCGTGGTGGCATGGCGGTGTGCGGGGGCCATAGCCATATTCTTATCCCTGATCGTGCAGGGTGGGTGGGTCACGTTTGGGGAGCCTGCATTCTGCTGCAGATCCAAGGTGTCGGTTAATTCGTCAGTAAGAAAAGAAGGGAGGGGGGAGGAGGTTTCATGCGTGACCGTGTGAGATTGGAGCCACAGATTTCTAACACGGCCTTGAATGCACACTCTTACCAATTTTACCCTTCACTGCAAAAACCAACAGTTGGTTTGAAAGCATGATTAAGCAGCAGAAGAGAGAGTGAGACATGTTGGGTGGGTGGTGTTGGGTGTATGGGGGTAAGTGTGGCATACTCTGGAATGACCCCAGCAGGGAAACACACCATCATCACGTGTGTGCTGTTTCAGTCTGCTCCTACACTCACCCCCGCACCACATCCATGATGTGCCGTTCCATCGATGTGTTCCGGGAGCCTGCCCTGATAGTGGAGTGTTTAAGAGACGTGGATCTGATGGAGACACGCTCACTGTGCTGGTAATTCATTGGTCCCACAGGATCGTGGTGTTTTAATGGAGGCAAATTAGCAGGTCAATGAGAGATGGCAGGTGTATAAACACATAGAGAATTGCTTTGCCCCCCCCATGGAAAATCAGCAGCGCTTGTGTCATTAATCTGAGCCTCAGTCCATGGTGTTAATCACCCTGCGCAGTACAGCGCCCGCCTAAGAGGTAAAATTAGTACCCTTATCACCAGATTAGTGCTGTTTGTCCTCAAACCCAGGAGATTACAGAGTGGACCTAATCACACTACCTTCTCCCAAAGCCCTACACTCCAGTGCTATAGTAATCACACACTACCCATCTCCAGTTATAGATCTCCCTGAAAGAACACCAGATTATAACCTGCCTCATAAACTGGTATCGTTACACCCAAGAGTCCAGCAGTGAAATATGAGACAGAAAGAACACTTACTGCAGGATATTCCAGGATTGTGTGGTTTATCTGGACGCTAGCACGGTTATGATAGCCCTTTGTGTTTATAGCAGTAACACTGTGGTGAGCCGCAGTAGCTGCTGTGGCTAGCGGCTGACTCCTCGGAGATATTTCTGCAGCACAGTGACACAGTGAACCCCGGGGAACAGAGAAGGGTGGCCCCAAATCCAGGGGATGACCTCATCCTATAAAATACCATAGATACCTTCCTACTTCCAGGTAGCTACAAAGCACAGTCTTGTTCATATATCATTGATCATTTGCACACATTCACACATATATGCACACATACACGGAACACACACACACACTTACTCACACATACTTTCACACACACACACACACACACACAAACACGTACACACTCTTACGCACACACATACACTCACACACACACACACACACACACACACACACACACACACACACACACACATGTACACACTCTCACATGCACATGCACATACTCACACACAAACACACAAACACACTCACGCACACATGCACATACTCACACACAAACACACACACACACACACACATACACACACACACACACACACACACAGACTCACACACACACATTGTTATCTGCAGTACAGTGGAGTATAAGCCCCTCCAGGCTCTGATTGCTGCCCCTGCTCACTCTTAGCTTAGGGCTCTGTATTTAAACCTCCATCAGTGCAGAACATCACAGCCCCTTGACTTTGGGGTGCCCAGCTGTCCCTTCAGCACAGACAGGCAGGTGTGTGGGGTCTGGAGCACAGACAGACAGACAGACAGACAGGCAGGTGTGTGGCCCTTCAGCACAGACAGGCAGGTGTGTGGGGTCTGGAGCACAGACAGACAGACAGATAGACAGGCAGGTGTGTGGCCCTTCAGCACAGACAGGCAGGTGTGTGTGGCCCTTCAGCACAGACAGACAGGCAGGTGTGTGTGTCCCTTCAGCACAGACAGGCAGGTGTGTGGGGTCTGGAGCATAGACAGACAGACAGACAGACAGACAGGCAGGTGTGTGGCCCTTCAGCACAGACAGGCAGGTGTGTGTGGCCCTTCAGCACAGACAGGGGGAGTGTGGGGTCTGATGAGACACAGTCAGGATGTGAAAGAGGAAACCCCAACACTGGATCTGCAACACAACCAGCACATCCTCCCACAGAGATACACATTCCAGCAGAAAGCGCTTTGTCAGAAAGGCTGGGGGGCATTTGTGTTTGACGGCTTTAACAGGAGTGTGAGCATGAGCCACTGACAGCCCAACTCCTCTACTGAGGCTCTGTGCTGAACTCTGCAGGCCAATCAGTCTCCTGTCTATGGATTGCTTATGTAATGTGTGTGTGTATATATATATACACAGTAGGCTCTTTTTTTCACACCCTTGATAAAGATGAACAAAAGAGATTGTATAAAATAAACTATACATGTATAAGTAATGAGTTATATTTTATGCTCAAACAATTTTGTTTTATTAAAATTTTTATTTCCAAAAATATCTACATTACTAATATAATTGTTCAGAAAAACCTATCAAGTTCATTGGAAGGTTATGGAACTATACAGTGGCCTACAATGGTTTCCTGTTGCCCTAGGGTATAAAAAGGAGGGAACTACACGTTTGAAATACTGTGATCAGCCATCATCGTGGTGAAAGGTAAAGAACTCCCTGAAAGCATCAGACAAAAGGTTATTGACTTCTACAAATCAGGAGATGGCTAAAAAAAATACTAAAAAGTTAAAGATACTGCTTTCATTACATTACATTACATTACAGGCATTTGGCAGACGCTCTTATCCAGAGCGACGTACAACAAAGTGTTAAAGGGTTTCCACTGTTGTGTCAATTATTAGGAAGTTTAAGGCCGCTGGAACAGGGGCTAACCTGCCAGGTAGAGGACGCAAGTCTATCTTGCCCCTATGTGTCGTGATATGGATGGTTTGAGAGGCAAAAAGAAGTCCAAAGGGCACAGTTCAAGATCTCCAAAACAACCTGGCATCTTGGGGTTGCAAGGTGTCTAAAGCTACCACTTGACGACGCCTACATGACAATGGCCTTTATGGCAGAGTTGCAAGAAGGAAGCCTCCTTTGAAGACAATTCACCGAAAAAGGCATCTTGAATTTGTCAAACTACATCTGAACTACAATTGGAACCATGTCTTGTGGCCACATGAAACAAAGATGTTGCTTTTTGGACATGCACATCAGCATTGTTTGCTGTCCAAAGAATGCAAGTAATGTTGAAAAGCACCTCATGCCTACGGTGAAACATGGTGGCAGATCTTTAATGCTTTGGTGTTGTTTTGCATCCACAGGCCCTGGGGCCCTTATTAAAATAGATGGAACTATGAACTCCAGCATGTACCAAGACATTTTGTCCAAAAACCTTGTTCCCTCTGCCAGGAAGCTACATCTTGGCTGCAGATGGACCTTCCAACAAGACAACGATCCCAAACATATGTCCAAAGAAACTAAGAAATGGTTGACAGAGCACAAGATCAATGTCCTGACATAGCCATCTCAGTCTCCAGACCTGAATCCAATTGATCATTTGTGGTTTGAACTCAAAAAAGCAGTCCACAAACATCAACCCAAGGATCTGAAGGAACTAAAGCAATTCTTCATGGAGGAATTGTTGAAAATTCCCCCCAAGAATTTCTATAACCTTGTACGGCACTACAGAAGGTGACTACTTGCTGTTATAATGGCCAAGGGGGGAACCACAAAGTACTGATAACAGGGGTGTGAATATTTGTGATTCTTGATTTTTCTGGGGAATTTTTTTTAATTTGTGAACCATTCAATAGTTTGTGCCAATGCATTATTATTAAAGAATATAATTTTCTGAATTCTTTGAGCATAAAATTGACCATATTACACATTATAAAAACGGGATCTACTGTATATGTATGTATGTATGTATGTATGCATGTATGTATATATACTGTATATATTTTTTAATAATTTTTGTTTCAGATTTTTATCAAATTTTCTCCCAATTTGGTAGCCAATTAGACCTGCTATTTAAGTCAATCTATTGACTAGTAATGTAAGTTCGCTGCCGTAGTCCTGCAACCGGTAGCGACACGCAACCTGACGCCTCTTCCGAGACGGCACTCGCCCAAGTATCAACCGTAACCCGGTATACTGCAGGGCCACTCTTATGCGCAGCGAATCTCATGTCGGCTTCCCTCCCCCATCCCTGGGGCGGACAGCCAATCGCCGCCCCCGGTGGCGCTCCCGGCCAGAGCCGACTCTGGCGAGACGGGGAATTGAACCCCAGTCTCCGTGGCCAGCGTCGGACGTTGTAACCACTGGGCCACGCGGGAGGCCTGTATACTGTATATTTTTTATTTATTTCCCATGTCCCATTTCAGGAGGCGTGGTTAAATATTCAGGAGGAGAGGAGAGGAGAGAAGTTAAATGCTTTTGGTTGTGGATTCACGGTCTCTCCTGAGAAGAACATGAGGAAGTAGAACGGATGCACAGTGTTCTGGATATCCACACTGCCGATTGATGCGTATTTAATGCAGAAATGCACATCTGACTTCAGTTAAATATCCAATTTACGATTGACTTATATTTCCACTGGCATAAACCTACCCCTGGGAATGAATTGAAATTGAATTCTGTTGTTACAGTGGAGCAGGGTAATAGTGTGCTGTTCTGCATGCGACTCTGGCGGTAAGCGCAGAACCAGGGTGGGCTTGTCAGGATGAATGTCCCACAGTGGGGTCCCACAGAAGGGCTCTCTCTGGCAGTGGTCTCAGAGCTTCGTTTAGGCGGACAAGCGTTTACTGAAGTAGCTTACGTTCCTGCGCTGAGACAGAATTCTGCCCGTATGGATCGTCCTTCTCAGGCAAAGCCACCGTCCTCCTCTCTTAGTCTTAATTCAGACCTGATGTCTGTGTGATGACTCAGGCACTGTATATAACAGCAGGAAGCACTGAACCAGAATCCTGCTGCTTTCACACAGAGGCTGTGCTGTATTTACAGTTACATTTACATTTTAGGCATTTACCAGACGCTCTTATCCAGAGCGACTTACAAAATGTGCATTAATGCATGGTAAGATTAATCATAGTCTGCGCCAGAGATCAGTGTCGTGATACAGTAATAGACATAATTGTTGGCAGCTGCAAACTGTACCTGTAACACAAGGAGGGAAAAGTTCATTTTTAAAATTTTTAATTTTTAATTTTTAATTTTTTAGGTCACAGTAGTTATCAGCTCATTGCGTGTATTTGGAACAAGAGTTGTTTCATTTTACAAGACTGGTTTTCTATGTTTGGTTCTTTTGGAGAGGAAACGTTGCTGTCCTTTCTCTCCTGCCATTGTGTCAGCAGATCTCCAGACTACAGAGAGGAGCAGGAGCGAAACTGCACTGGAGTGACTGCTCCTTTCAGCCACAAGGGGGAGCTGTGGCAGAGTGCGGACACAACAGTGTGTCCCAAACTCACACAATGCAATGGGCTCTGCTCTAAAGCCAATGGTCAAGATAATAGTCACAATCAAAGAACTAAAGCTGTCCATTTAAAACACCTCTTGTATTTGTTTATTGTGGAAAAGCACGTGGGAAGCATTCAGAAGTCTTGAAGAAATAGACTGACAGAAATAGAGCGCACACACATGGGTACACCTTCAATTACCTTTAAAATGTTACAAGAATAGCAGATAACCAAGAAAAAGCTCAATATTGTTGGAATGTAAATGTGTGTATTTGGGCTTTTGGTTGGTCAGCAGCCTTGTGTGTAAGCAGCCACTGTTGTGTCCTCGTTTGCTCACCTCCACAGCAGTCCGGGGAGTTCTGGGTAATTCTTCCACATGCGCAGGCCTGTGGTTTCAGCTGAGTCAGGATGCTGGAGCACGCTCAGTCAGTGCCGCTCTGCCGTATCTGTAATGTGTAACACGTGGAGCTGATCTGAGATCAGCACATTGCCAGAAGGTGGACAGGTGGATACTGGAAGCTCACCTATGGGGAGGTTATTGTGTGATCAGGATTAGAAGGGACCGCTCCTGTACCCCACCCAACTCAACCCCACCCTACCCTGCAGAACCCAATAGTTGGTTTAGAGTAATGTTCCTTAAATGACTGTGGGCTTGCAAGCATGAGACTTTCATGTGCGGCTGTGCGTTGTTTTAGGATCAGAGCATCGTGTTGTCCAGATGAAAGCGGTGCTGTTACACCCTCCAGAGACGCACCCCGCTGGGCAGTGAGTAAACTGCTCAGATCTGTGGCTCAAGTGTTGCATATTGATTGGAAGAGCGGACAGCTGTGATGGTCTTTCTGTGTGGTTTGACCTTGCTTTTATTGGCTGTGTAATCTGGACATATGCCCCCCGCTAGCACAATGCTGTGATCGAACAACAATTATGTGAAATGTCAATGTCGCCGATTCATAATCAGACCTCATTTGTTGTTTAAGCGACATGCAGTCATGTCTCCAGCCCGGAGAACAGCTCCTAACACATGCGCGTAACCTTCTGTGTGATACGTGATTGTATATCGATCCTGAGATGCAGAATGGCTTTGATGAATATAAAACTTGTTAGGACTGTCATTCAAACCACCAATTAAACGGATTGCCAATTTTAAATGACCCCAAACCACATCCCAGCCCTTCAATAAAGTCATTAAACTTGGCTAAGCTCCACTGTGTAAGGCTTCCTGCCGACACACAGGCAGAGGGGTCTAATGGCACGGCCCTGGGTCTGGACCAAAGTCTGAAGAATCTCACGCTGGAAAACACATTTGTGTCAGAGTTGTTTGAGTTTTTCCTCTGCATTAGTGGTTAAAGAGCAGGAAGTTGCTGTCTGAGGGACGACTCACACTTTCCCTCCAGAAAGAAGGACGACACAGCTGCATTAGAGGGAGCGTCATCAAAGCAACAGAGAAGGGGGCGGCTTGAAGTTCGCAACAGTGTGCGAAACCTAGAGACTGGGAGCTACAATCGCTTATTCATTTTGACCAATAAAAAGGGTTTTCTGTCAACAGCTAAACAATTATTGGTTAACAGCGAGTCACTGATGTATGGTTAGTGCCGCCCATTTTTGGTTTCATGAACCCTCGTCCGCATTCTGCCATCATCAGCAAAATCATCCTCACCTACAGTAGCGTTTAAAATAATTTCATATCACAATGTTTACCCTGTCCTTAACGACTTAATAAGAAAAATCTCTTCAGAAGAAAAACGACCTCTTCATTTTTTTGGTTAATGACGGGCATTTGGATACTGTGCTCTCACGGTCAAATGTTGGAATAACACAGAAGTGCATTCCCCTTGACGTATTAAGTGGAGAGGAAGCGGGTGCCCGTGTGTCTGTCTGTCTGTCTGTCTGTGCGAAGGTGCAGAATTGGGTCAGTGTGTTTCCCGGGGCAACGGTGATTTGAGCCGCCGCTGCCTGAATCCTCTGCCGTGTTTCGCTCGCTGCCTGATAGATGCGGTTCTTCCAGATGCACGAATGCCGCAAATGAACACCCTCCCCGCGAACAGCACTCCTCCCTCGCTCCTGGGAAATGCATTTAACCGAGACGTAATGCATCTGCTGGCCATTAAAGTTAAAAAAAAATTACAAATAAAAATGGATACGTAAAATGCGTACAGCACAATAATGAGGAATACAGGCCAAATCACATCACGTCTCAGCACATTGCAAGTGTATGTTTGTGCGTCTGGTGACCCCTAGTGGTGCATCGTAGCATTACATGCGTCCGCTGCAGAGACGCTCACAGAGCGACAGTATTGAAGCAGCCGATATCATTCACCTGAAACTTCCAACATACTTTAAGATAATTTTGTATTTTATAGGTCACACACATTTTTGTTTTATATTTGATCTGTTTTTATATTCAGTTTTCTTTTGTCTTTTAGGTTTTATATTGAAAGTATATCCTACCTGAAGGATAATGCAACGATTGAGTTGTTTTTCCTCAATGCTAAGTCCTGCATCTACAAGGTAAGCAACTGTTCATAATGTCATCTGACCCATTGTTTGTTGATGTTTTGTGTGTACAAATCATTTGGAATGTCCTTTTTAAGTCCATTGTGGAAGTTCACCTGGCTTTTATGAAAGCTGCAGTTCCACTGTTGACCACATGAGGGTAGAAGGTTGTTGAAAAGTATAAAAGAATGGAAACACTCAGGAGGAAAAATGCACCAGACTAATTCAGTTAGAACTCATTCATATTTAAAACCATAGAGTATTCCTCTTGTACCTGGGTCCCAACCCTATCCTTGTGAACCCTCAGCCAGTCCATATATTGTTCAATTCCACCACCATCACACACAATTCAACTAGTTAACTACTTAATGAGTGTTGATTAGTTGAATCCTGTGTGCTGGTGGTTGGATTTAACAAAGACACAGACCAGCTGAGGGTATTCGAGGTGAGGTTTGGGAACCACTGCTCTAGTAGTATGTGTTAAACTGGGAAGAAGGTTAGATGACTTTTAAGTGTAGCTCATTCTTAAGACTTATTTGTCACTAGAGTGATGTTGGTTTTCTTGGATGAAAAATGAAAACACATTAATTCAATGCCATTTCCTTTTTGCAAAGTTAGTGGCTCTCTGTGTTGAGGAGTCACATAGTACTCTAACTTCAGTATCTCTTTTGTCCTGGTGTAACGTGAAAAGGATAGGACTCTCCCGTTCCTTTACAACGCTGCACAGGCAGCCCAGGCTATCTATGTATAAAACCCTTTGAAGATAAGAAAAGCAGCACTTTGCATCAGATAACTTCAGAAAGCCCCTTATAACCGTGCTGTTTAATATTCATGAAATAAGAGCGTCAGAAACGTCCTGCCCCAAAGTTCCCTGTCGCTGCGCTGATAAGAGTTTCCCTGGCTGGGATGATGCATTGCTGCTGTTTATCTGTGTGTGTGTCTCATCTCCTCTCCTTCGTCCTTCCTGACACACACACACAGCACTGGGTTACCCACACACACATACACACACCTTCCTGAGTGGAGAGAGTGGGGTATCAGCTGAAACGCACCATTGCTTTATATCGGGGTACTTTGTTAGAGGAGTGCTGCCTTTTTCTGCTCCTCATATTCAGCAATGAGAGGACATCCTGTGTGATTTCGCAGTGCTGGATCCAATCAGCCCTCATCTCCCTTTTCAGTGTGGACACACACACAAACACACTCACACACGCATGCACCACACACACACACGCGCACACACGCACACACACCCACACACATACATACGTGTGCACACAGACATACACACACACACATGCGCACACACATATGTGTGCACAGACATACACACACATTACACACTCAATACACACTCATTTACACACATGCACGCACACACAGCACATTGAACTTCACAGCTTAGCAGTAAATGCTTGTGTAGCCTGTCTCACATTCCTGTTCCTTGTTGTTTGAAATTGTTGTGGGTCAACAGGCCTCTGAAACCTTCCATCTGAATGGAAGACACCCTCCTCCCCCTCTGCTCAGTAACCCATGTGAACTGTGGGTGTTAACAACCCTTTAGCATGTTTCACTATGTTTCTGCGGGACAGCCTCTGCTCGGAGAAGCAGTGACCTCTGACCTCCAATAACTCACAGGCCTAAGATGGCTTCCTGAAGAGACTTCTCTTTAATGCTCCTAATTAAAAATGAGAGGTTGGGATTAAAAGAACAAGGTCCTTTTTGTGCCTGTGTCCCAGGCTAGTACGAGAGAGAGGCCAGTATGGTTGGCATGGGAACTGCCCACTCTTCGAGAGCTGAAACCTGAGTTTTGTTTTGTAGTGTTGCCCTTAGTTACCAATATGCAGTGAACTTGTGGCGTGTTGCTAGCACTCACACATAGGCTGGCAGTGTAGTGTAATGGTTAGGGAGCTGGGCTTGTAACTCAGAGGTTGCAGGTTCAATTCCCAGGTGGGGCACTGCTGTTGTACCCTTGAGCAAGGTACTTAACCTGAATTGCTTCAGTAAAGTCTCCAGCTGTATAAGCGGATTGTATGTAAAGAAATGTAAACTGTGTAAGTCGCTCTGGATAAGAGCGTCTGCTAAAATGTCAATGTAAATGTAAAACACAGGTGTACCTGGCCCCCTTGCTGGGTGAAATTCCTCTCAGCCAAGGCCCTGACGTTACCCACTTTCAGCTGACCCTGCATTTCTTAATCAGCTCCAGAGACTGACTGTTCTGGGAAAGGCACTTATTTACTTATTTTATTGACTTCTTTATTACATTTTCATGCCTGCATCATACTTAGTTGTTAGCATGGAGCTGGAAAACCCAGTAAACAGAGGAACTGAAGGAGGGAAGTGGTGATTGTCCTCCTGTTTCTGTCTCCATTTATTTCTGCTGCTTCACTCATGTTCTCCTTCCTTCTGGTTAAGCTGGCGTCAGTCGTGTAATTAGCGCTGGAGTGCAGCTCGGTAGTAATGTCTGTTTGAAATGGGTTTAAATGTGCATGTTTGAGGGAGTCGGATGTTTACTATCGGCTAATTCAATAGCTACATCAATACTTCAGTGACAGTCCCACACTGCTGAATTCTCAAAGAATCCACTCAATCAAGCACTGAATTAAAAGAAGCCCTTATCCCATTCAACCCACCTGTCCCTCCATCCTGTAGCCAATGACTCAGGGGTGGAGTGTGATCCCTTATGGCAGGCTTCCTCAAATCTGGCCCACAAATCCAAAATCTGTCCTGATTTTCCTTTCTCTCAGGTAGTTAATTGAACAATGAATGCCGTTGATTGGCCAGCTTCACACCTGACTCCCAGGTAAAGGAAGGTGTAAAAACCACAGTGCTTGGCCCAGGAGGACCATGATTTGAGGAACCCTGCCTTATGGTGTGACACACGTTTGAGAAACCTCACCCTGCCTGTCCTTCTGTGTTCTCAGGGCCTCATTGAGGTGGACAGTGAAGTGGTTTTTGAGCTGGCATCCTATATACTACAGGTAAGAGGGGGGGGCTGTTAGAGATGGACTTTCATTGTAATGAAGGTTAATACTACCCTGTACCCTTCTGCTAACCTGCTGAAGCTGAGCAGACATACCACCCTGCACCCTTCTCCTGCCACACTGCTGAAGCTAAGCAGCCATACCACCCTGTACCCTTCTCATGCCACACTGTTGAAGCTGAGCAGCCATACCACCTTGCACCCTTCTTATGCCACACTGCTGAAGCTAAGCAGCCATACCACCCTGCACCCTTCTCATGTCAAACTGATAAAGCTAAGCAGCCACACCACCCTGCACCCTTCTCATGTCAAACTGATAAAGCTAAGCAGCCATACCACCCTGTACCCTTCTCATGTCAAACTGCTGAAGCTAAGCAGCCATACCACCCTGTACCCTTCTCATGTCAAACTGCTGAAGCTAAGCAGCCATACCACCCTATACCCTTCTCATGCCACACTGCTGAAGCTGAGCAGCCATACCACCCTGTACCCTTCTTATGCCACAAGACTTTGACTGAAGTTATTTAGTACAACTCAGCTGCCTTATGGAAATTATGTGTCATTACCTTGCATTTTGTCTTTATTCGCCGATGTCTGTTTCTGATTAGTGAGTTCAATTTTCTGTTCCCTGTGGAGTGCACTCAGAAATTGAATTGTTTTCCTTTAAATATTGATCTTTTAGTGGAGTGTTGCTTATTTAAGCTACCAGAAATGCTGTATCTCTTCAATAATGTCCAAAGAGCTTTAAAGTGATGGGCTGTAAAATGGATTATGCTGTTGTCATATCTTAAGAGATCGCACAAATGCTCACATGTTTAGCTGAAAAGGAAAGTTGGCCCTCAATGTTACCCCCATGGCTCTGTCATGGAAGCATATCTATGGGGTCTACGTTCAGGTCTTTTGGTCTCCAAAGGTGGGGAAGTGACACTGAATCACAACCCAAAGTCTTTCTGCCCAGAGGAGATCAGGCCCTGACTTTTCCTGTAGTGTGTGTGCCCATGTCTCTGTGTGTGGAGTTAGGGCTCGGGCCCTGTAGTGTGTGCCCATGTCTCTGTGTGTGGAGTTAGGGCTCAGGCCCTGTAGTGTGTGTGCCCATGTCTCTGTGTGTGGAGTTAGGGCTCAGGCCCTGTAGTGTGGGCCCATGTCTCTGTGTGTGGAGTTAGGGCTCAGGCCCTGTAGTGTGTGCCCATGTCTCTGTGTGTGGAGTTAGGGCTCAGGCCCTGTAGTGTGTGTGCCCATGTCTCTGTGTGTGGAGTTAGGGCTCAGGCCCTGTAGTGTGTGTGCCCATGTCTCTGTGTGTGGAGTTAGGGCTCAGGCCCTGTGTGTGTGTGCCCATGTCTCTGTGTGTGGAGTTAGGGCTCAGGCCCTGTAGTGTGTGTGCCCATGTCTCTGTGTGTGGAGTTAGGGCTCAGGCCCTGTAGTGTGTGTGCCCATGTCTCTGTGTGTGGAGTTAGGGCTCAGGCCCTGTAGTGTGTGTGCCCATGTCTCTGTGTGTGGAGTTAGGGCTCAGGCCCTGTAGTGTGTGTGCCCATGTCTCTGTGTGTGGAGTTAGGGCTCAGGCCCTGTAGTGTGTGTGCCCATGTCTCTGTGTGTGGAGTTATATCTCGGGCTCTGTAGTGTGTGTGCCCATGTCTCTGTGTGAGTGTGTGCCCATGTCTCTGTGTGGAGTTAGGGCTCAGGCCCTGTAGTGTGTGTGCCCATGTCTCTGTGTGTGGAGTTAGGGCTCAGGCCCTGTAGTGTGTGTGCCCATGTCTCTGTGTGTGGAGTTAGGGCTCAGGCCCTGTAGTGTGTGCCCATGTCTCTGTGTGTGGAGTTAGGGCTCAGGCCCTGTAGTGTGTGTGCCCCTGTCTCTGTGTGTGGAGTTAGGGCTCAGGCCCTGTAGTGTGTGTGCCCATGTCTCTGTGTGTGGAGTTAGGGCTCAGGCCCTGTAGTGTGGGCCCATGTCTCTGTGTGTGGAGTTAGGGCTCGGGCCCTGTAGTGTGGGCCCATGTCTCTGTGTATGGAGTTAGGGCTCAGGCCCTGTAATTCCTGTAAAGCGTCATAGGCTGCAGCTCTGTTTCAGGGCCTTTCTGCATTTAGAGGCATTTATGTGTTCCTGCCAAGGGAACTTTGAAGGCCAGAAGATGGTAACGGACACTTTAAAGTGCATTCCACTCCAACGTGAACACAAGATGAGCTCTTTGCAGGGTGTAGGGTGCCGGGAACACACTTTTTTTGTTGGGAGGCCGAACCCCCCCTCCCTTTGTAAAGTCAGTGATTAAGTGTCTCTTTGGGGCTACTCCAGGGGTGGTGTAAATATGCCCCAGTGAGGGGGGGTCCAGGCCTGGGGGTGCGTTAGGGGGGCACAGTAGCAGCACAAGGGGCTCACACCCCGCAGGTATGAGCCTGATCCAGGTGAGCGTGTACAATGGGGGGCTACCAAGTGCCAGCATGGGGGCCGATCACACCCTCCGGGCTGGCCTATCATACGCCCCCACTCTCCTGGCTGACCAATCGCACGCCCCCACCCTCCTGGCTGGCCTATCATACGCCCCCACTCTCCTGGCTGGCCAATGGCACTCCCCTCCTCCTGGCTGGCCTATCCCACGCCCCCCCACTCTCCAGGCTGGCCTATCACATGCCCCCACCCTCCTGGCTGGCCTATCACATGCTCAAATAGATGTCTAACCACTTCCTGTCTTTTCTTTCTTTCTGCAGGAGGCGAAAGGTGACTTCAGCAGGTAAACACCTGATCCTGTGATACAGTTCTCCAAACTGTAAAATATCCACTCTTCCAAAAGTTTTCATCTGATCCTAAAACTAATGTTATCTCGTGTGCACACACAGATATTTTTAATTATTGGAAGCCAAGAATGCACAAGTCCTCCAAATTCCACTTTCTCTGTGTCTTTCTCTCTCTTCTCTGCCTCTTTCCTCTCCTCCATCCCTCCCCCTCTCTGTCTTTCTCTCTCTCTCTCTCCTCTTTGTCAATCTTCCTCAATTTTTATTTATCGCCTCTCTCTATTCTTCTGTACTTCCTTCTTTCCCTCTCTCTATTCTTCTGTCCCTCCCTCTCTCCCTCTCTCTATTCTTCCGTCCCTCCCTCTCTCCCTCTCTGTTCTTCTCTCCCTTCATCCGGCGTGATTCCTCCCCCCAGTCTAATGGCAGTGGATTGGAGTTTAATTGATACTTATGAGAGCTTGTAGAGCTACTCTGCTGCTCTGAACACACGGCAGAGCAGTAGAGCTGTGGAATTGTGGGTATTTCCAGCATTTTCGGCTGTTAGCAGAGGCATGTGCCCTGAGAGGAGTCCGAGGAGACATACCCCTTTACAGTAGCATATCATTTATTTTGAGTAAGGTTGAAATCGTCCATAGCAGAGACCCATCCCTTATAAAATCAGCCAGTATGAGTTTGTCGCAGCTTTGTGGGCATTCTGAGTAAAATGTTTTAGTTCATTCAGAGACAGTGGTAAGGTAAAATGCAATACGTCATCCATAGTAATAAACCTTGTCAGTGGTGACAACAGGGAAGCCATGTCTTAGTGTTGAAAATTACACCTGAAGATTTTCCTGGACAGGATCACAGAATGTACACGAGTTGTGTTGATGGATTGAATGAGGGTGAGATCATTAGTGGGTTTAAATGTGCGTTTGTGTGGCCAGCCTGCTCCTCACCCACTTCCAGGGCAGAGGGCTGGTGAAGCTCCAAAGTCCTGCTTGGTCAGGTATTGATGACATTGTGTTTGTGAGATGGTGGCTAGTTTTGACCTGGTATGGAATTCCAGCAGCTCACAATGAGCCTCTGTTTATCCAACGATCACATGACACATGCGTCCTGTAAAATAACGGACATGCACTGGAGCATCACATGACATCACTGGAGCAGCACGCCCACCGACCGCCTGATTGGAGTAGCGTTCTGCATGGCTAGCATAAGACACATTCTCCTCAGATTGAATGAAATGCCCTGTACGATGCCTCACCACTGGATTATGGTTTGACTGTCTATGGTGTCATCTAGAGAGGACCAGAGCATTCAGTTCAGTCATTGTTGTGCATCTCCTGCAGATTTTGCTTGAAAGTTATGAAATTCTTGCCTTATGGTGTTACAGCAGATGAAGGCGTAGGGGGTGGGAGTTCTGAGTGTTAATCCTGCTGGGAAAAGATAAATCACCTCCCCCTCCCCAGAAATAGGGGAATAAATAAACACCAGGGTTATTGTAACAGTCCCACACAGGTCTGGAATGTTCCAGAAGGCTTGGGTTTCCGCTGGCCCGCCCTCCACAAAGCTGGTGGCCTGGGGGGCAGCGGTGTTCTCCACCCAACTGCAGCTGCTCCACACTTTCATACTGCCACACAGAAATAAGACTGAGCCCGCTTCAACACCAACACCGAACCATCCTCAAGTGACCTGGGCCCATATGTACAAAGAGTAGGAGTAGGAGTGCTGATCTAGGATCAGTTTAGCGTTTTAGCTCATAATGGATATGGTTAGGATATGGATAGGGGAAACCTGATCCTAGATCAGCACTCCTACTCTTAGAGTCTTTGTGCATATGGGCCCAGATCAGCACTGACACTGTTTCAGTGCTGTCACTCTGTTTCAGTACTGTGTTTTTCAGTGCTGTGACTCTGTTTCAGTATTGTGATTCTGTTTCAGTACTGTGACTCTGTTTCAGTACTGTGACCCTGTTTCAGTACTGTTTCAGTACTGTGACTCTGTTTCAGTGCTGTGACTGTTTCAGTGCTGTGACTGTTTCAGTGTTTCAGTTTCAGTGCTGTGACTCTGTTTCAGTGCTGTGTTTCAGTGCTGTGACTCTGTTTCAGTGACGTGACTCTGTTTCAGACTGTTTCAGTGCTGTGACTCTGTTTCAGTACTGTGACTCTGTTTCAGTGCTGTGTTTCAGTGCTGTGACTCTGTTTCAGTGCCGTGACTCTGTTTCAGTGCTGTGACCCTGTTTCAGTACTGTGACTCTGTTTCAGTAATGTGACTCTTGTTTCAGTGCTGTGACCCTGTTTCAGTACTGTGACTCTGTTTCAGTAATGTGACTCTTGTTTCAGTGCTGTGACTCTGTTTTAGTGCTGTGACTCTGTTTCAGTAATGTGACTCTTGTTTCAGTGCTGTGACTCTGTTTTAGTGCAGGGATTCTGTTCTCACAGCTTTTCTCCCCTCTCTCATCAGTAATGAGGTGAGCAGAGGGGATTTGAAGAAGCTGCCAGCCCTCCCCACCCAAGCACTGAAGGAGCATCCATCTCTGGCCTACTGGTGGGTCCCAGTGTTGAATCAGGAGACTCGCGCAGTCCTCTCTTCTGCTCAGCAAGACCACATTTACAGTACAAAACATCATGAGAATTACTTAATGGTCTAATTTTAATCAGGAATTTCAAAAATGAATGGATGTTGGCCCTGTTAGGCTGACCCCGATGGGCAATGAGGCGTGAACATGGTCCAGTCTGCAGCTGTGGTGTGGTTCTCTGCACAGAGCCTGGCTCTGGGGGTTCGGAGGGGGGGCACTGGCTCTCTGAGCTGAGCTTTAAACTCCCGTCTTCACTGAGTGTGAAATCCAGCAGTAACTGTGATACCCCTCCCTGCAGTTTGGGACAAAAGACCTTGACAATGTGCTGGGGAATTAGACATGCCCATCCTGTTTTAACATTATTAAAGTGCCACTAAGGGCTGTCTGCTCTCTGCTTGGCTCTAGTAATATTGTTTTATGTTTTTAGAGCCACAGTAAAGCTGCAGGGCTGCAGACAGAGTGGCCCCAGGGCTGCAGACAGAGTGGCCCCAGGGCTGCAGACAGAGTGGCCCCACAGCTACAGACAGAGTGGCCCCAGGGCTGCAGACAGAGTGGCCCCAGGGCTGCAGACAGAGTGGCCCCAGAGCTACAGACAGAGTGGCCCCAGGGCTGCAGACAGAGTGGCCCCAGGGCTGCAGACAGAGTGGCCCCAGGGCTGCAGACAGAGTGGCCCCACAGCTACAGACAGAGTGGCCCCAGGGCTGCAGACAGAGTGGCCCCACAGCTACAGACAGAGTGGCCCCAGGGCTGCAGACAGAGTGGCCCCACAGCTACAGACAGAGTGGCCCCAGGGCTGCAGACAGAGTGGCCCCACAGCTAGACAGAGTGGCCCCAGGGCTGCAGACAGAGTGGCCCCAGGGCTGCAGACAGAGTGGCCCCACAGCTACAGACAGAGTGGCCCCACAGCTACAGACAGAGTGGCCCCACAGCTACAGACAGAGTGGCCCCAGGGCTGGAGACAGAGACCCCAGGGCTGCAGCTGCTGCAGCTCCATGTGTGTGTGGGACTAAAGCGCCATGTTTCTGTGTCGCAGTGAGGACCGGGTGATTGAGCACTACAACAAGCTCAGCGGCCAGTCCAGAGGCCAGGCGATCGTCAAGTAAGTCTGCGGAGCGCACTTTCCTGAAGGCCAGCCCCAATCTGTTACGCACCCATCCCCCATCACACTGCGTCTGTGTGTTCTCTCAGATCTCACACACACTGCGTCTGTGTGTCCTCTCAGATCTCACACACTGCTGGCCCTTCTGTATTCTCCATCTCAAGCAACTTCCATTATAGTGTGATGAGCTGTTGATTTTATGCATGTTTGTGTGTGTGCGTGCGTGTGTGTGTGTGTGTCTGTATGTGTGTCTGTGTGTGTGTGTGTGTGTGTGTGTGTGTGTGTGTGTGTGTGTGTGTGTGTGTGTGTGTGTGTGTGTGTGTGTGTGTATGTCTGTGTGTGTGTGATGAAGGCATTAGTGAAGTGTGTGATTCCCAGCTGAGAGCTCATTCCAGGCCCGTGTGTGTCTCTGCTCCACAGCTACATGAGTGTAGTGGAGTCCCTCCCCACATACGGAGTGCATTACTACGCTGTAAAGGTATGCCCGTCACACACACACACACACATACACATACACACGCACGCACGCCTGCCCGCACACACACACACACACATGCCCACCCACACACACACACACACACACACACACCACTCTGTTCATCTGCCTCAGCCGGATGGGTGCTCTCTCTCTACCTCTACCTCCCTCTCTCTCTCTCTCTCTCTCTCTCTCTCTCCCTCCCTCTCTCTCTCTCTCTCTCTCTTTCTCTCTCTCTCCCTCTCTCTCAAATTCAAATTCAAAATTCAAATTGGCTTTATGTGAACTTGTGTTGCTAAAGTATTCAAATACATATATGAGAATAACAACACCCAAGGAAAAGAAATTACAAAACGTACAGGTAACCCTCCCCTTCCCACACATATGTACCCCACATTACAGAATTTGAACAAACAAACAACGCACCCCCTCCCACACATACACTGCCCGTCCCCCAAAAAAGTCACACACTCTAATATTTCATTTGATTACGGCACACATTCGCCGTGGCATCGTTTCGATAAGCTTCTGCAATGTCACAACATTTATTTCCGTCCAGAGTTGCATACATTTTTCGCCAAGATCTTGTATTGATGATGGGAGAGTCAGACCGCTGCACAAAGTCTTCTCCAGCACATCCCAAAGATTCTCAATGGGGTTAAGGTCTGGACTCTGTGATGGCCAATCCATGTGTGAAAATGATGTCTCATGCTCCCTGAACCACTCTTTCACAATTTGAGCCCGATGAATCGTGGCATTGTCATCTTGGAATATGCCCGTGCCATCAGGGAGGAAAAAATCCATTGATGGAAAAACCTGGTCATTCAGTATATTCAGGTAGTCAGCTGACCTCATTCTTTGGGCACATAATGTTGCTGAACCTAGACCTGACCAACTGCAGCAACCCCAGATCATAACACTGTCCCTGCAGGGTTGTACGGTAGGCACTAGGCATGATGGGTGCATCACTTCATCCGCTTCTCTTCTTACCTGATGCTCACTCTGGAACAGGGTAAATCTGGACTCATCAGACCACATGACCTTCTTCCATTGCTCCAGAGTCCACTTTATGCTGCCAATTGAACAGCCTCACTGGTAACAAAGCTGTTTAGTCCCAATCCCTTGAGTTCCCTTTGCATTGTGCGTGTGATCACTTTCACTATTAAACATAGCCGTATTCTACTGTTGATTTTTTACATTCAAAACGTTTATTTTTTCAAGATTTTTTTCAACCACATTTCTTCCTCGAAGATGATGGTTCACCACTATCCTTCCAGGTTTTAATAATGCGTTGGACAGTTCTTAACCCAATTTTTGTAGTTTCAGCAACCTCCTTAGTTGTTTTCTTTGCTTGATGCAGGCCAATAATTTGACCCTTCTGAAACAGATTAACATCTTTTCCACGACCACAGGATATGTCTTCTGACATGGTTGTTTAAGAAATGAGAAGCTGCATCAGTTAGGCTTAAATAACTTGTTGCCAGCTAAAACATATTAATCACTGCAGTAATTATCCAATGGAAGGCTCTTACCTATTTGCTTAGTGAAATCCAGGTGGTGACTTTTTTTTTGGCCAGGCAGTGTATATACCCCACATTATAGAATTTTTACACAAAAAAAATTATGGAACCTCTTTCTCTCTCTCTCATTCTCTCTACCTCTCTGTCTCTCTCTAGCTCTACCTCTCCCTCTCTCTCTCTCTCTCTCTCTACCTCTCCCTTTCTCTCTCTCTCTGTCTCTCTCTCTCTCCCTCTTTCTCCCTCTCTCTCTCTCTCTCTCTCTCTCTCTCTCTCTCTCTCTCTCTCTCTCTCTCTCTCTCTCTCTCTCTCTCTCTCTCTCTCTCTCTCTCTCTCTCTCTCTCTCTCTCTCTCAGTAGAGAAGCCTCTGTGCAGGGTCCTGTAAGAGAGATGTTAAGTAAAACTCCCGCCAGAGTTCACTGCATGCGTGTGATCGGTTCAGGAAATGAAGTTACATTTAATGCATGAATGAATGTTCTATACAAATTTTGATGGAAACTAAATGGATTGTCCCCACCCTGTGAAAGAGAGGGGCAGGCTGAGAGCACGTTATTACCCACAATGCTCCGGTGCTTGCCCTGATGGCCGTGTCCCTCGCCCCACACTAACAGGACAAGCAGGGCATCCCATGGTGGCTGGGCCTGAGCTACAAGGGGATCTTTCAGTATGACCACCAGGACAAAGTCAAGCCCAGAAAGGTGAGTGCATTTCACTA
The DNA here is from genome assembly GCA_029706075.1 of Aldrovandia affinis. Taxonomy (NCBI): domain Eukaryota; kingdom Metazoa; phylum Chordata; class Actinopteri; order Notacanthiformes; family Halosauridae; genus Aldrovandia; species Aldrovandia affinis. The sequence continues at coordinate 1,433,239 of JAINUG010000175.1, forward strand.
TCATCGTTAGCACCATCTCACTTGATTCATAAATCCTGGTTAAAATACTCAAACATTGTACTACATTACCCCCCCGGGACGTGACCCCTGACCTCTGAACCCAGGGCTTGCCGCATGCCAGTGGGTAGTAGTGAATTATGTTACAATTATGTGACTATGTCTCATACGCCACCCCCCTTGGCTCATGTTTCACTCCCCAGCAATACCCTTAGCCCCTGTTTGACCTTAAAAGGTAATAATATATTTGCCACAAATAATTGTTCTCACTGATAACATTTAAAGCATTTATGTAAATGGAGCTTAGCCTTTAGCTGCACAAACACAGGAAAGTGCACATACAGCACACACACGCTCACAGTTTATCTTCTTCACACATCAAATCAAATCAAGTTTATTTGTATAGCGCTTTTCACAACAGAATTGTCACAAAACGCTTAACAGAGGGGAACCCAGGCCTAGACCCCCAAAAAGCAAGCCTAACGGCAACAGTGGCAAGGAAAAACTCCTAGGTAGGGAGAAACCTTGGGAGGAACCAGACTAAAAAGGGGGAGCCCATCCTCTTCTGGCCGGCACAGGGTATGTCCAAAAAAGACCATGTCATGGTCAGTCCAAGGTTAGTCTGAGTTAGGTAGTCAGCGGGGGGCTGATTGGTCCCTCTGATTGGTCCTGGTGATTTCACACTGCCAAGCTGGTGTTGAAATCATGTTCGTGCTGCGGTCTTCTTTGTGTGTGTGTGTGTGCTACGGTCAGGTGGGGGTCAAAGCAAACTGATAATAATAATAATAATAATAATAAACTTTATTTATACAGCACCTTTTATACAACGATTTGCAGCCCAAAGTGTATACAGAGCAAGACAACTGATACAACACAAAAAAACATATAAAATAACATATAAAAACAGGAACCTATAAAACAGAGGTGTAGGTAGAAGATAAATAATAAGAAACTAAAATTAAGTAAAAGCACACATAAAAAGATGTGTTTTTAAAGGGGCCTGACCCCTCTCACATGCTCAAACACTGTTCATTTAATTAAGGCTCTGAAATCAACACTACTGCTTTCTGTCGTACGGGTTGCAGTGCTGTTTATCAGATACATTTAGATTTAATGGGCTTTCAGCAGCTGGCCCGACGATGTGTCTGTATCCTCTTGCTGTATTTCCTGGGTTAATTTGAGAGTGTAGCCCCTATGTAGCGTGGTGTAGCACCACTGTCCTTGAGCAAAGTAGCATACATCTGTATGGCTGGATAATATGCAGAAATGTATATTAGCAAATATTACTACTACTACTGCTGATAAATACTACTACTACTAATTCTGCTGTTATTACCACAACTACTACTGCAATAGTAAAAATAGTAATGAGATAAATTATAATATAGTTGCTGTAGTTCTGTTCTGTGGTGCTGCTGTGATGTGAGCCAGGCTCAGGGCATGATTCAGAGCTGCACTACAGAGCTGCACATTATAGAGTTTGTTGTTGGACTGGCTGTCAGATCTGTCCCTGAGATCAGGAGCTGTTTCTCGGGTCAAGGTACACTGGGGCCGGGGGGGAGAGAGACCCCTTAAACCCGGGCCTCTCAGACTCCTGTGCTCAGAGGCCTGGACACTGGCAGCGCTGGATGAAAGGCAGCCAGGCCGTTTACTCGGACACAGGAACTCGCTGACTGGAGAGGAGATGCGCGAATATTGGGCCTGGAGAGAATCGACACCATAGAGTTTATCAGGGACTCGAGCAGCACTGTACAGACTGAACTCACCATTATCACTCACACTGCCTTCTCCCTTATTGGTCAGCTCAAACACTCACCTATTGGTCAGCTCAGCCATACTCCTATTGGTCAGCTCAGCCATGCTCCTATTGGTCAGCTCAACCACGCTCCTATTGGTCAGCTCAGCCACGCTCTCCTATTCTCTTTCGTGCTTTCTTTAAGAAAAAGAAGGTAAGATGAACAGAGAGAAAATCCTGAGCAGATGTAGCTCCAGGTTCAGATCTTGTTTGAGCCGCTGTTGTTAGTCTTTAGTTCCAGCTGCTGTGTTACGGCCTGTCCTGCTCTCACGTGAATCATGAGGGGCAATGTTTGCAGTGTTCAGATTACAAGAGACCTGTGCTCTTCCCATATGCATTACCTGCACCATACTGTACAGACTCCAAACGCGGCACATCCAGCTCCAAACGCCGCACTGAAAATCTCTTACATTCCACATGCCATGTGTTCAGGCAGAGACTCTGACATGTGGCTCCGTTTACTGAGGATTGCTGGATTTGTGGTTCTGAAGGACAGAACGGAGTGCCAGCGGTTTGGGGTGGATGTGGGTCTCTGTCACTGCCAGAAAAGCAAAGGAGTGTGAGTTTCCATGGCAGGTTTAATCAGCCTCGCGTCGCTCGTTAGCGCTGCGCTGCCCGCCCCGTCAACGCCAGTCTCAGTGGCATTCCAAACCTGCGCTGCCCTCTGGAGCTTTACTGACCAATTGTGTTGCGTCATCGGGAGCTGATTATTTAATGATCAGTGGTTAGAGGTCCAAACCATGCCCAGAAGACCTCCTCCATAATTTGCTTCTGCTTAATAATTGGATATAATTTTAGTTCTTTTTCCACCCCCCAAAAATGAAAATCTGTTTTTCCAGTCATATAGTAGAAGCAGAATGATTACGTTGATGAATCTTCACGTTGGCACAATGGTTCGATTGTCGAATGCTCAATGTGCATTGGAGAGATATAGAGCTGTGTTTTGGGGAGATGCAGACGATCTGTTTTTGAGGTGTTGTTCAGTGTGGGTAACCTCTCTCTCAATTTCGCACTCCTGCTCTCTGCTGTTCCCCGTTTTCCCATTTTGGGCGGCTGGGGGCTCACTGAGGTTTAACGTTGAGATCCTACAGCTCCCAGGATCCTCTTTGATCTGGCCGCCCAGCGCACTCTGTCAGAGCGGAGGTTACTAACACACGTTGTGAAATATCTGATGTCGGTTGCCACAGCTCCCTACCAGTTAACTCCCTGAAGATGGAGTTTCTGCCAGATTTCAGGACACGCTTTCACAGTGGAGTGGTTGTTTGAGGAGAAAAAGGGGAAAAAAGTTGACTTTTTAAACCCACATGGGATCCGTGCGACCTTCTCTACAATAAGACACTCTGCAGGAGTTCACACTGAACACTTCTGACCTAAAAGAGTCATTGCAGCTCCTTTTTAGTTGGGCGCTTGGTGTAGCTGGTCAAAGTTCTTATTCAGAGGAGAATTACAGAAAGGTAAACGCTGAATTAAGGCCATTGTTACACACTAACACACCACATGTAAACATGGATGCACCATGTACTTACAAAACGGAAGTGCTGATGGCAGATTTCCCCCGGAGTAGCATACAGATACCAGCATTTAAGCACAGCCAATGTTCTTAATCATCCACATGCTGACTGAGACAGCGTGTGTGTGAGACTGAGACAGTGTATGTGACTGAGACAGAGTGTGTGACTGAGACAGCGTGTGTGTGCGGCTGAGACAGCTGGATGCACACAATCACAGGCCCTTTGTTTTGGGCTGCTGGACATTTTCCCTCCACAATAATTATCCAAAATATCTAAAATAGGACTTTCTTCAAATCTCAAAACTAGTTCCAGCAGTGGTAAAATGGGGGTTATTGTCGGTAGACTGGAATGGTTTTTATGTTGAAGCTCTTATCCAGATGGCCATGCCGTGGCAGCATGCTTTCAGAATCAACGCTCCAGATCAGCTCACTTATGTATATTCAGCCATCTCCGCTGAGCTGACGTGTCTCCCACATCGTCGCATCGCAGTGTTTGGGCTGGAAGAGCCCGCAGGCTGTGAAAGTGCCACTCTGAATGGCTGCTGTAGCGCTGGGCTGTAATGTGCATGGTTACTGGGCGCGAGGTGAGTGTTTGAGGGGGTGCTGTGGCAGGACGTCCCATCAGCAGCGCCCTCCCGGCCCTCTCCAGAAAGACAGGAAATCCAGCGGGAGCCAGGAGCTACATTATGGCTTCGCATGAGATGTGGGACATGCTGGAGACATTACTGTCTGTCTAAGGGAGCAGCTCTGTTTCCCAATCCTCTCGTCCACGCTGGCCTCCTCCGGGGCCCCTGCTTCCCTGTGCTCTGCCCAGCGCTTTGTTTCTGCTGTTGGATTCTGGATTAATGGTCACTTAACCGGGAGCATTTCCTGTGTGACTCTCCCTGTTTTATAGAGAGCGTCAGGGCACACAGCAAAGTGTGCTAGCTGCTGAACGCATGAAGCACAGCACAGCTATATGAAGAAACGTTTCAGGGCACCCCGGCTACTCGGTCACAGAGTTTCAGATCAGTTCAGTCATATCAGGAGTTCACCTCTAGTTCACCACAGACTGCAGCTCTAGTGTAGCTGCGCAGGCAGACTGTGCAGACAGACTGCAGGTCTAGTGTAGCTGCACAGACAGACTGCAGGCTCCAGTGTAGCTGTGCCGACAGACTGCAGGCTCCAGTGTAGCTGCGCAGACAGACTGCAGGTCTAGTGTAGCTGCACAGACAGACTGCAGGCTCCAGTGTAGCTGTGCAGACAGACTGCAGGCTCCAGTGTAGCTGCGCAGACAGACTGCAGGTCTAGTGTAGCTGCACAGACAGACTGCAGGCTCCAGTGTAGCTGTGCAGACAGACTGCAGGCTCCAGTGTAGCTGCGCAGACAGACTGCAGGCTCCAGTGTAGCTGCGCAGACAGACTGCAGGCTCCAGTGTAGCTGCGCAGACAGACTGCAGGTCTAGTGTGGCTGCGCAGGTAGACTGCAGGTCTGGATTCTCCTCTGACTGCAGTGAAAGTTTGGTTCATGTTTCCTCTCCTCTGTGTATGATGACCACGCCCCTACTGCTGGTTGCTCTGTGTAACTGCAGTCAGACATGGTTTAATGCCTCCACAGTCTTAAACGTCTGACAAACATGTGGCAGTCTTTGCACTCGAGGTGTGACAGAAATACGGGCCTCAGTAAAGAGTCTGTGCAGTTACAGCCCTGCTGCAGAGTGTTAGTGCTGCTGTCTGCGTATTTGTTGAGTGTATTTGTGTGTGTGGTGAGTCACACCTGTTTGTGTGTGAATGTGGGTTTCCCCCTGAGAAAAATAGGGAGCCTCCTGTGGAAAAGCACAGGCCATTCTAGTTGCTAATCCAATATCTAACATGTACACTACAGTTCTGTTAGGGTTGGGATTTAGGGTTAGGAATTAGGGTTATGGTTAGGGCTAGGAATTAGGGTAGGGTTAAGCCCTCTGCTGGCAGGGTTAGCGTTACGGTTAGGGTTAGTAATTAGGAATTAGGGTGGGGTTAAGCCCTCTGCTGGCGGGGTAGAGTTAGGGTTAGGTTAGGTTTGCTTGTGTGTCCCAAGTACGCCCCTCTGGGTGGGAGGGGGGTGAGGGAGGGCTGGCCAAAGCAGAGGGCACATTCACCCCTCCCCCTTTCTGAGAGCAGGAAGTGTCATACCACAAGGAGGGGAAGGGGCTGGGGGCTGTGTGGGGGGGGGCACAATCTATGCTGCTCAGAGAGCAAACCTCCACTGCACAGATACCCTCACACAGCTGGTGAGTACAGGCTGCCTCACAACGGGAAGAGAGAGGGAGAGAGAGGGGGAGGGAGGGATTTAACTTACAGAGAGAGAGGGAGAAAGAGAGCTACTGCCGGACGAGAAACTTTTCCTCTGTAGAGTGTGTTTTTTAAAGAAGTGAGGAGGGAAAAAAAACTGGAGCGAGAAACTAATGTAACAGGAAAGAAAGTCCCTGTGTGTGTGTGTGTGTGTGTGTGTGTGTGTGTGTGTGTGTGTGTGTGTGTGTGTGTGTGTGTGTGTGTGTGTGTGTGTGTGTGTGTGTGTGTGTGTGTGTGTGTGTGTGAGTGAGTGTGTGAGTGAGTGAGAGAGAGCGTGTGTGTGTGTGTGTGTGTGTGTGTGTGTGTGTGTGTGAGTGAGTGTGTGAGTGAGTGAGTGTGTGTGTGTGTGTGAGAGAGAGCACGTGTGTGTGTGTGTGTGTGTGCTGAGGGTCTGCAGATGTCCCACACAAGGTGTGGGGTTGTGGGGGTCTCTGGTTGTGGACGAGGCCCGTCTCAAAGTCTCTGTGTTCCTCTCCAGGTGTTCCAATGGAGGCAGCTGGAGAACCTGTACTTCAGAGAGAAGAAGTTTTCTGTGGAAGTACATGACCCTCGCAGGTAAATCTCTATGCTGCCCTGCCTACACTACGCAACACCCTGATGCTCATTTATACTGTACACACATACGCATACGAATACGCATACGCATACGCACACAGACACACACACACAGTCACACTCACTCACACACACACACACACAGACACATACACACACTCTTATTTACACTTTATACTTTCTGCTGTTTTAGTAAGTTACTTTTGTTTTCATAATATAAGTTGTACTCAGTTTCCTCATATGGACATTTCATTATTTTACTCATTATTATTGAGTTCTTATATGATATGGATGAATGGATAGACGTTGATCATGTGACAGGTTTGTCTTTTAAATGTGTTTTGTGGTTAATAATATAATATAATAATAATATATGCCATTTAGCAGACGCTTTTATCCACAGCGACTTACTGTAGTGAATGCATACATTTTTCAGTATATGTGGCCCCAGTGGTTAAAATGCATGTAAACGAACTAATCCTGCACCGAAACTCTGCCATGCAAATGTGAGGCATTTTTATGGCAATGACTTACCCCCAATCCCCAAAGAGACCCCTACCCCCCAATCGTATGGAATGTCAGCAGCGTGTTATATTCCATGCTGAAGTGTGGTTTACATCATCGCCTGCCAGACTCCCCTTTGTCTTGCGCTCTTCCTCCCGGAGTTTGTATGAAGGTGTGGTCTCCGTCTGCCTGACTGAAAGTGCCTGATCAGCGCTTTGTTCTGACGGACTGCAGCACTGATCCGGGCTCTGTGTCCCAGGATTACCCCCCGTGGCAGAGCAGGCTTTCCCGGGCTGCTCATATCGGCTTCACGTGGGGCTCATGTTCTCCCCTTGGTGCCGAGGATGCCCGGGCCAGCGGGAGTGGCGGGGCGCATGTCGAAAGTGACGGATTATCACCGAAACGCTGCTGTCGCTTTCAGGCTCTGTCGCTAAGCACCACGGATGACGCGGGGCGATACGGGAGATCAGATTCCCAGCATGCTCTGGCACAGCGAGCTGAAAGGGCATCATGGTGCTTTAATAACAGCCTGAGGGGAAATGTGATCACTTTCGCATCGCCTGTTTGTTTAGCCCAACATGTGACTTTTAGAGAAGGCATATCTGTATTTGTGTAACGCTAGGTGCTCTAAAGTCAAACAGTGGCTGATCTGCTCTGGGCTGTGACTTGTTTTGTAGCTCAGGCAGAGATGAGTGTAAACATGACAGGGTGTGTGTGTGTGTGTGTGTGTGTGTGTGTGTGTGTGTGTGGGTGTGTGTGTGTGTGTGTGTGTGTGTGTGTGTGTGTGTGTGTGTGTGTGTGTGTGTGTGTGTGTGTGTGTGTGTGTGTGTGTGTGTGTGTGTGTGTGTGTGTGTGTGTGTGTGTGTGTGTGTGTGTGTGTGTGTGGGCGCTGGTTTAACACACTGTGTGCGTGCAATACATCATTATCACAGTGAACTTCAGCATAGTTTGAAATAGAATGTGTTGTTCATAAATCATACATAAACGGCATGATTATCATCAGCTAGATCATAAAATGTATATGAAATGATACCTAATCATGGTGAACATTCAGGTTTTAAACAGCGTACCTAATTTTTCATCTGTAAAGTATGAGAAGTGTTGGGTGAATATGTGCAGATATGTGGAGGGTCAGTGTTGTGTGATTAGTGCCTGCAAAGTGGTTGTGGTTCCTCTACCTGCAGGGCGTCGGTGAGCAGGAGGACGTTTGGCCACAGCGGCATCGCGGTGCACACCTGGTATGCTTGCCCCGCCCTGATTAAGTCCATCTGGGCGATGGCCATCAGCCAGCATCAGTTCTACCTGGACAGGAAGCAGAGCAAGGTGGGTGTGGGGGTGGAGCATCTCCCTGCAGGCCGAGAGACAGGTCCTTCCCTCCATTTTCTCTCTCAGATTCTTTGGAATCTTCAGTTGTGCCTCTGCCACCTTCAACCCCCCATGCAAGCAGCGCTGCAGCTGAAGCCTGTGCATTCCTCTCATGCAGTCGCATGCAAGCCAGTAAATAAACACTCAGGCCAGCCCAGTATTGCAGGAGAGAGCGTAACGATCACAGTCTTTCCTCTCTGATCTGGGAATCTCATGGATATCCCTCTTCCAGTGTGCGCTCTGGAGCGTGCACTAGGTCTGTACTGTGTGTGTGGGTTTCTGCTGGTTCTCCTCAGCTGTGTGTCTGGAATTCAGCCCTGTCTCTGAACATCACTCTGCTCTCTGAATGGACCAATCAGCACCTCTGTCTCAAAATGGACCAATCAGCACCTCCGTCTCAGAATGGACCAATCACACTTCCGTCTCAGTCTTTGAGCAGGTCTTTCATTCAGAGCAAGCCCAGCATATTCAGTTTAATATGGACGTGCAGAAGAATGCCTAACTCCTGGAAAACACCATTGTAAGGAAGGTATTTGTGTTGAGGAACTCTACAGATGGAAGGTGCATTGCTTTTGTTCTTTGTCTTTCTTCGCAGTCTAAAATCCATGCTGCGCGGAGCCTGAGCGAGATCGCCCTCGACCTGACGGAGACCGGAACGCTGAAGACCTCCAAACTGGCCAACATGGGCAGCAAAGGCCAGATAATCAGCGGCAGCAGCGGCAGCCTCCTGTCCTCCGGTGAGTACTGGTGTTGTGCTGTCTCTGCTCTCCTGGAGGTTTTAGGGGGTCCTGCAGAAAGGTGGGGCGGCCCCTCTTCTGAACCCTCCACTGGTGTCTCCCTGCCATGCTGCGTGTGGTATTGTCTTTGTCCTGGAAAGGAAGTGTATTTTGGGCAGCCCTTCATTTGTGTCTGGTTCAGAACGCTGTAGTGGGACACCGCTGGGCTGGATTACAGCGCCCTGTTTCCCTCGGCAGACGTTTGCCACCACAGACGTTCTACTTCAGTTTTCCCACATGAGAAACTGGAAAGTAGCAATGTCACACAAATCTTTGGGCATATTCATCTCCTCACAGACAGTTTTAATTGTTTTGGTTTTATTCTTGAAAGTGTGCAGCAAACCATATCTTCTGCTTCAGAAAAGCTATCCTATTGGCCACCGCCTCTCCAGAGACCTGCGTTCCCTCATTATGACATCACTGAAATGCTTTGTCACACAAGAAGGAGAATGATGTCACAGCTCTCTGCCTGACAGGGATAACAGGTCTTCTGTGGTGAGCTTGGCAGGCTGCCCTGTTTTCAGAGAGTCCCTGACTGTCCCCCACCCCAACGTCCCAACTGGGGATGGACTACAGGAGAGTCTGTGCCGTTCAGTCCTCACTGCAGCATACGTTCAGAAATAACCTCAACAGAACTACTGGGTGCACTTCCAAAAATAATCAGGTTATTTTCCTAGTGATCAGGTTATTTTCTTTGCAGAAATGTACCTGAATAAACAAGCAGCCCCATTAGCTTCCACCGGTGGCTAATCGTCTCAGTGCCAGAAAGCGGCGCTGAGTCGGCGGATATCCTGCTCTCGACGACAGCTCATAGTCTGGGCTTCCACGCTGCATTTGAATTGGCACATCCTGTTGATGTTCTGCCAGAACAAAACTGCCGCTCTGTCTGTGAGCATCACGAGAGCGCTGTTTCTCTGGTATGAGAGCTATGCTGGGCATGCCAGCCTTGTTGCTGCTTCCATTCCATTGCATCTGTGTGTATGTCCATCCGATTGATCTGCTTTTGAGACTTGTGGCTTTTAGGATTGGTAGAAATAGTTCTTATGTGTGGCCTGGGTTGTAGGATATGAAGGATCCGATTTTGTCTAGATCCGGATCCCTTAAGGTGAGAGTTGATCTGTGAGAGTATTAAACCCACAGAACGTGCCCGATTGGATGATCCAAGAGAACAGATCTGGCACTCCACTGCATCTTGCATTAGCATGGGTCTGTGGGGCTGTAAAGACCCAGGGAGAACCACAAGTATAACGATAAAGGTTGTCGGAACAGTGAAGTTAGAATAAAAATGGTGTATTCTCTGAATCCAGTAGCCTTAACAGTGAAATGCCCTTGTTTAAAGTTCAGCACTCTGAATACTGAACACAATTGGTATTACGCATTAAAACCCCTCACTTATCCTACAGGTAAAATATATTTATTTGATTTAATATAATAATCGCTACACAGGATACCAATTATCAATTCAATCTCTGAATTCCTTGATAGGCAGTGCAAACTGAACTGGTGGATCAACCTTCATCAAAATATACAACTCACAATTCAATTAAAATTAACAGCTGGTTTATTCAGTTACAACAATTAGACAAAATATTCAACGTCCAATCTACAGACATAGGTTCAACTACCTTAACAAATACTAAATCGGAACATCCAATATGTAGGGTTTAGATCTGTCTCCTCACATATGGAACATTTATTGCTACCATTCCACAAGCTTGCTCGTACCACGTCAAGCTCCGCTCTTATCTGGCCGCAACCTGAAAGATGTAAATTCCAAACTGGATAATCCCAACAATTATCCCCCACATGGAAATAAACATTCAATTGGATATTCCGGTTTAACAAATACTAAATTCTAGACATAAAATTGGCATATAATAATCACAAAAGAGATGAAATGGAAGAAAATCTCTCCAAGAACAAACGCAAGCAGGTGAGGTGTTAGCTGGCACCAGATCTTCCAAGAGAAAAAACAGGACAGAGCAAGAGTAGAATTCCCCCCAATCTAAAACATTGTGTCACCCACAGGTCTTTAAGTGTTGGGGGGGTGGCTCACTCCCTTTTTAGCCCTCTGTCTCTGCCTCATCATGACATTGTTAGTGGGTAGAGACAATAACAAGGTTGTGTGTATGTGTGTGTGTGTGTGTGTGCCTGCGTGTGTCTGCAGGCTCCCAGGAATCGGACAGCTCTCAGACTGCTAAGAAGGACATGCTGGCTGCCCTGAAGGCCCGGCAGGATGCCCTAGAGGAGACGCTGCGGAAGCGGCTAGAGGAGCTGAAGAACATCTGCATACGAGAGGCGGTAAGCACAGCGCCACCTGCAGGATGGAGGAACACAATGCCTGGGGTCCGGGTCACATCCTGCTAATTCGATTGATCCCTGTGGTGTAGCTGGAGATGACATCGCTTCAGCTGCTGACTCTCCACCTCTGCGTCACCTAACTGCTGTCCTGTTAGCAATTTATTCATTTCATTTTTGGTGTAGTGCCTGGAATACATTAAAGGCATTGTGGGTTTTGTGTCCTGTAGTGTAATGGGTTTGGTAGGACAGTTTAAATATGAGCAGTCTGGCAGTAGATGCCTTCCTGTGTGCCAGGAGCTGACAGGCAAGCTGCCCAAGGAGTACCCCCTGGACCCTGGAGAGGACCCCCCCGCGGTCCGGCGGAAGATCGGCACGGCCTTCAAACTGGATGAGCAGAACATCCTGCCCAAGAGAGAGGTGAGCCTGGGCACTGGGCCACACTGGGCACCACACCACACAGAGCATTTTACATTTACATTTATCCAGAGCGACTTACAAGATGTGCATTAATACATGGTAAGAACAATCATAGTTCACGCAAGAGATCAGTGCAGTAATACAGTAATAGACATCGTTGTTGGCAGCTGCATACCGTACCTGTAACAATGGAAAGGAAAAGGTTAGTAAATAGAGCACAGGGCCTGGGCACCACACCACACAGAGCCTGCCCCACACAGTGTCTGGGCACCACACCACACAGAGCCTGCCCCACACAGAGCCTGGGCACTGTGTGTGTGTGTGGGGTGTGTGTATGAGAGTGTGTGCGTGCATGCGTGTGTGTGTCTGTGTGTGTGTGAGTATGTGTGTGAGAGAGAGTGTGTGTTTGTGCGGGGTGTATAAGTGCTGAAACAGGGTGGATTGTGTGTGTTGTGGCAGGAGGAGGAGCTGGAGCGGTTGGAGCGTGAGTTCTCCCTGCAGGCCCAGATCACAGAGGCGGCTCGGCGGCTGGCCAGCGACCCCCACCTCGGCAGCAGGAAGGTGAAGAAGCAGCGGAAGAGCTCGTACCTGAGCGCCCTGAGCAAGCTGCAGGACATCGAGAACGCCATCAACGCACACCGCCTCCGCTCTGGCCAGAAACCCACGCAGCGGGCCTCTCTCATCATCCAGGGTGAGGCTGGACGCAACGCAACCCGCCTCTGATTGGCCTAGGAGCAGATCTCAACTTAACGCGCTGGGTGCATCTGCCCGGTCACAGAATGCAGTGGCATGTGACACTGGCACAAAGCCTGTCCTTATTTCTCTGGTTCAGTGTCATTGACTTAACGCAGTGTCTAACTTTCACAGGAGAGTGGGGTTATTTCAGGGGAACGGGAAATCTCTGGCCACTTCTCACTTCTCTTTTACCCATCTCGAGTTCATTGAAAATGCCAAGAACTTAATATAATACAGGGAAAGAGCAGAAATGTAATGAAAGATCTGTTTCCTGTCACTGTTTTTAGAACCAACATCTGGAGGAAGTCAAAAACTATAATCATATAAATATATGTAGACATGGGTGAATGAAGAAGAGCAATTAACTGCAGTGCTGGAGAGAGGGATATAGACGACTGCAGTACTGGAGAGAGGGGTATAGACCTGACTGCAGTGCTGGAGAGAGGGGTATAGACCTGACTGCAGTACTGGAGAGAGGGGTATAGACCTGACTGCAGTACTGGAGAGAGGGGTATAGACCTGACTGCAGTGCTGGAGAGAGGGGTATAGACCTGACTGCAGTACTGGAGAGAGGGGTATAGACCTGACTGCAGTGCTGGAGAGGGGTATAGACCTGACTGCAGTACTGGAGAGGGGTATAGACCTGACTGCAGTACTGGAGAGAGGGGTATAGACCTGACTGCAGTACTGGAGAGAGGGGTATAGACCTGACTGCAGTGCTGGAGAGAAGGGGCAGTGCTGGAGAGAGGGGGTATAGACCCATCAGGGCAGAAAGGTGAGGTTTGTTGCTGTGGGCTGATTTGCGTTTGTGTGTGATCCACAGAAGCGAGTCTGGGCTCTGAAGACAGCGTCCTGTCACACGCCCTGGTTCTGGATGAAGGTATGATCCCATGTCCAGGATTATAGTCATATTATATTATATTTATGATAATGGTGCACTGGACTCACTTTGGTTTCAATGTGTGTGTGTGTGTGTGTGTGTGTCTGTCTGTCTGTCTGTCTGTCTGTCTGTCTGTCTGTATGTTTACGCGTGTGTGTGCGTGTGCCTGCGCATTCGTGCGTGCATGTGTGGGTGTATGTGTATGTGTATGTGTATGTGTATGTGTATGTGTGTGTGTGATGAACCGAAGATTTTGAATTTTGATTCATCGGTCCATAAGACCTCCTTCCAGTCCTCAGTAGTCCACTGGCGGTGCTTCATGGCCCAGGCAAGCCTCTTTTTCTTATTTTGCCATCTTAGCAATGGCTTTCTTACTGCCACTCGACCTGTCAAACCTGCAGCTCAAAGTTCTTCTCTTCACAGTTGAAACTGAGACTTCCTTACTTCGACCAGTGTTAAGCTGTGCTTGAAGCTGTTGTCCTGTGAGCTGCCTATCACGCAAGCTGTTGACTCTCAGAAACTTGGCTTCTGATTTTGTTGTGGCTTTGGGTCTGCCAGACCTCTTCCTGTTAGAGTTTCCTCCAGTTTTCAAGTGCCTTTTGATGGTGTAGGAAACTACTCACTGCCAAAAAAGGTACATTATTTTTCAGTTTTTGGTAACCTAGACTTAAAAAAATTAAAAAATAAAATAAAGATATAACCTCTGGCAGTTTACTGCTTACCTTTGTACCATTTCAAGTTATTCACTGGACTTGAACTGCTTAAATCTCAGTAAAAACTGGAAAATGGGGGTGTTCTTTTGACCGGTAGTGTATGTATGTGTATGTATGTATGTATGTATGTGTGTGTGTGTGTGTGTGTGTGTGTGTGTGTGTGTGTGTGTGTGTGTGTGTGTTTGTATATATAGATATTGTGCTGCTGTATATTTAATGATGTATATGTAGTTGTATCTGGTGTGTGTGAGAGAGAGATATTCTCTGTATGCAGTGTTCCCTCAGAGTTCAGACAAAGCTGATGGCAGTTTGTTGGCTCTGTGTGAAGCTCTGTGGGCCACAGTGTCTCTGTCTCCTGTTACGAACCCATAAAAATCAATAAAACTGTCTGATTAAGCCCTAGCACCAGAGAGGATAGGTTCTAAACTCACTCGCGTGCAAGTAAAAAAGAACATTCTCTTCCGCGGACTGCTTCCCCTACTCTACGCTTCCCTAGCTATCAAAAGGTACATAAGACAAAATATGCACATGGAAAAACGGACAAGCAAGTAAGGTAAAAATATTTGCAAAATTTTCCAAAAAGGCACACCTGAATGGTACGAAGGCAAAGAAAGGAAAAGGCTCTTCGTCAAAAAACAGTCACTCCACCCCTTATAAACTCCAGACAGGGCTGTGACCAGACGAGGTCGAGGAGAGTGCAGCTGGGAACAGTCCAATCAGCGCCAGAGCGACCATGCATCAGGAGCATGGCCTCAATCAGCAACTCAGCACCTGTCGTTTAAGAGTCTCTGGGGTCAAATTTTGGTCAACCGTAACACTCACCACTGAGGGTGTTTTGTCTCACCTGCTCCGTCTCTCTCCCTCTCCCCAGATGACCCCCAGGTGATGGGCAGCCTCTCTCCCACCGCCTCTCCCCACCGAGGCCTTCCACCCCGCCCAGCCTCCCATGGACGCCCTCCGCCCCCGCAGTCCCTGGAGGGCCTGCGCTATGTGCACCACCAACGCTGTGACTATGACCGCTCCCCCATCCAGCCCAAACAGTGGAGCGAGTCGTCGCTGGACGAGCCGTACGAGCGCCTGAAGAAACGCTCCTCCCACGGGCACGGCCGCTCCAGGTGGGTCGGATACAGCGCAGTGTGTGGCAGGATGTCCTGTGTGACGAGCTGCCCTGTGTGATGAGGTGCCCTGTGTGATCGGGGGTGCCCTGTGTAATCGAGGTGCCCTGTGTGACAAGCTGCCCTGTGTGATTGGGGGTGCCCTGTGTCACAAGCTGCCCTGTGTAATTGGGGGTTCCCTGTGTGACGGGGTGTCCTGTGTGATGAACTGCCCTGCAGAACAGCCCCATCCGGGGCTGCCCTGTGGAACTCCCAATGCAGCATGCCCTCTACCCCTGATCTACGGACCCGCACCCCGCACTACATCCACTCCACCAGGTAACACACACACTCACACACACACACACACACACACACACACACACACACACACACATCCACTCCACCAGGTAACACACACACACACACACACATCCACACACACACACACACACACACACACACACATCCACTCCACCAGATAAACACACACACACACACACACACACACATCCTCCACCAGATAAACACATCCACTCCACCAGATAAACACACACACACACACACACACATCCACTCCACCAGTTAACCCCCCACACACACACAGCATGACCTCTACCCCTGACTTACGGACCCGCACTACATCCACTCCACCAGGTAACATACACACACACACACACACACACACACACACACACACACATCCACTCCACCAGGTAACCTCCCCCACACACACACATCCACCATTCTGTCTACTCCTGGGGGTGAAGGTTCTGAAATCCATACTCTTCTCATGTGTAATGTGTACAGACCCTCTGATACAGAGCCCCTCTGATCTGCTCTGGCTTTAGTTCAGATGCAGATGTTTGTGGCGGTCTGCTGAGAGCCTCCAGGCCCTGAGCGCTCCCCCTGTACCCTCCTCCCTCCCCAGATCAGTGGACATCAGCCCCACCCGGCTGCACAGCCTGGTTCAGCACTGTAGAACCCGCAGCTCCAGCCTGGAGTCTCAGGACAAGCCACTGGGCTCGGGGAATGAGCCGGGCAGCCCGGACTTCTGCAACGGCTCGGACGCGCTGGACGACTGCTCCTCCTGCACCAGCCACTCCAGCTCGGAGCACTGCTGCCCCAGCCCCGCCCCCGGCCGGCCAACTACTCCACGCTGGCCGAGGACTCCCCCTCCTCGGCGCGGCATAGGCAGCGCGACCACTCCGCCGGCCCGCTGGGCTCCTCCCACTCGGGCAGCATGCCCAACCTGGCGTCCCGGGGCGGTGGGCGGCCAGGGGTGTACCTGCAGAGCCACAGCCAGCCAGGGTCGCAGTACCGCATCCGGGAGCACCCACTGTACGTGCAGGGCAGCGCCGCACCCATGGTGGTGCGCACTCTCGAGAGCGACCAGGAGGGGCACTACAGCGTCAAGGCCCAGCTCAAGACCTCCAGCTCCTACACGGCTGGCGGTCTGCACAAAGGGAGCTGGGAGGGGAAGGGGGGCGGGCGGCTCACCCCGTCCCGCTCGCAGATGGTGCGGACGCCCTCGCTGGGGCGCGAAGGGGGCGGGGCGGGCAGGACTGCGGTTTCGGATGAGCTGCGCTGCTGGTACCAGCGGTCCTCCGGCTCCCTGAAGGAGCACGGCCGGCTGTCCCACACCAGCTCCAACGCCTCCGACTCCGGGTCCCAGTGTGGGACGCTCCGGTCGGGCCGGGCCAGCGCCCTCTCCAAGGGCTCCTCAGGTGAGCCTGTCCCTCCCCCGCATTGTGTGAGTGGTGGTTTGGTCTGAGGGTTCAGGTTAGGGTGTAAACAGTGAATTTCAGCAGTGAAATGTGAGCACATTCCTCAGGGGTGTCTGCTTTGTGAGGCTGGTCTGGCACACAGGAGAGAGGTGACCATTCTGAGTGGTAGAGTCATGTACACAGAGTCTTAGGGAGAGAGGTGGCTATTCTGGGTGGTAGAGTCATGTACACAGAGTCTTAGGGAGAGAGGTGGCCATGCTGGGTGGTAGAGTCATGTACGCAGAGTCTAAACACACAAGTAACAGGGAGGAGGGGAGGAGCTTCACAACAACCCATAGTTTAACCCCCGTGGAAAAGCCCAGTATAGTCTTAGAGGAGGAGGGTCCGAAAGTCACACACATCACCCCTCAACACAAATACACAGTAAGGATGTGCTTCCCATTCAGCCCTGGGAGGGACTGACTAACATCACCTACCCTACCCTACCCTAACCCCACCCCAGTGTGGGATCCACTGGCTATTCTGTGCTCACCACCGTTTGGGTACAGTTATATGGAGGTTATCGTCCTCCCCTCCCCCTCTCCTGACAGCTCCCGTGACACTTGTCTGACCCCTGTGTGTGTGCGTGTATGTTCACAGCCGCCTCACCCCACAGTCAGAGGAGCATGACTCCGTCCAGTGACCCAGCCGCCACCCCCCCCAGCAGCCCCCAAATGCTCAGCTGGCAGAGCGGGTGAGTATCAGCCCCCCCCCCCCCATCTCTCTCTCTCTCTCTCTCTCTCCAGCCCTGTCTTCCATGTCCCTCCCTCTCTCTTTCCCTCTCTCTCTCCCTCTCTCTTGTTGAAAAGTAGGAGTGATGTACAGGCCTGAGGCCTCTCCCACTGTTGTATTTTTGTTTCCAGAAGTCTTGGCAAAAGCCGTGGGGATTTACTGGGCTCTAAACCTCCTAAAGTCTTAAGTGTAGCATTTAGTACCATACAGTCTGCGTGTAGCATATAGTGCCATACCTTTCTGCGTGTAGCATATACTACACGGTGTGTCTTAGCAAAAGGGGAGAATACTTATGGAATTAATTATTGTCCGTTTTTTTATTTGTAATTCATTAAGACAAAACTTTAGAGTTGTTTTTTTTTACATTATATAGTATTTTGTGTTGATCAGCAGCAAGAAATCCCAGTTAAATCCATTTTGATTCCATGAAGTAAGAAAATATAATGTGAAAAATACCAAAGGGGGTGAATACTTTTTATACCAGCTGTGTGAGTGTAGCATGTATTGCCACATGGTAAAGGTTACCAGAAAGTGCTGATGCTTTTTTTAAACCAGGAAACAAGCACTTCTCCATACATAGATGGTTTAATATCACATTATCACAATCCTGAAGTTATCTGGTTGTGCTGTAATAACAAATCTGCACATATTTATATTAAATACATAAAGGTGCAGCATGGGTGAATAAACAGGTTTTTGGGGTTTATAATAAGTGTGCAGGGGGCATGAAAGCCAAGCCCAGGATTGGGCAGCGCTGGTGAGCGTGTAAGAGGGCCTCTTGCTCATTTAGGTAAAGAACATTCCGGAGAAACGGCCACTGGCCCCCTTCTCTGAGACAGAGCCAGGGGTCCACTGCCTCTCCGGGGCTCTAGACCTGTGGACTAAAGGCTCTAGACTTGGGAGTAAAGACTCCAGAATAGAGCTGTGTTCCTCTCCCAGCTTCTGCATCTGTGGAGCATTCCTGTGAAAGTGTAGACCGCATTAAGACTTGGGTATTCTGGCACTCCATTAACTCAACACATATCTCCCCTCCTCTAATGTCTCTACCACCGCTTCTGTCCCTACACTCATGAGACTAAACTCCCAGCCTCCATGCTGGAGGGACTTCTCTGTAACCTCTGCTGTTTCTCACTAACCCCCTCTCTGCCTGACTGCTGTCAACTCTCAGAGACACCGCACAAAGCTCTCCGAGCGAGGATCCTCCTCTATCTCCAGCTCACCACAGTACTGACGAATAGAGGTACTGTACGGGACTCCTCCCCTCTGGCTGTTCCCAGCATGCACTGTGTCTGTGACCCCAGCTGGCTACTTAAAAAGAAGCATGAGTCCTTTGCCTTTTTGCTTTCTGTTTCCCCTTTAACTTTATCTTTATGTTTAACTGCCAAACTGCTCAATGTTGCCACATTTGTGTTGGGATTGTTATGTAACCCTAAAGGGGCTTAGAATCTGAGTGCTGTTAAATGCTGGAAAATGTAGGCGCTGAGTATTAATCACTCTCCGACTGAGAAGTCACAAATTCCACAGAGGTTCAGAAGTGATGGAATGTCTGTGCCAATGCCCCCAGTGGAGGATGGCTGGCAGTGTGGTGTAATGGTTAGGGAACTGGGCTTGTAAGGTTCAGAGGTTGCAGGTTCGATTCCCAGGTGGGGCACTGCTGTTGTACCCTTGAGCAAGGTACTTAACCTGAATTGCTTCAGTAAAATATCCAGCTGTATAAATGGATTGTACGTAAAGAAATGTAAACTGTGTAAGTCGCTCTGGATAAGAGCGTCTGCTAAATGCCTAAAATGTAAATGTAAATGTATGGTGTACTACCAGGCCCTTGTGCACCTCAGTAGAGTCCCGCCGTTCTACTGTTCTGTTATTCGTGTGGACTTGTGTGACTGTGTGTAATGGACTTATGTGACTGTGTGTAATGTGGTTTATAAGAGTGGCGTGGCGGTATCTGTCTCCCCTGCAGCCCCTGCAGTGACCGCTGTTTCCTGGACGGCGGGCTGTACTCAGAGCTGGCGGATGTGCAGTGGTACGGACGGGAGAAGGCCAAGCCAGGGACTCTGGTCTGACCCCCCTACTATCAACTTATCCGAGGGCAGAATCTCTCCTCTAACATGCCCCGTGTGCACGGCCCACAGGAAGCCATGCCCTCTTGAATGGACTGGACCGTGAGCCGGGCCCGGTGAGCACACAGTACACTGAAGAGCCCCACACTCACACTGACCTCCAAACCACGTCATTCACCGGGAACCGCACCCCCCACCAGAGACCACCAGGTTGTTGAGACCAATTTTTTTGGGGGTGTTTTTTTTTTTGTTTGTTTGATTGTTTGTTATTTTGCTCTGTTTTGTTTTGTAAAAAAAAAGGAATTGCTGAATAAGAACTTCTGTGACCTTTAAAAAAAAAAAACATGGAACTTATTTTTGAGGACACAAGATGGATGACCCAGACCCCCCCCCTCCCGTTCAGCCCCCAGACACAGTGCCCCCCATCCACTGTGGGCTCCTCTTGCCCCCAAACCACCACCGAGGGAAACACACACTTTATGCACATCCACTCATCGCAGGTTACTATGGTGATACTACAGATTCTTTAAACCCATCAGATGCTCAGCTCCTGATCCTTCACATTGAAAGTTCTGTGTCCTGACCATCGAAACCAAAACATTCCAATATGATGCCACTTCTACAAAATTCATTAAGGGGTGTGACCAAGTTCAAGACTGTGGCGATGGACATTCCGTTCTGTAATACAGCACCAGAACCTCCATACTGAAGAAGACAAGCCAAGCATTCAAGCTTGGTTGTGTTGCTGAATTTGTCGATGGACGTTCTCACGTGCGAAAAAACATCCGAAATCTCATGGACAACTCCTCGCCCAGCGTCTCCCCCGACAGAGCGAGGGTCAGCATGCGCGTGTGTGCCGGACGCAGGTGGAGTGTTTGGCTTGGCCGAGGTTGTGTTCTCACCAGCAGCTCCCCAAAACACACGGCAGGCCTCTCTGTTTTAGAGTTTTATGGGTTCCCTTTCCCAGTGGAGGGAGGAAGAGGACAGGTACACGGACGCCAGCGCTCGGGCAGACAGAGGTGTTACCATGGTGATAAAGGAGGTGCCGTCGGCAGCAGTGCAGAGGACTGTGTTTCCCTGTGACTGAAATAAGGCCTCTCCATGATTTCATATCTTAAGTCAGTCCTTCACAGGACCGCTGACACGCTGGTTGAGGTAAATGAATGGGCTCCATTTCCTGAGAATGACATCACCCCCTGATTACTCACCAAGCATGTTAAGAGGTACATTCTGGATCGCAGAATGTACAATTATTTAAAAGAATAACGGCCTGGTCTACTTTGAGTGTGAGTCTGTCCCAAATGCTTCTAACCCCGTGGTAATCTTCACATCAATGTGAGTGTGTGTGTTCGACCCTCTCTTTTAACCATCACAACATTGCTGTCTTTTAGTTATAAAAACTAAGGATTTTTACAGTTAAAATAAGAATAAACTAACACATTTATCAATATTTACAGCATTGGAGGGCAATGTGTTTCTATAAAAAATTGACCATTATTTAAAAGATGATCAGTTATTTTTTGATAAATCAGTATTAGAATTTAGTTTGGACATAGTAAAAACCCTTTCAGGTGCTACAGGTTGACCAATTACTGCGACATTATCTAGCTGTAGAATTTTACTTATCATCTTCAATAGTTTTAATACCACTTGTGCAGAATGAAGGACATTAGTTTGAAACTAAATCTATCAAGGTCTCTCTCCCTCCACTTGACAGTAGAGCATGTAACATGATTTTACCAGGTTCTGTTCAACCATAACCAGACAAAAAAAAAGGTGTATGTTGTAGAAACAAAATGTGGAATTGTAATAAGAAAATAATAATAATTCCACTGTTAATTTATTCATTTTTCTATTAAGAATTTGTATAGTAACTTTGCATATTTCAAAACCGTGTTGTTGGCAATTGATAACTTTTCCAGATGAGAAACTTGGTGGTTCTTGAGATTGTGAAAATAAATTATTGCTGGATGTTCTCAAAATGGGAAGTGTGACTGTTCTCTGTGATTTTTGTCCTAACAGACTTTTTTAAAAAACAGGTCAATGACAGTTTCACCTTGAGAAGCGTGGGAAACATCTGCAGGCAGAAATGAATGATCTCTACAGTGTGAAACCCCCGGTGTTAACGGTGTAGAGATCCTTCTACAGTGTTAACTACAGAATTAAACATCTGGTCGTGGATATCGGCACAAATAGGAAATGAAGCAGAATTGTTTTTGCCCTGAGCTGAAACTGATGTGGTATTATTATTTTATCATTTACATAATATTCTCATTGTCACAGAGGAGTGTTATGTGCGGGAGTGCTGTATCCATGCCCAGGCTGTCGCAGGCAGTGAATGGGCATTTAGAGGCAGGTATTCAGTGTGGGTCTCTGAAACTGAGGAGATGCGCTCTGGTAGGACACTGGAATGGTGTCCACTTCCCAGGAGGGAAAATTAAGACAAATATTATTTATAGTAACAACTTGGAACCAGCGGCTTTAAATAAATCAGAACCAGGAAAAATAATGTGTTATTTTATAGGGTTGAGTTGCCCACTGCAGCCATTAGCTAGCTGCCCACTGTTACACTACCCCTCCTTTTCAAGAACCACGCTGGCAGTCTCTGACGCCTCCCACCCCACCGTCGAAGTGACGACGCCCTGCTGGAACCAGGGGACGGTGATGTTGGATGCCGTGAGCCGGCAGCAGGCAGGCGGCGACGAACCGGGGTCTGGGCTACAGATGGAGAGTCGCTTGGGAGTGTTGGTAGCTCTGCAGCAGGCAGATAGTTCCCCCCCCTCAGAGTCTTTCCTGGGGCCTTCTTTAACGCCCAGATATGGGGCGATCGCGGTGTAGAACCACCACTCGTCGCCATTGATGGGTCGGACTCAGTAGAC
The DNA here is from genome assembly GCA_029706075.1 of Aldrovandia affinis. Lineage (NCBI taxonomy): Eukaryota > Metazoa > Chordata > Actinopteri > Notacanthiformes > Halosauridae > Aldrovandia > Aldrovandia affinis. Next base: position 1,455,627 of record JAINUG010000175.1, read on the forward strand.
TACATCCAAGAGTCAGTCCAGGACGAGACATCTGTTTGTGGTGAGGGACAAAGACTGCACCCGCACCACGGTGGTCCAGCACCACATCGAGACGGGAACAGCCACCCATATCCGTCAGACGCCTGGCCTTGCCCAAATGGGAGTAAGCGGAGACAAAGATCCGCGACATGACAGCAGCAGGCATTATCTAACCATCCGACAGCCCCTGGGTCTTTCCTGCTATGCTGGTGCAGAAGAAGGATGGGTCCCTGCAGCTCTGCATCGACTATCAATGCCTGAACGACGTTACCACCAAGGACTTGTGCCACTCATGCCATCACTCCCTAGTGACTCACCGCCTGCAACCCGGGTTCCGGTTTGTCGCCACCTGACTGCTGCTGGCTCACGGCCTCAACATGGCTGTCCCCTGGGTCCAGCAGGGCATCACCACCTCAATGACAGGGTGAGAGGCGTCAGAGATCGCTGACGTGGTTTGCAGACTTTATTCCTGAGAACTTTATTCGGACGCTGCGAGTTCTTTAAGGGGGGTAGTTGGCAGCTAGCTGCCCGCCAGCAGTTTGTTGTTATCTTCTAGGGTAGCTAGGTTACCTCAAGCGGTAGCCGAGGCTAAAGTTAGCACTGGTGTCCCAGGGGTCCTTGCAGCCACTAACTATTATAAATGATTAGCTAGCTATCTTAATGTTACCGAAATGTATAACTGGAAATGTTGTCCCTTTTCCCCTCGCATGCATGTATGTATTTGTATTGTCCACCGTGGTTGAGTGTGTATGTGTAAAGAATCACCCCCATATGTTTTTAGTGTGCTGAGTGTACTTCCTAGTTCGTCACTCTTTGTTATAATAAGAACATAAGAACATAAGAATACATAATGACGAGAACGGGCCATTCGGCCCATCTAGGCTCGTCATGTCCTAATCTAAAGAGTATCTAGTACTATATCTAGCCTGGACTTGAATAGCCCAAGTGTTTCTGCCTCTACTACCCGACCTGGCAAGCTGTTCCAGACATTGACAACTCTCTGTGTAAAGAAAAAATGATATCTAATATCTGTGCGGAATTTGCCTTTAACTAATTTCCACCTGTGGCCTCTTGTTCTGCTGACCCCACTTATCTTAAAAAATCTTTGGTATTTCACTTTGTTAATCCCTTTTAGGAATTTAAAAACCTTAATATAGTATAATAATAATAAAACCTCAATCAAATCCCCCCTAAGTCTCCATTTGCTAAGCTTAAATAGATTGAGTGCCTTAAATCTATCATCATAACTTTTACCTTTCATACCAGGTATCAGTTTAGTTGCCCTGAAGTAGCACTGAAATGGTAAAGCAAGGTCTCCTGAGTCTTGATTCCATGGCGTTCACCGCTACAGTACAGTGTACTTTGGAAACCCACCTTAATATGTGCTGCATACACAAAAACGAAGATACGCTGCAATCGACCCAATATACCTGGATGAATTTACTGACAAACAAATGTGAAAAAGTTGAGACTGAGGAATGACTAACTCGGTAAGACACCACTTTATTCTGAAACTTCTATTGTTTCTATAAACTGCTTATTGAATTAGAGCAGATCAAAGGCAGCACAATCGGGCTAAATCATATTGTTTATTTTTCCCCAATGTAAGTGCCAAGTGCCAAATGTTTTATTCCAATGTAATGAGCAAGCATGCTTTACATGAAGGTGGATGAATACACACTTAATTATTCACTCTGTCTGTCATCTTAGTGGCCCCACTGCTCTCCCCAGCAACCCCCCCACTGGTTAGCCAATCAAAAGTGACTGAGACCCCATTTTTCTCTCTGTGAACCCCAAACCCCCACAGGATTAAATCACTTTCTGCAAAGCCACAAACTTAGGCATATCCAGACCCCCATACCTAATGAATCCCAGTTACCATAACAGTGTTTCTATAGCAACGCTCCTTCAGGACAGCTGGAAGCTGTTAGATAACCATGCCGTGACAAAGTGGCTGGGTTTGAGATATGTTATGGCACTGGACTTCACATCAGACACGGGACCTCCCTCCTGTCTGGGGACTGAAAATGCTGGTTGATCTGGAGTGCTGTCAGCATCAAAGGCAAGCCCAGGCATCAGTTTACTCTAGAGTGTCTCTTATTTCATTGAGGTTACAACTTATTCCTGTTGTTTTTAAATCTCCTCACTGGTCAGAGAAGTGATGCATTGCTAAGCAGGTTTATGTTTTTGATGGTATCTCTTGTAATGGCTTTTATCCACGCCTGTCATGATAAAACTTGTGTGATGAGTTCCCTGGCAGGAGCGTCCACCCAGGGGAGATCTAACCACAGCCTGACGTAACAGTGAACAGTGTGCACTGCATGTCTGCATCCAATCAGTTTATTAGCGGTTACATAGACATAAGGGACCGTTGTGTCAAGGTTGTAGTTTTGATGTTGTAATTGCATCGGTTTGTTTGCAGTTTCCTGTTTGAGACCACATTGACATCTCAGAAAGACCTCAGCACCAATGTGTGATGACCCTAGACCTCTGGCCATGAGTGAAATTATTTAATGTGCTCTTGGATCATCATTCTCTGGCTCATTAACCCTCTGTAATTAGTGGGGGTTACATTTTGGTGAGAAGATATACAATTGTGTAATATTGGTAATTTCTGTTGACAACCAACCAGGGAGAAATGCCCAGCATTGTCATACAGGGAGAGGATAGCTTTGCCTGTGCTCCTCTTTCATTGTGTATTCTTATTTTAATGTGGAACATTGTTCCAAATGCACATCATTATGTGACACATCATTATGTGACACTGCCTGAGAGCAGGCCGTGAAAGCCCTCCTGAGGCAGTCTCTAAGCAGCCAGACCAAAAATAAAAAAATTAAAATAAATAGATAGGTTTGGTGGTGTCATGAAGATGTGGTGTTTCTGACCCAGGCATTAATCCCAATGGACACAGGCCAAGATGTGAAATGTAACTTTTTTTAACCCTTTCCTGCCCAAGCGGAATGTTACATTTCTTATTGTAACATGACCAGTCTATAACTATGATTAACGATCAGTTTGCTGGTATCAAACCATATATGTAAACATGATACACCTACAGAAAGCTGATAAATAGCTCTTTCAAATGATATGACATACAATAGCACAATATTAATAAACCTTCAATAAGGCAAGGAAAAACACCCCCCAAAATGTTTATCTTTAAGAATATCAAACAACTGCCATTTTGACTACTTTACAATGAAGAAAATATTAAAGTCTGTTGAGTCTTTCCTATTTTGTAAGCATTTAAAATCTGAAAATCTGAATGGAAATACCTTTTTTGGTGTAAGAGTTACAGGCTTTTTGGTGACTGATGGCATTTTTCCTAAATTCTATGGAATGTTCCGTGGTCAGACACTTTATCTGGATAGTAACATATGCCATTTAGCAGACACTTTTATCCAAAGCAACACAGTAGTGAATGCATGCATTTTCAGTATATGTGGTCCCAATGGGAATCGAACCCACAACCTAAGAGTCGTCAACGCCATGCTCTACCTACTGAGCCACACAGAACCATGTGGATAGTAGAATAAACATATCTGCACCATTGCATATTACAAATGACATTTAGTTTTGTATATGATGGTAAAATACATACACAAGCAATATAAGATTTAAAAGTTGTCAATTCAATTCCAATTTTTATTGGAAGAAATACAAGGTTAGGAGTTTACATTGTTTAATTAAAACCTGAAAACAAAGTAAAGGTTACACTGCCATCTTTTACTAGTCATAAAAACACAAATTCAAGAAATATTGTTTAAAAAAAACTAAACTGCATTGTTTGAATTGGAATGGCAATATAGGATAACAAATGACCTACAATATGAATTTATGTATAAATTAAGTTATAAAGTTCATGGTCCTCCTCTTCCATATGCTGAAGCTCATCCGGCATCAAAGTCCTCCTACTTTTGCTCAAGGACTGCATCAAATCCTCTAACTGGGACCCCACGATCCATTTCTAGAACACAAACATAACAAAAATGTAATTAAAACTTGCTCCAGTAAATAAGGGAATAATTAATAAAAAGGGAATAATCCATAAAAAGGAATAACCTAGTTTATATAACTACCATTTAATCTGCTTGCAAGGTGAAGATACATTGTATTACTCAAAGATATGGTATAACTTGCTATTGAGAAAACATGTACATCATTTCATATCTGATAATACATAGCCAACTAAAATAGTATGGTAATGTATGACTATTGTAGTCCCAAACTTGAACGAGCTAGCTGGACCAATGTGTCATTTAGCAACCAAAATCACCAGCCTGAGTTTTCAAAAGACTTTCTTCTAGCCATAGTATCAGATGGATTTTTCATTTATCTCATACAATCACAAGGCGTACCATTTCTAGAAAACATAATAAATAAAACGGACACCTAAATATGACTAGCTAGTAGGATGCATATACATCTAATGGTAGCCAGAAAAGCAGTCCAAGTTTTTCGCTCTAGCTGCCTCAGCTAGAGCTAGCCATCTAACCAGCTAATCTAAATAGCTGGATATTTAGTTCGTTTTGCACTAAACGTATTACAAATATTGAGTGCACATCAGCTAGAAAAAAACTATGTTAGAAAACGTCAAAAAGATAACATATCATTAATTTTATTTTTCCGATTTTACAGTTTTTCTCCCAATTTGGTAGCCAATTACCCGTGTGCTTAGTTCAATCCCCCTTCCCTTCTAGTTCGCTGCCGTAGTCCTGTGGCAGTGACAAGGGCGAAGCGCTGCCTCCTCCGAGACAACACTCGTCGTGCCGTCGACTGTAATTCCGGTACCCCAGAACCACTCCTTTGCGCAGCGAACTGTGTGTGAGCAATCTTACCCTGTGTGGGCCCGTGTGGGTGCAGGCTTTTGTTCCAGCCGAGCAGTAGCTCACCTGATTTGACTAATCAGCTAATCAAAGTCTTCAATCAGGGCTTTGATTAGTGGAATCGGGTGTGTCACTGTTCAGTTGGAACAAAAGCCTGCACCCACACCGGCCCTCGCAGGGTAAGATTGCCCACCCCTCAGCTAATCTACAGCTAGCTGTTTAGTTCGTTTTACCTCTGATACCAAATAACAAATACTCTTATCAGTTATCAAATATGATATTAGACGACATAAAAAAAATACCTTGCAGCACTTCTTTTTGAGTGGCGTCGAGTGCAACTTGAATGCGACTTTGGAGGTTCTTTGACAGATGACAGTTTTGGCTCAGGATTTTTAAAGCAACATGGCAATCCCGTCCAATGTTTTTCTCACAGAAAGCCTCATATACAGCTATATTTTAGTCTTGTACATTCAAACCATACACTCATTTTGCATTTTAATATGAATCGCTAGCATAAAGGCTAATAACAATCTGTTTGCTTTTATCTAGTTATTATGAATGAATACACTTTGGAATAATATTTTCACCATCAATACAATTCAATTGTCAGAGTTATGTGCGTTTATAAATGTTTTCATTTATTGAAATTGCAGCAATAGAAATAACAGGCCACAGCACAAAATAACAAGCCAGCTGTCAACTTTAAACCTAGTATGGTTTTAAAATGTAATAAAGCAGCAGGCAAATTATTACTTCTGCGACATGTTTATGCTCTATAATCAAAGCTAAATCATGTAAAACAGCTCAAAAGGCTAGGTAATACACAGGTAGTGGGAAAATAAAAAATAGATACACGAATGTAGTCACTTAATGGGGTTTGGGCCACCACATGTGGCCAGTACAACCTGTATGCGCTGTGGCATAGTCTCCCAGCGGCTGAAAATCTGCAGGAGGAATACGAAAGCGCTCTACGAGAAAGTCAATCAACTCATACTTAGTGGACGGAAGTGGAAAAAGACGTCTCAGGTGTCGTTTCAGAATATCCCATAAATGCTCAATTTGGTTCCGATCTGGAGTGTGAGAACGCCATGACATATGGATAACATCAGTGTCATGCTCCTCAAACCACTGGGCGACTACCAGAGCTCTGTGGACGGAGCATTGTTACCTGGAAAGACACCCCTCTCTGCAGGAAATAAATGATTTAAAATACAATGAAGATGATCACCAAGTATCAATAAGTAACGATTGGCATCGACCTTGCATTGCCCCCAAACCATGCCAGGAAAATCCGCCCACATCACTATGGAACCACCAGAATCCTTCACGACTGGAACCAAGTACAAATGACTACAATTCTTCAGTTTGTGCACTCGTCCGTTTGCGAGAACAGGGCATACGTTGGACAATATCACATTTCACCGAACTGCTCGGTCGCCCATTGCCTGCGCTTTTTTCCCCTTTTTTTGTTGATCGGTTTCTCAACATCAACCAGACTACGGTATCCCGCTCTGTGGAGTTCTCGGCGCACAGTGTTTGATGAAACTGCCTGCTTTCGCCCAGCGTTGACATTTGCAGTCAACTGAACTGCGGTTGCTCGGCTGTTTTGCTCAGCGCTTTGGATTAATTCACGGACATCACATTCCTGGAGTATGCGCTTCCGCCCACTGTTGCCCTTTGCTGATGATGTCTTCCCCTCGGATTTCCATGCCGACATCACCTTAGACACCGTCGCTCGAGAAACATCAGTAAGTTGAGCTGTCTTCGTCACTGAAGCTCCCGCCAAACGCGCCCCAACAATCACCCCTCTTTCAAAGTCGCTGAGGTTTCTTCGCGCAGCCATGCTAGCTATAATTAGCTCCAGGAAGCTTGCCTCCAAAATAATGTCTCAAGACTTCCGGTTTCCGTCTTCCGGTTGGTATCTGCAATCCTTTCCTTCCAAAACAAAAGTTGTTTTCGAGATTTATATAGCTCCCAGAACTCTGATGCAGTTAATGTCATACATTACAGTAAAATTTCGGAATGTAGAATTATGCGCGTTTCCACTTGCTGTAGACCCTAGACCTAGACCCTAGACCTCTGGCCATGAGTGAAATTATTTAATGTGCTCTTGGATCATCATTCTCTGGCTCATTAACCCTCTGTAATTAGTGGGGGTTACATTTTGGTGAGAAGATATACAATTGTGTAATATTGGTAATTTCTGTTGACAACCAACCAGGGAGAAATGCCCAGCATTGTCATACAGGGAGAGGATAGCTTTGCCTGTGCTCCTCTTTCATTGTGTATTCTTATTTTAATGTGGAACATTGTTCCAAATGCACATCATTATGAGCACAAACCAAGCTCACAGTGACACTGCCTGAGAGCAGGCCGTGAAAGCCCTCCTGAGGCAGTCTCTAAGCAGCCAGACCAAAAATTAAAAAATTAAAATAAATAGATAGGTTTGGTGGTGTCATGAAGATGTGGTGTTTCTGACCCAGGCATTAATCCCAATGGACACAGGCCAGGATGTGAAATGTAACTTTTTTTAACCCTTTCCTGCCCAAGCGGAATGTTAGATTTCTTATTGTAACATGACCAGTCTATAACTATGATTAACGATCAGTTTGCTGGTATCAAACCATATATGTAAACATGATACACCTACAGAAAGCTGATAAATAGCTCTTTCAAATGATATGACATACAATAGCACAATATTAATAAACCTTCAATAAGGCAAGGAAAACACCCCCCAAAATGTTTATCTTTAAGAATATCAAACAACTGCCATTTTGACTACTTTACAATGAAGAAAATATTAAAGTCTGTTGAGTCTTTCCTATTTTGTAAGCATTTAAAATCTGAAAATCTGAATGGAAATACCTTTTTTGGTGTAGGAGTTACAGGCTTTTTGGTGACTGATGGCATTTTTCCAAAATTCTATGGAATGTTCCGTGGTCAGACACTTTCTTATCTGGATAGTAACATATGCCATTTAGCAGACACTTTTATCCAAAGCAACACAGTAGTGAATGCATGCATTTTCAGTATATGTGGTCCCAATGGGAATCGAACCCACAACCTAAGAGTCGTCAACGCCATGCTCTACCTACTGAGCCACACAGAACCATGTGGATAGTAGAATAAACATATCTGCACCATTGCATATTACAAATGACATTTAGTCTTGTATATGATGGTAAAATACATACACAAGCAATATAAGATTTAAAAGTTGTATTTTTTCCAATACAAATTGGAATTGAATTGACAAGGTTAGGAGTTTACATTGTTTAATTAAAACCTGAAAACAAGGTAAAGGTTACACTGCCATCTTTTACTAGTCATAAAAACACTAATTCAAGAAATATAAAAAATGCATTGTTTGAATTGGAATGGCAATATAGGATAACAAATGACCTACAACATCAATTTATGTATAAATTAAGTTATAAAGTTCATGGTCCTCCTCTTCCATATGCTGAAGCTCATCCGGCATCAAAGTCCTCCTACTTTTGCTCAAGGACTGCATCAAATCCTCTAACTGGGACACCACGATCCATTTCTAGAACACAAACATAACAAAAATGTAATTAAAACTTGCTCCAGTAAATAAGGGAATAATTAATCAAAAGGGAATAATCCATAAGAAGGAATAACCTAGTTTATATAACTACCATTTAATCTGCTTGCAAGGTGGAGATACATTGTATTACTCAAATATATGGTATAACTTGCTATTGAGAAAACATGTACATCATTTCATATCTGATAATACATAGCCAACTAAAATAGTATGGTAATGTATGACTATTGTAGTCCCAAACTTGAACGAGCTAGCTGGACCAATGTGTCATTTAGCAACCAAAATCACCAGCCTGAGTTTTCAAAAGACTTTCTTCTAGCCATAGTATCAGATGGATTTTTCATTTATCTCATACAATCAGAAGGCGTACCATTTCTAGAAAACATATAATATATAAAACGGACACCTAAATATGGCTAGCTAGTAGGATGCATATACATCTAATGGTAGCCAAAAGAGCAATCCAAGTTTTTCCCTCTAGCTGCCTCAGCTAGAGCTAGCCATCTAACCAGCTAATCTAAATAGCTGGGATATTTAGTTCGTTTTGCACTAAACGTATTACAAATATTGAGTGCACATCAGCTAGAAAAAACTATGTTAGAAAACGTCAAAAATATAACATATAATATATCATTAATTTTATTTTTCCGATTTTACAGTTTTTCTCCCAATTTGGTAGCCAATTACCCGTGTGCTTAGTTCAATCCCCCTTCCCTTCTAGTTCGCTGCCGTAGTCCTGTGGCAGTGACAAGGGCGAAGCGCTGCCTCCTCTGAGACAACACTCGTCGTGCCGTCGACTGTAATTCCGGTACCCCAGAACCACTCCTTTGCGCAGCGAACTGTGTGTGGGCAATCTTACCCTGTGTGGGCCCGTGTGGGTGCAGGCTTTTGTTCCACCCGAGCAGTAGCTCACCTGATTTGACTAATCAGCTAAGCAAAGTCTTCAATCAGGGCTTTGATTAGTGGAATCAGGTGTGTCACTGTTCAGCTGGAACAAAAGCCTGCACCCACACCGGCCCACACAGGGTAAGATTGCCCACCCCTGAGTCACAGCTAATCTACAGCTAGCTGTTTAGTTCGTTTTACCTCTGATACCCAATAACAAATATTCTTATCAGTTATCAAATATGATATTAGACGACATAAAAAAATACCTTGCAGCACTTCTTTTTGAGTGGCGTCGAGTGCAACTTGAATGCGACTTTGGAGGTTCTTTGACAGATGACAGTTTTGGCTCAGGATTTTTAAAGCAACATGGCAATCCCGTCCAATGTTTTTCTCACAGAAAGCCTCATATACAGCTATATTTTAGTCTTGTACATTCAAACCATACACTCATTTTGCATTTTAATATGAATCGCTAGCATAAAGGCTAATAACAATCTGTTTGCTTTTATCTAGTTATTATGAATGAATACACTTTGGAATAATATTTTCACCATCAATACAATTCAATTGTCAGAGTTATGTGCGTTTATAAATGTTTTCATTTATTGAAATTGCAGCAATAGAAATAACAGGCCACAGCACAAAATAACAAGCCAGCTGTCAACTTTAAACCTAGTATGGTTTTAAAATGTAATAAAGCAGCAGGCAAATTATTACTTCTGCGACATGTTTATGCTCTATAATCAAAGCTAAATCATGTAAAACAGCTCAAAAGGCTAGGTAATACACAGGTAGTGGGAAAATAAAAATAGATACACGAATGTAGTCACTTAATGGGGTTTGGGCCACCACATGTGGCCAGTACAACCTGTATGCGCTGTGGCATAGTCTCCCAGCGGCTGAAAATCTGCAGGAGGAATACGAAAGCGCTCTACGAGAAAGTCAATCAACTCATACTTAGTGGACGGAAGTGGAAAAAGACGTCTCAGGTGTCGTTTCAGAATATCCCATAAATGCTCAATTTGGTTCCGATCTGGAGTGTGAGAACGCCATGACATATGGATAACATCAGTGTCATGCTCCTCAAACCACTGGGCGACTACCAGAGCTCTGTGGACGGAGCATTGTTACCTGGAAAGACACCCCTCTCTGCAGGAAATAAATGATTTAAAAATACAATGAAGATGATCACCAAGTATCAATAAGTAACGATTGGCATCGACCTTGCATTGCCCCCAAACCATGCCAGGAAAATCCGCCCACATCACTATGGAACCACCAGAATCCTTCACGACTGGAACCAAGTACAAATGACTACAATTCTTCAGTTTGTGCACTCGTCCGTTTGCGAGAACAGGGCATACGTTGGACAATATCACATTTCACCGAACTGCTCGGTCGCCCATTGCCTGCGCTTTTTCCCCCTTTTTTGTTGATCGGTTTCTCAACATCAACCAGACTACGGTATCCCGCTCTGTGGAGTTCTCGGCGCACAGTGTTTGATGAAACTGCCTGCTTTCGCCCAGCGTTGACATTTGCAGTCAACTGAACTGCGGTTGCTCGGCTGTTTTGCTCAGCGCTTTGGATTAATTCACGGACATCACATTCCTGGAGTATGCGCTTCCGCCCACTGTTGCCCTTTGCTGATGATGTCTTCCCTCGGATTTCCATGCCGACATCACCTTAGACACCGTCGCTCGAGAAACATCAGTAAGTTGAGCTGTCTTCGTCACTGAAGCTCCCGCCAAACGCGCCCCAACAATCACCCCTCTTTCAAAGTCGCTGAGGTTTCTTCGCGCAGCCATGCTAGCTATAATTAGCTCCAGGAAGCTTGCCTCCAAAATAATGTCTCAAGACTTCCGGTTTCCGTCTTCCGGTTGGTATCTGCAATCCTTTCCTTCCAAAACAAAAGTTGTTTTCGAGATTTATATAGCTCCCAGAACTCTGATGCAGTTAATGTCATACATTACAGTAAAATTTCGGAATGTAGAATTATGCGCGTTTCCACTTGCTGTACACGACACGATTAATAATGCGTGTTTTCACAATCGCAGTTAATTGTTGGCTAGTTAAATTAAATGTGGCTATACCCTGTGGGAATTAAACATCTTACTCGAACAAACAGCAAATTCTAAATCGATGAAAGTGGGTTGAAGTATATTCCTCTAAATGACTAGTTACTAAATCAGTTGAGTTTTAGAACACTGCTTCATCATACAAATTGTAATGCCCTAAATCTGATGACAGTGTTTACTCAATCTACTCTGCAGATTGTATTTATACCCACTTTATTGAAATCCTTAATAATAACTCACGGAGGAATAGAAACAGACGAGTGTGTGATGCCCAAAATATCAGGCTTAGCAGCTTCACCAGTACAATTTCTAAATGTTGGTTCTAAGTGCTTGTTATGGATCATTAATTGCTATGCTCACTATTCTTTCACAGAAAATGATTGGGTGAAATATTATGGATGGCTCAGATTAACTAAGAGGTACTGTTTTGGGCATTGAGCCATTCTCAAATTCTGGGCCACTGAATATGAAACCTGCGTCAATTATGTGATCAAATAATTAACTGAGGCAATTTATAACATTGGTGTCAGCTCCTAAGAGTCTGTTTACCAACTGATCTGCACAATTGTGAGGTCTGTGGGTCAAGCCAGTTTGGGTCCTTCTCAATTCAATGAAATCATCTATATTTCCCCATTGGAGAGGTTGGTATGCAGACAGAATAACATTGTACACTGTTTAATACACAAATAGTAATTACAGGGCGATTGACACTTCATTTAACTCACCCAATACCTTTTATAAAACACCTGGACTTCAAACATGCAGATCATACATAGAAGATCCCTTGGAGATTTAAATGTTACATTACTATTACTACAGCAATTCAGCACATGGTGGTTCTGTGTGGCTCAGTAGGTAGAGCACAGCGCGGACAGCGCATAGTTGGTGGGTTTGATTCCCATTGCGGCCACATGTACTGAGAAACATATGCATTTACTACTGTGAATCGCTTTGGATAAAAGCATCTGCTAAATGGCTGTGGAGGGCGTAAGTCTCGGCAACATGGGACTGGCAGGGTTGCCTTTGTTTTCCCATGCTGGGGAGGTCTTTGGAGCAGTGAGGCTTTCCAGGGGCAGGTTTGACACTCTTGCAGGGTGTGAGAGTGTGAACTGTTTCCCGGAAGGTTGCTCCAAAGGCCATAATTGATTGAATAATTATTGAATTGATGTTAATTGGTAAGTGATTATTCACTTACCTGGTTGTGTGTGAGAATTGTTTGGTGTGGAGTAATTGTGATTGGGTGAGTGAATGATAGACGGGTGATTGCCTCACGAGTCCCACCTGAGCCAGGCAGAAAGTAAGCCTATTTAAGAGCAGGTGGGGCAAGTGGGGGATCAGTTAGTCTTTGTCTTGTCATTCGTGTGTGTATCAAGAGAGTTAGTCTTGTCGTGCACGTGTGTATTGTAAAGTTGTTAGTCTTGTCGGTCATGTGTGCGTATTGAGAGTTGTTGTTCACGTGAGTGTGCGCGTGCACGCGTATGGTATCGTGTTGTAGTGTGGAGTGTTAGTTTAATGTGGTGAGTGATGTGGTGTCTTCCCTGCAAGGGGGTTTCCGTGTCGGAGGACGTGGAGTCTGTGGAGTTCTGTGTGTGTTCGTTAAGAGTGACAGTAGAGTGCTTCCTGTGTGTCTGGGATAGAGAGCAAGAGGGTGCACTGAAATAGTGTCCACCTCTTGCCCTCAGTGTGATTGGAAGATAACTCGCACTCGGGCAGTGGAGAGTGTTTCTGGACAACAGCCCTAGAACTCTCACTGAAAGAGTGGAGAGTGTCTCGGGGCTGGATGACAGAGAACTCTCACTGTAAGGAGTGGCGAGGGTCTCTGTGTGTTTGGGTCAAAAGAGGTTTGGGAAGCACTTGAAAATCAAATCATATTTATTTGTATAGCACTTTTCACAACTGAATTGTCACAAAACGCTTAACAGAGGGGGAACCCAGGCCTAGACCCCCCCAGAAGCAAGCAGGTGCCCCCGAGTCAGAGGCCGAGGCAGAGAAGAGAACATGCAGTCAGAAAAAAAGCAGTGCTATAGCCAGTAGCATTATGTAAGAGCAGGGGAGCACAAGCATAGGAAATATACAGATATACAGGTGTAAGCTATGGCAGCATACCTATTAGGAGAGGGAGAGAGAATACACGCAGTCATGAGAGTTCCAAACCATCCGATCAAGGATAAAGTATGGAAAGTTTCTCACTCCATAAGACACGGCCTTCGCCATCTCTCCACCTAGACCAGGGGTGCCCAACCTTTTTAGACATTAGATCTACTTTTTCATTTGCCAACCTGAGGAGATCTACCAGTCCCAGTTTAGAGCCCTGAAACAACAAACAAAACGGAAATTAATCTCCCAGAGTGTGGGCCTATCACTATAATACCCGGTTGCACACATCAAATAAAAGCTACTCTTATACTACAGTGTACTAATACGATGTTTTCCGTTTTGTAAAAGGAGAAATAAATTAATTTCCTACCTTAGTGTGACCTTTGGCACTGGGAGGAGGCAGCTAGTTTCTCAGTCAGGGCAGTAGCAGCTGGTTGCAAGTCTCATGCAGGCTACTAGGTGGTCATCTGTCATGGTAGATCTGTACTTGGACTTTATGATCTTCATGTGAGAGAATGCAGACTCACATAGGTAAGTTGACCCAAAAAGGGCTGACAAGTAAAAGGAACACCTTCTTATGTTGGGATACTTCTCCTCCAACAGTAGCTCCCAGAACTCACCCTTCATCTCAGTGGTTGCCCTGGATTTCAACTGAATGTCATTTTGAAGGGTGAGAATTTCATTCTCCACTGCAGTTGTGTCCAGGTGAAAGAGTGATGCCACTTTGGAGGCAATGTCATCAACATCTATATCTGTGCCAAACGGAAAACAGATATATGTGGCAACAGGCTCAAGTGACGCAAAGTCAATAAAGCATCTGTCAAATTCTGATGAGATGCTCTGAACTTGCTCAATGTAACGTGCACTGTCAAGCTTCACTGTGTCTTTCATGTTTAAAATCTTACCGCACAAAGCTTGTTGGTGAATGATGCAATGATAATGAATAAAGTCCGGAAAAGAGTCACTTTGTTTGCACAATCCAATGAACCCACTAGTACGGCCTACCATAGCGGGTGCCCCATCAGTGGTAATGGAGACAAGCTTACAAATGGGCAGTTGGATCTTGTTAGCGAACTCCATGAAAGCTTGAAAAATATCTTCGCCCCGTGTATGACCTTTCAGTGGCAAAATGATGAGTTTGTGCACTCATGTCCTCGAACACAATTCTTTTTTTTTTTTTTTTTTATAATTTTTGTTTCAGATTTTTCTCCCATTTTTCTCCCAATTTGGTAGCCAATTAGACCCGCTATTTCTATGTCAATCCCCCCCTAGTAATGTGATTTCAGTTAGTGTGTTCAATACCTCTTTCCTATGTCATTCCACTTTATTACACATAACTTTATTTACATATGGACTTTAATGTTTAGATTTTTTCTTGAGTTAATACCAAAGTCTGGTGCAAATTTCACTTGAATGGCCTCATTGGAAATACATTTACTGGGAAAAATTTTGGTGTGTTCAATACTTATTTTCCCCATTGAAGGTACAAGTCCGTTCACTGCTTTAAAAGTAAGCAACAGTACTTTATAATCAGCCCGATATTTAACAGGAAGCTAATGTAGTGATGCTAACACAGGAGTAATGTGCTCATACTTCTTGGATCTAGTCAAAATATGTGCTGCTGTATTCTGTACTAGTTGAAGACTCTTAAGAGAGCTACTAGAGGAGCCAGATAATAAGGCGTTAACAAAAGTGGCAAAAGCATGCATCAAGGTTTTTGCATCCTCTGATGACAGAATGTGCCTAATTTGAGCTATGTTTCTTAGGTGAAAGAAGGCTACTCTGGAAGTGTTTTTAATATGAGTGTCAAATGTAAGATCTTGATCAAAAATAAAACCAAGGTTCTTGACCATTAGACTTGATGCAACTATGCAATCACCTGCATTTAACTGCAGATCCAACTTGCTCCTTAATTTGTTGGGGCCCAAAACCATCATCTCTGTTTTATCTGAATTCAAAAGCAGGAAATTGACTGACATCCAATTCTTTATATCAGAGATACAAGCCTCTAATTGAGTGAGTTGAAGTATTTCACCTGGTTTCATTGATATGTACAGCTGTGTATCATCTGCATAGCAATGGAAATTCACACCACATTACCGAGTGGTACCAAGTATAATGAGAACAGTAATGGTCCCAGCACTGAGCCTTGTGGAATACCATATTTAACCTGAGAATACTCAGAGAACTCTAGATCTAATTGCACAAATTGAAACCTGTCTGATAAGTATGATTTAAACCATTTGAGTGCCCGTCCACGCAAACCAACCAGGCTTTCTAGCCTGTGAAGGAGAATCTGGTGGTCAATAGTGTCAAAAGCAGCACCTATGTCAAGGAGCACTAGAATAGAAACACAACCAGTATCTGATGCTAACAGTAAGTCATTTACAACTTTAATAAATGCCGTCTCAGTGCTATGGTTTAGTCCTAAACCTGACTGACTGTGCAGAAAGTGTGCCTTGCCCTGAAAAGACTTCTAAATGTCTTTATTACATTTCCTGGCCACAATAGTGTGTATTTATTTATAGCGCTTTCATGTCTGGGAAGTAGAAATTACTCATTTTTCATGTAAATGTTTTTCATATTAGGGTTCCCAAACGTTATTGGTGCTGTGGACTGCACCCATGTCCGCATAAATTCACCCCCAGGACCTCTCGAGGGAGATTATATCAATCAAAAATATTTCCACAGCATCAATGTACAGGTAGCCAAATGGGTTCAGGCTACCATACACGCACTGTCAGCATAACCAAATAGCCAACGCACTAACCTTTAGCCTATGCATGACCAATAACTTTTTGCACTGTTAATTGTACCACAGCTATCTGGCTACATGGTAATTATTTCACAATTTCTATAGATGATCTGCAACTCTGATTGCGTCCTGACCAACATAGTGACCAAATGGCCTGGCTCGGCCCATGACTCGCGCATCTTTAGAACGTCCATAGTTGCCCAGAGGCTTGCGCAAGGTAGGCTTCAGGTTGAACTAAAATCCACCTTTTGTAGGCTACAGAAGCCACTTTCATAATGAATATGATATGTAAAATATATATATAAAATAAGTATCTAGGGTAGGCGAAGTGGCCTGAACTTTTATAAAGAATGACCACGGGATGCCTATAGCCCATTTGAATTATCTAACATTCCCTCTTCTTTACCCTATAGGGGAAATATCTGGGATGCTGCTTGGGGACAGGGGATATGCCTGCCAGCCATATCTCATGACACCCTACCCAGACCCAACTACTGTGCCACAGATGAATTACAACAGGGCCACATTACCAGAGGCCGCATTGAGATGGCATTTGGGCAGATAAAGTCCCGCTTTAACTGTCTGCATCATCTCAGGGTGGCTCCAGACAGAGCATGCAACATTATTGTTGCCTGTGCGGTGCTGCACAATGTGGCCAAACTTAGGAGGGAGAGGGACCCCCCCACTGGAACCAGAATTAATTTCTTTGTTTTAATGTGATAAATAAATCAATGGTTGGTAATTGTCAGAGCCATTTCTCAAAATATTGGCCTATTTCTATAGATAAAATGCCACATAAAATGAAAATGGCAAAATATGTCCAAAAAAAGCCTCTGACAATGACCAGTTATCACATTTAAGAAGCAGTATGTGAAATTATGCAGCTGTACCTACTGTGAAAGTTGAGATAACATGTCTGGCATATGGGGAATACAACATTTTGACATTTTATTGTTTTCCCTGTAAAATAACATACATTTGAGAATTAAAACTTCCTTATTTCCAGCTCCAATTTCCTCATCTTCAATTTTATATACTCCATTTCCTGCTGGCGTACCTCAATCTCTTTGAGCAGATATCTCTTATATAAATGTGTAATGTCTTCTCCCTGTAAGGCATAAGGTCACATGTATGAGCATTGCTGCAAAACATGAGGCATAAGGTATATTTGCTCATTGGTTATAGGCTACTCACTTGTTTGTCCACAGGACTGGATCTTGGCCTTCTCGTGGATGGGCCTGGGTCTCCATCCTATAACCAAATCAGTCTTTTGCAATGCATGGTTTGAATACTGCCCACATTCACGCTGTATTTCAGCACGTTAAGACAAAGTGAAGGTCCTATTATATTAAGTGCAATATACTCATCTCTGAGTGGAGGGTCCCTCAAAAACATTGCATTATCTGTCACTGTAAATCAAATTACATTTAAGTGAAATTTGGCTCATGAAATAAAAGTTATATAGCCTATACAAAGTGTGTTAATAATAATACATTTTATTTGTTATGCGCCTTTCAAGAAACCCAAGGTCGCAGTACAGAGGGAGGAGTAGATAAAAGTTACATAAAACATACATTTAAGCAGATACAAGCACAACAGAACAGAGACAACACAGGAACCACAGAAACTAAACAAAGGTTTTAGAAAACAGATGAGTTTTGAGGGCGGCTTTGAAACTGTCCAGGGTTGGGGCTTGGCGAATCTCTATGGGGAGAGAGTTCCAGAGGGTGGGTGCTGCCACACTGTAGGCTCTGTCCCCAAAGGTTCGTCGTCTGGTGCGGGGGGTGGAAAGCAGACCCGTGTCTGAGGACCGCAATCTCCGAGAAGGAGTTTGATGGTGGAGAAGGTCAGACAGGTACTGGGGGCGAGAGGGCATGGAGGGATTTGTAGGTGAGGAGGAGGAGTTTGTATGAAATGCGAGACTTGACCGGAAGCCAGTGGAGTCGGATGAGAGTGGGAGTGATGTGCTGCCAGGGCTTGGTGCGGGTGAGAACCCGGGCAGCTGAGTTCTGCACGTACTGGAGCCTGTCCAGGGCTTTGCTGGGTACCCCGAACAGGACTCCATTGCAATAGTCCAGACGGGAGGTAATGAAGGCATGGATGAGGGTCTCCGTGACGGAGTCTGAGAGTGACGGCCGGAGTCTGGAGATGTTCTTAAGGTGGAAGAAGGCAGATTTGGTCATGGATTTGATGTGTGACTGAAAAGAGAGGGTGGAGTCCAGAATGACACCCAGGTTGCGGACTTCGGGAGATGGTGAGATGGAGCAGCCGTCAACCTGGAGAAGGAAATCTCCAACCTTCCGGAGCAGTGCCTTGGGTGCCACAACCATGAGCTCCGTTTTTTTGCTGTTGAGTTTGAGTAGGTTGGATGACATCCATATTTTTATTTCATGTAGGCAGTTGATAAGAGACTGTGGGGGGAGCTGAGTGGATGGTGAAGTGCTGAGATACAGTTAATGGAATCAACCTTCATATGGACCTACCTTTAATATACGCACTAACCAGACTGGGGTCGACCGTCTCAGAGGACGTGCCCCACTCTATCCCGTCCATGAGAGGCTGACCCCGGTTAAACAACAGTGCCAGCTCCTCTGCCAGAGTGAAGGGGTCTGGTGCTGGCCCTCCACCAGTAAGCTGGGCATCTGCCTTTTTTCTGTTTGCCAAAATTTTAAAAGGTTGAGATTAGGCTATTTCACAGTAGGCTACATGTACAAAATATTATTGGCCTATATAGTCCAATACCCTATAGGCCTATGCTGCCCTACAAAGGCAGAGTGCAGTAGCATGTTATGCACAGTTTGGGGTTTTCAGTATAGAAGTTATATTGTCCCACTGGGATTGCTCCTAAATACACATAAAAAAATTAAACACTATTTTATTAAATTGAGGAGATGCAAAGCACATACTGTAGCACTGATTGCGCAATAGTACTAAATTACGCATTTATGCGCTCGGCAATCGATTCCCAGGCTGCGTTTCTCGCTTTGTTAATGATGGCGGTGTTGCCTTTTTTAGTGATTATTGTCTTGTAGTCTTCATCATATTCCATGATTAGTTGCTGCTCCCCCGCGGCAAACGACACTGCACGTTCTTTTGCCATTTCTGTCTAATCGAATGTTTCAAACGACATTTACTTACTCGGGCTGTTTAAATAGTTCATGAACGCGCACGTAAGCGATTGGCCAAACCTGGCTTTCATCAGACTTAAATTAGCTTCACCTCTTGAGCCGCAATTTGGTTTCGTGAAACGGAATTGATCTACAGTACGTAAACCCGCTAACTCAAATCAGGTTTATTTTAGTAAACCCGGATTTTCTTAGCCAGCTTCGTGAAATACCCCCCTGCCCTCCCGCGTGTGGGGCAAAGTGAGAAAAATAAAGATCCGGTCCGTAGACCGGCAAACCCCACTCCTCTGCCAGTTCTTACCATCGGCTGCTCTGCTCCAGCCCAGGGATTGTCACGTGGCAAGTGACAATGGCATATATTATACAGTATGTTACACAGTGCGTGCATTTTAATGCATTAAAGCAATGACTACAACATTAAAACAGCGGCTTGTGGTAAATCCGCAATAAATAAAATATTAAAAAACAGTATTTTAGGAATCATTTGGAATTTCTAACGGAGCTCAGTGTTTCTATAGGGTGCAGGACCCAATGCACGTTGGGATGTTATTTGCTGAATGAACCTGTGTGGTAGCCTCTGCTTTAAAGGCACATATTGTCACAATTTATCCAGGTGTTTCCATGTTTTGTCCTCAACCTGCAGTTTGCCTGTCTACTTAAAGTTAGACAAACGGGACAGCTAGGTCACTAGCTCGCCAAAACATCAACTGGAAATAAATGGTTGACATTTTATAGACCCTTTTCTTATAAAAGCTTTTTCATCCCCAACGTATGAATATCCACGAATTTTGGCATTTTGTGTTTCGTAGTTATCCAATACTTTTACACTGTAATCACCCAATATCAAACAGAAAGTATTGCTCGGATCAGTTTCTTCCTTCGAGGTATTTGCCAAATAATTAATATACGCTGCATTGATTTACTGCCACCTACTGTGCAGGAATGCGAATCAGCTGTGCCGGAGTTTACCTTTACGACGTCGTGTATTTGCAGTATTTCGCTGTCAAAAATACGTATTCATAATCGTAAATTGTGGTTTGTAGGCTATTCGTAAATCACACTTCGTAAATGCAAAAGAACAATCTTTATGTACGGACGACTCGTTTTACCAGTGTATGCATCCATGTTTATGTTCAAGACGTTCTGGCCATACCGATTGATTTTACGAGTGTCTGCATCTGGGTTTACGTGTGTAATTTTGGACAGCGTTTTCACGTCAACTTCTAATCGTATTTTTGACCTGTTCGTACGTAGAATCGTGCCTGGCCCAACCGACCCTCAAAACATTGCGCAATAATGGCGCAATACAGCGCCGTAAGAATACGTAGAAAACACTGCTCAAAATCAACCTATCACCATGGCCCACTGACACTTCACCCCGTCTCTCATTTTGTATGTTGTAATGTGTTGATGTCGTCTTTATGGTTTAACTATTTGCATGTATTTTTTTACCTTTTTTTTGTACCTTGATTGTAATTCCTGTTTCTTTTATATACTTTAATGCAAGGTAACCTTGGGTGTCCAGAAAGGCGCCAATTAAATAAAATGCATTATTATTAATAATAATTCGTGTCGTAGGCCTACAGACTGACAGTGCGGATGGTAACGTTACCGACAGAAAATAAATATATAATTGTTCATTAGATCAAGTGCTACAGCTACTATTCCCGCAAGAAAACAGTATTATTTTTTCAATTCTATAACATCAGTAAAATCTGCAGTCTGTCGATAGAAAAGCGGTGTAATTCCCTCAGGCTGATCCAGCTAGTGTAACAGTTGGTTCTGCCCGCAGCGAGTTTCTAACTGAAGATCTTTGACGCGACAAGAGAGCGATTTAGCTCGCCGAGCTAAAGACTCAAGTCCCTAACTCCGGGAACTAATCGTACTCTTATCCACGTCACTCTCTGCAGCGGGAACTCACGTACCAGAGCCCATCCGCTATACTAGCAAGCCAAATTGCCTGCTGCTGGCCCTAAAATTACGGGCGGGAAAAAATCTGCTAGCTAGCGATTAACTCCTGTGTAGCAGCGATGATCAAGGAATGTACTTGTCTTGTCCTCTAACCAACCATTGTGGTTGAATTCAAACCAAAATCACACTCTTGCTTACTGCTAGAAAGGGTTTAAGTTATCGTTTTTTGATAGCATAATTCATTTGTTTCTGAGCTAGTCAAATGCCAATGTGCTATGTGAGAGGATACCTTGGTGCTGGTAGCTAGCTATCGTAACGAGATTGAGACGCTAGCAACGTAAACTGGTAACCGAATATAGCGCACATTTGTGTGATTGTGCAAACCTGCCTTTATATTTACAATAGTGTCATTCTATAGGGTGATAGGCTAAAAGCTAGATAAGCTATTAGGATAGAGACGAGATGTTCGCTGTGTTCTGATTCATTTGCCCGGCTCGCAGGCACTCCAAATCACTTTTCTTTTCTTTTTTTACCGTTAGCGCACTTATGGTTTCATTTACGAGTACCATCCAATTACAAGATCATTCCTATTTTATAGATACGAGTATGACGAGTTGGGCACACCAACAAGAAAGCGCATGTGTATTGTCAAAAAAGTTTGAAAAAACTAATCACTTTCTTTATTAAACGTTTTTATATTAATCATTGATTGTTAGTGTTTTCATCTCATAATATGAAATTACAGCAGTAGGCTGCTGATACCATATATATATACATACACTGCCTGGCCAAAAAAAAGTCACCACCTTGATTTAACTAAGCAAATAGGTAAGAGCCTTCCATTGGATAATTACTGCAGTGATTAATATGTTTTAGCTGGCAACAAGTTATTTAACCCTAACTGGTGCAGTGAGTAGCTTCTCATTTCTTAAACAATCATGTCAGAAGACATATCCTGTGGTCATGGAAAATATGTTAATCTGTTTCAGAAGGGTCAAATTCAAGGGCCTGCATCAAGCAAAGAAAACAACTAAGGAGATTGCTGAAACTACTAAAATTGGGTTAAGAACTGTCCAAAGCATTATTAAAACCTGGAAGGATATTGGTGAACCATCATCTTCGAGGAAGAAATGTGGTCAGAAAAAAATCTTGAATGATCGTGATCGGCGATCACTTAAACGTTTGGTGAAATCATATCGTAAAAAATCAACAATAGAACTCACGGCTATGTTTAATAGTGAAAGTAAGAGCATTTCCACATGCACAATTCGAAGGGAACTCAAGGGATTGGGACTAAACAGCTGTGTAGCCTTAAGAAAACCACTTGTCAGTGAGGCTAATTGGAAAAAAAAGGCTTCAATTTGCTAGGGAGCATAAAGATTGGACTCTGGAGCAATGGAAGGTCATGTGGTCTGATGAGTCCAGATTTACCCTGTTCTAGAGTGATGGGCGCATCAGGGTAAGAAGAGAGGCGGATGAAGTGATGCACCTATCATGCCTAGTGCCTGCCGTACAAGCCTGTGGGGGCAGTGTTATGATCTGGGGTTGCTGCAGTTGGTCAGGTCTAGGTTCAGCAATGTTATGTGCCCAAAGAATGAGGTCAGCTGACTACCTGAATACACTGAATGACCAGGTTTTTCCATCAATGGATTTTTTTCTTCCCTGATGGCACAGGCATATTCCAAGATGACAATGCCACGATTCATCGGGCTCAAATTGTGAAAGTGTGGTTCAGGGAGCATGAGACATCATTTTCACACATGGATTGGCCACCACAGAGTCCAGACCTTAACCCCATGGAGAATCTTTGGGATGTGCTGGAGAGGACTTTGTGCAGCGGTCTGACTCTCCCATCAGCAATACAAGATCTTGGCGAAAAATTAATGTAACTCTGGACAGAAATAAATGTTGTGACATTGCAGAAGCTTATCGAAACGATGCCATGGCAAATGCGTGCCATAATCAAAGCTAAAGGCGGTCCAACGAAATATTAGTGTGAGACTTTTTTTTGGACGGGCAGTGTATATATACACACACAGTGCTTAATTTGTGCCGGGGCTAGCTGGGACTCCTATTTTGCGCCCCAGCAAATGTCTTACTCAGAATCAGAGCCCCAGGCTCATGAATATCTAAAGTGCGACAATAACGCGTATTTTAACAGACTTAACAGCAAAGAAACAAATTAGTGCTTTCAGAGTGTTCACAGAGACGTCGGGAGTGACACAGCCCTTGAAGGATCTCTTAACCACTGTTAACACCGTAGCCATTTCCAGCGCAGAGTGGGAGAGAGGTTTCTCAAAAATGAATCTAATCTGCACATCAACAAGAGCGTCTTTAAAAACAGCAACCATATAATCGCTCCTGTTTTTAACCCTTGTTGCTCCACCACTGGAAAGTTACCATTAGACCAGAGGGAGGGACAGAAATTCAGCGACACGGGGGGGCGTGTGATTGGGGGAGGCGAGTTGAGCCCCGGCATCTCTTATTTTACAAATTAAGCACTGTGTGTGTGTGTATATATATATAAACATGTAGATGTCGCATTAGCGATACCTCTGCTTTCTCACGTTTTGAACAGATTTCACGAAAATTGGTTCAGAATTAAGCAGGTTACAGTAGATTTTATCAGGGGAAGTCTGCATCTCTCAATACACATGCATTTGTTTAGACGCGGACCTTACCCGCGCCAATATGGCGGCCGTGCAGACGTATCTTAACGGGTTGAATGAGGCGTCTACGTTTTTATATCTATGGCCGATACGATTTAAGGAGTACATAGAATGGCATTGCCTCCTAGTGGTCATGTGCAATGGGGCCATATTTTGCATTGCGAATTCACGTGGAATTTGATTAATTTATCGTTTTAACGGAAACCGAATAAAATTAGCCGTTTAAACATTAAGTAAAATGGTCTATTAGTCACATCCATCCAATACTTTGGAATAAAATTTTCACCATCGATAATTAAATGGCCAGAGTTCTGTGCATTTGTAAATGTTGTGATTTATTTAAATTGCAGCAATAGCATTAACACGCCACAACACAAACTAGCAAGCTGCCAGCTTTAAACCTAGTATGATTAATGTAAAAAAAAAAAAAAAAAAGGCAGAGAAATGATTACTTACGCTACACGTTTATGCTCTATAATCAAAGCTAAACTAATTCAAAACAGCTAAATTATGCCCATCGCAAATTAAGCTAGCGTGTATTTTAAAAGGCTAGGTAAAATACAGGTAGTGGGAAAATAAAGGGGGAAAGAAGAAAAAATAGGTTTGCGCACCACGTGTGGCTAGTATGGCTTTATGCGCTGTGGCATGGAGTATACCAGCGTCTGGATTGCTGCAGAGGGAATACGACAGCACTCTTCTACGAGAAAGTCAAGCAACTCAGGCTTAATGGATGGAAGTGGAAAATTCTCTCGGGTTTCATTCCAGAAAATCCCATAAATAACCGAGCAACTACTGTTGCTCTGTGGACGGGGGTATTGTCATCTTGAGAGACACCCCTCTCTGCAGGAAATAAATTCTTAATACAACGAAGATGATCACCCAGTAAGTAACGATTGGCATCGACCTTGCCTCCAAACCATGCCAGAAAAATGCGCCCACACCACTACGGAACCACCAGAACCCTTCACGGCTGGAACCAAGCACACGGGACTGTATAATCCTCCAGGTTGTGCACTCGGCCGTTTGCAAGGAGACGGTGAAAGATCATTCGACCATATCACAGTTCACCTCACTGCTCGTCGCCCATAGCCTGCGCTTTTTGCCCCGTTTTTTGTTGACCGGTTTCTCAATTGTAACGCGACTGCGGTATCCCGCTCTGTGGAGTTCTCGGCGGACTGTTTTTGATGAAACTGCCTGCTTTCGTCCCACGTTGATATTTGCAGTCAACTGATCCAAGGTCGCTCGGCTGTTTTGTTCTGCACTTTGGATTAATTCACCGACATCACATTCCTGGAGTATGCGCTTACGCCCACAGCTGCCCTTTGCTGATGATGTCTTCCCCTCAGATTTCCATGCCGACATCACTTTAGACACCGTCGCTCGAGAAACATCAGCAAGTTGAGCTGTCTTGGTCACTGAAGCTCCCGCCAAACGCGCTCCAACAATCACCCCTCTTTCAAAGTCGCTGAGGTCTCTTCTTGCAGCCATGCTAGCAATAATTAGCTCCGAGAAGCTTTCCTCTAAAACAATAAGTCTCAAGACTTCCGGTTTCCGTCTTCCGGTTTGTATGCCACCTTTCTTTCCAAAATAAAAGTTCGCTCCTGCTGTCGAAAGACCACTTTCCCGAACTCTGACCTTTTCCATGATTCATAGCGGCGTCATCGCGGAAGCCTGTTAGTGATGTCCGCTCCACTGTGTTTACCTGTGTAGCTGGGTGTTTAAGATTAAGAATACGAAAATTGTGTAAAATGGCCAAATGTTACACGGATCGGATTATTTAACAAGTACTGTGACAATATTGTGAAAGTGCCCCATCCGTCTACCCTAATAGAATGGGTAGATGATATGAAACAATGGCCCAATGTTAGCTATGTTATCATTGTAAACTAATTACCTACATAGCAATAAGATCGGGAAATTATTGTGTAAAAAATACACTTTCTTAAAAGCTGTGGTTGAGTACCAACAAGCTGAAACAGCTGGCTTGGGTAATGATGAGAGCCAGTGGCGTGATAGAAACAGTCGGCCGTTCCTGCATTGCAGGGTTAGAAAAATCCTGTAGCCACGCAGCAGCTATTATCTGGAAGACAGAATATATGAATTAGAGTAACAAGATTGTATTAGCCATAAAAAGCGTCACTAGCACCTAGCTGCAATAGTAGCACCTGTGGCCTAGCTGCAGGAATATACGTGGACCGTTCTGTCCAAACCAGGGCAAGGCAGCATTGCTGATATTCGCCATTCTAAATGATATATTTAAGGTTGCAAATATCCAGATGTTTTGTGTTGTGCTTTAGATTACATATAAATGTAGCGTGTCACTACAACACCTTAATGCGCAGAATATTCAACTAACAAAACAAAGAAAAAGCAGGGCGCATATACATTTTTTAAAGCATATAGCAGACGCTGTTATCCAGAGCGATTTACTAGATGTGCATGGTAAGAACAATCATAGTTTGCACAAGAGATCGGTGCAGTAATACAGCAATATGTACAACAACAACTGTATATATCTGTGTCAACTTTCGATATCTAACTAGCTATCTAGCTAGCAACCTGGTATCACGGCCAAATAAAGCTTGCTAACAGTAGCTAACGATATAGATAGCTAGCATAATTTGTTCAACACGTTAGGCTAATTGGAGAGTCTAAATTGCCTGTAGGTATGAGTGTGTGAGTGAATGGTGTGTGTGTGCCCTGCGATGGATTGGCGACCTGTCCAGGGTGTATTCCTGCCTCTCGCCCGGAACGCATGCTGGGATAGGCTCCAGCCCCCCCCACGACCCTGACCAGGAATAAGCGGCTTAGATAATGGATGGATGGATGGATGGATGGTATAAAATGAACCAGCTTCAGGAAGTTTAAGGACACCATGTTGTGTAGGTTGTGCAGAAGTATGTATTGCCAAGTTCTCTGCAACATGTTGCAGAGGAATGTGGCATTGCAGTCTCGTTGCTTACGCAGAAGCATGTAGAGGCCTTCAGGCATTGAATGTACTGCGTAGGGTGGGACAAGGACGTGTTTCGCGAGTCTGTTTGTGTTGAAAACAGGCAAGTTAGCAACTTGTCTTTGGAGCTAACAGTCCCGGAAATGTGTCAAGTGTCATGGCGGTGCCCATGGTCTCTCAGGAAAGTAGTGGATAGCGACAGAAACTCTGATGCAGCTAATGTCATAGATTACATTACATTTTTGGAATGTAGAATTATGCACCCCAGCAGAGGCGTCATGCACCAAAACCTGTTGTTGGCACTGATGCAACCTCAACTTTGATTATATTCCTATTACAGCTGTACATCACTACTAGTTTTTAGATGGAACATGATTATCAGTTATAGATTATATATTGTAGTGGTGAGCGCCACGGAATCAAGAATCGAGAGACTTTGCTTTTCCATTGTAGTACTACTGCTTTATTAAAACAACGCATGAGGCACCAGGAAGTACCTCAATGCATCAGAATCACACGGGGGTTTCTTAACACATACACACTCAGTGACGGTGAAATACGCTCATACAAACATTCAGACAACATACAAGGGAATAAAGCTAAAAGGGGGGCTTTCATTACAGACAACAGCCACTCTAGGGCCGTGTCCGAAACGCTCATTTCTCACATTTGAACATATGTGAATAAACTGAACTAGCAGGATATTCAACATTTCAGTATCACATTCTTTAATGGTTTTGATTTTCAAAGACGGGCAAAATTTTGTGTATATGCCTCTGGGTTAATAGCCTGGCTTTTGTACTATGCTGGCTTTTGTACTTTAGCATTTGGCTACCTCATTTCTGCTTAGCCACTTTCCTTCTAGGTGCTAAAAACATCAATTCAAGATGGGTGGCCAGCTAGCATTTCTGTGGCTTTTAGGCTAGCACTCTACAAAATGGCCCACCAAATTGTACTAATAATTGGAGTGGTTTCGGTATGTGCTAAAAACATACAAGATGGTGGCCAGCTAGCATTTCTGTGGCTAAATTAAATAAATGAGAAAATAATAAAACAGACTGGGCTGAGTTCTTGAATCAAAAGTTTATTCATTAACAAACTACTGTTTGGCCGTAGCTCACGCCAAATAAAACCTGCCCTTTTATTTAAGAGGAAAACTACCTGCAGTCCGTCACTTTACCGTTGACAAGCACCAGAACAAAAAGAGAGGGAACAAGGGTGACACATCCCAATAAATATGAACTTGCAGGGCCAGCCCCCCTGCTGCTCCCCCAACCACAAGCCTGCCCAGCATTACTCATTCCAGACATTCTTGTGGTTGGCAGAGAGCAGGATGATTGACAGGCTGGACACTGCAAAACCCGATATGCCACAATCAGTAACATGCACCAGGGACACATGAACATTGAACTATTAACTTCCCGGGGGGGTCGCTACAATATATATTATATATATTATATACACAGTGTGGGTATAAAAAGTATTCAACCCTTATTTTCTTCCTTCATGGAATTAAAATGGATTTAGTTGGGATTTCTTCCCACTGATTAACACAAAATACTCTATAATGTCAAATAAAAACAACTCTAAAGCTGTTTCTTAATTAATTACAAATAAAAAAACATACAATTATTGATTCCATATCTGTTCATCCCCTGTGTCTTAATACTTGGTAGAAGTACATTTAACTGCTATTGCAACTGTGAGTCTATTTCGGTCTCTACCAGTTTTGCACATCTGGATATCGCATTTACAAAATTGCTCAAACTCCATCATTTGAGCAATTTTGCGTTAGATGGGGACCGTTGGTACAGCAATTTAAAAATCTTTCCACAGATTCTCAATGGGATTTTGGTCTGTGCTTCAACCTCATGCTTCCATTCCAGGACATAGATTGTTTTGTTTTTAAACCACTCCAATGTGGTTTTGCTGTATGCATTGGGTCATTGTCCTGCTAGTATAAATCTTCCCAGATAAAAAGTCCCAGGTCTCTTGCCAACTGTGCAGCAGGTTTTACCATCCCTGAAGCAGCCCCATAGCATTAGGTTCCCTCCACCATCTTTCAAGGTATGGATAGTGTTCTTGGGATGATGCACGGTGTTAATGACTCTACATGCTTCTATGTAACTTGTGCAACTTCTTCATGGTTTGCGCAATGCAACAATGTTGCAAACACTCAGCAATATATACATCTGCAAAGGCTATGGGCAGCCTATGCAACATGGTGTCCTTACACCTACATTAGTAGGTGTCAATGTATTGAACAAGGTCGAGAAAGCGCATGATGAGTCATAAAGGTTTCTGTACCTTCAAACTTCTTCAGCCAATATTTCCTGAAGCTGCTTCATTTTATACCATGTCAAACAAATGATGCTAGCTATCTATATCGTTAGCTACTAGCTTGATGAATTGTGACCTATGAACTATGACTAGGACAGCTCCGCCTCGATTCGCTAACCAACCAATCAATGATGCGCAACATCTATGTGAACGGTTGCACTGCGGTCGCAAATTAGATTTTTGTGCTAGGTACACAACACCCTCTGAAACCCCCTCTGTGTAGGTCGCAAAGGTTGCATTGATGTTGCAGAGGTTATGCAATTAATTATTGTCTGTTTTGTATTTGTAATTCATTAGGAAAAAGTTGTCTTATTTAATTTGACATTATAGTATTTTGCGTTGATGCAAAAGCAGGTGAATGCTTTTTATACCCACTGTATATATACAGTAGGCTCCTTTCTCATTCATACCCTTTATAAAGATGAACAAAAGAGATCATATAAAATAAACTATATAAGTAATGAGGTATATTTTATGCTAAAAAATTCCAGAAATGATATTCTTTAATAATAATGCACTGGAATAATGAATCGAACGGTTCAGAAATTATATTTTTTTCCCCCCAAGAAAAATCAAGAATCACAAATATTCACCCCCGTTATCAGTACTTTGTGGTTCCTCCCTTAGCCCTTATAACAACAAGTAGTCAGCTTCTGTAGTGTTGTACGAGGTTATGGAACTTCTTGGGGGGATCCTCAATGTTCCTCTATGCAGAATTGTTCTAGTTCCTTAAGATTCTTGGGTTGATGTTTTGGACTGCTTTTTTTAGTTCAAACCACAAATGCTCAATTGAGAGCGAAGAGTTGAGTGTCATCAGCATAACGTGGTAATAAAAGTGGTAATAAAACCATGAGCAGAGATAACAGCACCGAAAATAGGACTGGGCCTAGAACCGAGCCCTGGGGGACTCCAGTAGAGAGGGTGTGGGGAGAGGAGAGGGATCCTCTCCAGGCCACCTGGTAATACCGGTCAGCTAGATAGGACTTGAACCATGTTAGTGCAGATCCAGAGATTCCCATCTCAACGAGAGATGAGAGCAGGTTCTGGTGGTCCACGGTATCAAATGCAGCTGACAGGTCGAGGAGGAGGAGGATGGAGCTAAGGGATTGGGACTTAGCCGGTTGAAGAGCCTCAGTGACCGCAAGATTGGTTAGGATCAAGCAGGTCATTCTGAGATGAGCAGACATTTGGTTATAGACAGCCCGCTCTAGTGTTATGGAGAGGAAAGGGAGGAGAGAGACAGGTCGGTAGTTGGAAATGACAGCAGGATTGAGAGAGGGTTTTTTGAGGAGGGGGACGACATGGGCACTTTTGAGGGAAGAGGGGACAGAGCCAGAGGAAAGAGAGGAGTTGATAACATTGGAGACAACGTGGAGGATGTCCATAGCAATGGACTGGAAGAGGGGGGAAGGAATGGGATCGAGAGGGCAGGTGGTGGGATGATGGGAGTGGACAAGTTGAAGGATGTCTGAATCAGGGAGGGGCGAGAAGGAGGACAGAGGGGTGAGAGGTTTAGGTAGCAAGGTGGGTGAGGGAGGGTTGGATGAGGATGGGGGGAAGGAGTTGCGAATGTCATCAACCTTCTCACGAAAGAAGGATGCGAAGTCTTCTGCGGTTAGAGAGGAGGGGGGTAGTGGAGGAGGGGTGAGGAGAGAGGAGAACCCTAGAGTTTACGAGGATTAGAAGCAGGGGTGTAGAAGTCAATAACCTTTTGTCTGATGCTTTCAGGGAGTTCTTTACCTTTCACCATGATGATGGCTGACAGTATTTCAAACATGTGTTCTCTCATTTTTATACCCAAGGGAAACAGGAAACCATTGTAGGCCACTGTATAGTTCCATAACCTTCCAATGAACTGCAAATACATTTATGTAGATTTGTTTTTGTTGGATTCAATTTAAAAGAATAGTTAGGGGTATGAATAATTGTGATCCAGATGTTTGTTGTAAATAAAATATTATTAATAAAACAAAATAGGTTTTTATGAACAATTGTATTCGCAAGAGACTCAAAACCCACCTCTTCAGACTCCACTACCACTGAACACTGTCCATCTAGTCAATCTGTCATCACCACTGTTTACTTGTTCTACACTGTAAAAAAAAAGAACCAAATAATTTTTTTTTTTTTTTTTTTTTTTAAACCACGAACCTTTTCTTTCCCAGTGTTACAGGTATGATATGCAGACACCTGCAATGATGTCTATTGCCGTTTTACTGCACTGATCTTGTGCGCTAACTATGATTGTTCTTACCTTGTATTAATGCACAACTTGTAAGTCGCTCTGGATAAGAGCGTCTGCTAAATGCTTAAAATGTAAAATGTAAAATGTAATGTAGGTTTGGAATTTTCGTAATTTTTTGAGCATAAAATATACCTCATTACTTATAGTTTATTTTATATGATCTCTTTTGTTCATCTTTATCAAGGGTGTGAATAAAAACAAAGCCTACTGTATATATATATATATATATATATATATATATATATATATATATATATACATACACCGATCAGCCACAACATTAAAACCACCTGCCTAATATTGTGTACGTAGGTCCCTCTCGTGCCACCAAAACAGCTCTGACCTGTCGAGGCATGGACTCCACAAGACCTCTGAAGGCGTCCTGTGGTATCTGGCACCAAGACGTTAGCAGCAGATCCTTTAAGTCCTGTAAGTTGCGAGGTGATGCCTCCATGGATAGGACTTGTTGCTCCAGCACATCCTACAGATGCTCAATCGGATTGAGATCTGGGGAATTTGGAGGCCAAGTCAACACCTTTCCTCAAACCATTCCTGAACAATTTTTGCAGTGTGGCAGGGTGCATTATCCTGCTGAAAGAGGCCACTGCCATCAGGGAATACCTTTGCCATGAAGGGGTGTACTTGGTCTGCAACAATGTTTAGGTAGGTGGTATGTGTCAAAGTAACATCCACATGAATGCCAGGAGCCAAGGTTTCCCAGCAGAACACCTTCTTCCCATAGTGCATCCTGGTGCCATCTCTTCCCCAGGTAAATGACGCACACACACCCGGCCATCCACATGAGGTAAAAGAAAACGTCATTCATCAGACCAGCCCACCTTCTTCCATTGCTCCATGATCTAGTTCTAACGCTCATGTGCCCATTGTAGGCGTTTTTGGCGGTGGACAGGGGTCAGCATGGGCACTCTGACCGGTCAGCGACTACGCAGCCCCATACACAGCAAGCTGCGATGCACTGTGTGTTCTGACACCTTTCTATCATAGCCAGCATTAACCTTTTCAGTTATTTGTGCTACAGTAGCTCTTCTGTGGGATCGGACCAGACGGGCTAGCCTTCGCTCCCCACGCGCATTAATGAGTCGTGGGCGCCCATACCGGGAACACCCCACAAGACCTGCCGTTTTGGAGATGCTCTGACCCAGTCGTCTAGCCATCACAATTTGGCCCTTGTCAAAGTCGCTCAGATCCTTACGCTTGCCCATTTCCCCTGCTTCCAACACATCAACTTCAAGAACTGACTGTTCACTTGCTGCCTAATATATGCCACCCCTTGACAGGTGCCATTGGAACAAGATTATCAATGTTATTCACTTCACCTGTCAGTGGTTTTAATGTTGTGGCCAATCGGTGTATATATATATATATATATATATTGTGGCATCCCAAGGGGCAGTACAAGGAAATGGCTGCCTGTCCCTTAAACCTTGGGAGCCACTAAAGCCCAGAAGATTACAGTTCCCAGTAGCCTGCAGTCCCACACCTGAACCAAGCAGAGAAACGAGGACTGCGGGCAGGTGAAGTCAATTTGGGAAAATATATTTAAAGGAGTTTTGTGTCACATTGGGGAGGGGTAGGTTGGTGTGTTGGAGTAGTGGAGTAGTGGAGTAGTGGAGTAGTGGAGTAGTGGAGTAGTGGAGTAGTGGAGTAGTGTGTGGGAAAGATAATTATTTTGGATTGCTGTTTGGCTTGGATTGGATTGTTTTGAGGACCCTGTTTTGTGTAACAACTTGGACTGTTTGAGGACCTGTATTGGATTTTGACCCTGGAAAATGGATTAAGACAAAGCTAAGGATTGTTGACTGTCTATGTTTGCTTTCTCGATTACCCCACCCTTTTGTGTTTGTCATGTACTGTTCCAAAATCTGTATATGTAAACTAAAAGTGGAATCTGTTAATCTGCTATATTGTATTATATCAATTTTTTGTACCATTTCCTGTTGATGATTTACTGTCTATGATTCTTTCTAGACTTAATTGGTTGGATGGACGTTGTTTCCTTATATAATCTTCACTGGCTAGTCAGCCTTTAGGGATGATGAAATCTGTATCCTCCTCTGAAAAAATATGTAGACTTTCAAATACTCAAACAGCAAGTATGTGAGAGATTGAATTTCAGCTACAATCTGTTCAGAAATTACTTTGTGCTTGAGTCCTTTTCAACTCAAGGAACTCATCTCTATATTTCCCCATTGGACAGGTTGGTGTGCAGACAGAATCACATTGTATATTGTTCAATACATCAACAGTAATTACAGGGCGATGGACACTTCATTTAACTCGCCTACAATATAGAAGATGCACAAAAACATGCAATATAGAAGGTCCCCTGGAGATGGTAACATTACTTTCAATAAATCTTCAGCAAACAGTGCGTGCATTTCAATGGGTTAAGCATTAAGACTACAACACAAAAAAGCTGTTTGTGGTAAAACGACAGCTTATTCATTAAATCTGCAATAAATAAAAGATTAAAAAATAGTATTTTCTATTACATCTGGAATTTCTAATGGAGCTCAACATTTCTATAGGGTGCAGGACCCTTTGTCAATTCAACATGAACAGAATTTATCCTGTATGTATAAAGATTCTAAGAGTAGGAGTGCTGATCTAGGATCAGGTTTCCCCTGTCCATATCCTAACCATATCCATGAGCTAAAAGGCTAAACTGATCCTAGATCAGCATTCCTACTGTTATAATCTTTGTACATACGGGCCCAGATCTCAACCCAATTGAACACTTATGGGAGATTCTGGAGTGGTGCCTGAGACAACGTTTAACACCGCCATCAACAAAACACCAAATGATGGAATTTCTCGTGGAAGAACGGTGTTGCATCCCTCCAATAGAGTTCCAGACGCTTAGAATGTATGCCAAAGCGCATTTAAACTGTTCTGGCGGCTTGTGGTGACTCAACGCCCTATTAAGACACTTTATATTGGTGTTCCCTTTATTTTGGCAGTTACCTGTAGTGAGGATCCACGTGCTTGCTTCACGTTTATTCTGAGAGTGCTCACCTTTGTTCAGAACAGTCTTAATTATTTTTGTTTGCTTCCGCTAACTTTAATGTAATCGGTTGCTAAGACAATTATATTAAAAATAACATTCAAATAAACGATACCCTATAGCCGACATCCCTAGCTGGTTTTACACCACGAAGTCATTCATGTTCATGTTTTGGACAAAGCTCGAATAAAACTACAATTCCCTTCAATACACATTTATACATTCACTCACGGCTTGTTGGTTGTCCCTTGCGGCTTGTCTCGCGTTATCGCGGGCCTGCTGCCTCGCACACAGGGGACTGGGGGCTGAGGGCTGAGCTCCTGTAGAGAGGGATGCAGCCAGGCGCTGGAAGAGAATGCAGCCGAGAAAGACCACCAGACGGGTTGACTCTATTCCGATAAAACACTGACATTTGACGAGGGGTTGTGTGTTGGCACAGGGGTCCAAAACAGACACATGTATGAATGTATTATGAACTGCAACATTTATTGCTGAACATCTCTTAAGATATTTCAGTTAAGTAAACGGGCAATGGCGCTGAAAAGAATTCAGAAGGTGAGTGTTTTGGGCTATTTTATGTTTTTATGTTTTTGTTGGTTGGCGTTACCTCCTATGTTCTGTTCCTTTTTATAATCGTTTATAGCCACACTGCATTGATTACCGATAGCTAACATGATTGCTAGCTTGCTTAGCCAGCAAATAAATACAATTCACCTACGTGTAACGTTCAAATAACGAACCAACACAAATCTCAAAGATGATTGCTTGAATAAGGACGCACAGACTGGTTAAAGTAGCTCGCTAGCCTCGTTTTTCCTTCCGGTGAACGCGTCCTGCTGTTATGTCACATCACAGAGGTGAATTGAGGTTTCTCGTATACCGGTTGTGAAACCGAACCGTAGAACGAGGGAGGCGCTCTAAACGGGTGAGTTGCCAAATCGCCTTTATTAATGTCTCTCATTGTGTGATGCGCAGTGCGTAGATGCGCTTGGTGAAAGCCTGGGGCTGGTTGCCAAATACAGATCCCTCATTTTAAGTTTGGAATGGCAAATTGTGCGTGTGCGTGTGTGTGCGTGTGTGTGTGTGTGTGTGTGCGTGCGTGCGTTTGTGTTTGTGAGAGAGGCCATCCATACAGGTTTTTCAGGTACTCAGTATTTTAAATGGATAGAATCTCAGTAGAATAACTGACAGAGCCATCAGATGCATCATGTGGGCATGTTTACGACAGTTCCTTGGTCTGTGTTTATGTCTGCTTTGTGTGTGTGTGTGTGTACTGTATGTGTCTGTGTGTTGTTTTCAGTTGTGTGCTCCTTTGTGTGTGGATGCATCCATTACTATGTATGCATTAGGGGTGCACTGATATATCGGTTGACTATCGGTATGCGGCCTTGTGTTTTATCAATGTGGTCTAAATGTTCAAACTTTTACAGCAGCAGCATTTATTTACAGACTAAACTGACTGAAACCACACCTAATTTACTCCTCTGACGATGCTGCGATTGACTAGCTATCATGAGCACTCTGGCACTCCATGCAGTCTTGCACAAGATGCACGCTAGAGCTGGGCGATATGGCCCAAAATAATTATCATGATATTGTTACGGTTCCTGGTATATTTGTGCTTGGCCCCTGTTGTTGTCTGCTTGTGTCTTTCTGTGCAGGACAGTGTTTGGCCAGCAGGTGGCGGGGCTTAATTGATAGATTGGAGGACCAGTTCTATATAAGGCCGGACGGTGTAGGCGGTCTACTCCTCTCCAGCCGGGACGTCCAGCATTAATCAAATGGTCTACGTGTAATAAATCCGCATCATAACTTGCCTGGATCGTAACAATATGTTGACCAAATACTTCGATAACGATATTGAAATGATCATTTGTATGTGGAAAAAAGCTGAGTATATACAGATATTCAAACACAACCTTATTTAACATTCAGTGCTTGTATGTGCGGTACGTTTTCAAGCATAATAATAGTAATAAGTATAAATGTATGTATATATAGTATATACACTGCCCGTCCCAAAGAAAAGTTGCACACTCTAATATTTCGTTGGACTGCCTTTAGCTTTGATTAGGGCACGCATTCGCCGTGGCATCGTTTCGATAAGCTTCTGCAATGTCACAACATTTATTTCCGTCCAGAGTTGCATACATTTTTCGCCAAGATCTTGTATTGATGATGGGAGAGTCGGACCGCTGCGCAAAGTCTTCTCCAGCACATCCCAAAGATTCTCAATGGGGTTAAGGTCTGGACTCTGTGGTGGCCAATCCATGTGTGAAAATGATGTCTCATGCTCCCTGAAACACTCTTTCACAATTTGAGCCTGATGAATCGTGGCATTGTCATCTTGGAATATGCCCGTGCCATCAGGGAAGAAAAAATCCATTGATGGAAAAACCTGGTCATTCAGTATATTCAGGTAGTCAGCTGACCTCATTCTTTGGGCACATAATGTTGCTGAACCTAGACCTGACCAACTGCAGCAACCCCAGATCATAACACTGCCCCAAAGGCTTGTACGGTAGGCACTAGGCATGATGGGTGCATCACTTCATCTGCCTCTCTTCTTACCCTGATGTGCCCATCACTCTGGAACAGGGTAAATCTGGACTCATCAGACCACATGACCTTCCATTGCTCCAGAGTCCAATCTTTATGCTCCCTAGCAAATTGAAGCCTTTTTTTCTGATTAGCCTCACTGACAAGTGGTTTTCTTAAGGCTACACAGCTGTTTTGTCCCAATCCCTTGAGTTCCCTTCGCATTGTGCGTGTGGAAATGCTCTTACTTTCACTATTAAACATAGCCGTGAGTTCTACTGTTGATTTTTTATGATATGATTTCACCAAACGTTTAAGTGATCGCCGATCACGATCATTCAAGATTTTTTCCAAGCACATTTCTTCCTCGAAGATGATGGTTCACCACTATCCTTCCAGGTTTTAATAATGCGTTGGACAGTTCTTAACCCAATTTTTGTAGTTTCAGCAATCTCCTTAGTTGTTTTCTTTGCTTGATGCAGGCCAATAATTTGACCCTTCTGAAACAGATTAACATATTTTCCATGACCACAGGATATGTCTTCTGACATGGTTGTTTAAGAAATGAGAAGCTACTCACTGCATCAGTTAGGGTTAAATAACTTGTTGCCAGCTAAAACATATTAATCACTGCAGTAATTATCCAATGGAAGGCTCTTACCTATTTGTTTAGTTAAATCCAGGTGGTGACTTTTTTTGGGCCAGGCAGTGTATATGGCTGCCATTTCGCATCTTCATATGATTTTTTGCTTGCCTCTGCCTCTCTTTTTATCCGCTATACATTCTTCATATTCCTTTTCGTGATAACTTCTCCAATTATGGAATAGATTAGACGTAGTCCCGTCGGGACCACTTTGTTACAGTACTTGCAGAACACTCCTCCTTTCTGCTCTTTGTCAGCTCGTTTGTAACGAAAGTAACCCCACGCAACTGACGGGCAGCCTTTCTTAGGGACTGAACTCGGTTCATCTTCAATCTCTTTGTGACGTTTTGTCTGGGCCTACACTAGTTAGTGGGTTTACTGGCTGAACAAATTCACTCCATGTCTCGCTAGCTCCGAGTTTGGCGCTTTGATGATGCTCTCTGGCTTTACTACAGTGAAGGCTGGCTGTGATTGGTTGTGTTGCTGGGTTTTGTGTTGCGGATGAAAAAAGGCCAAATCGAATTCAGGAACTATTCTCCTCCATGCAACAATGTTATAGCCTAACCGCAATCATCGACATTGGTAAATTTGCTGCGGTTGATAATATAAATTTACAATAACGGTCTCTAATGCACGCTGTTCTCGTTGCTTTCAGACATGCTGTTTTTGTTATTTGACAATAAATATCTGTATTGTATTGGCTGATTGTTATTTGAACTATAGGTATTGGTATCGGTCCAGAATTTTCATTTCGGTGCATCCCTAGTATGCATGGATGCATATCTGTGTGTGTGTTTACTTTTTTGTGCTTATGCGTGTGTCCCAGTGTGCATATATGACAGTATGTGTGTGCCTAATTGAGTGTGTATCTGGGTCTGTGTATGACAGGGAGTGAGAGAGAGAATTAGGTATACTGTTTGTTCAGTAGTAAATTAGCCACATGGTTTGGCTAATTGACTTGATTCCCCATGACTGAATCTGCTGAGTGATTGGATGTAAGGCCTCAGCCCCACGGCCATGCTTTAGGCTGGCGGTGTTGAAATGCTGAATGTTGAAATATGTGTTAGCAGTGGGATCACTGTCTCATGGGACCTTGTGCAATTCCCTCTCCTCAAACTCTGTATACACAATCATTGCTCCTATCCAGGTTTGAGTGAACACTATGAAACAGAATTACGCTGATTGAGGGCACAGAAGCAGCTAACAGACATTACGTTTGAGGCAGTTTCTTTTTATTTGAACTCGCACACACAGAAGCTAGAAAAATGTGTAGGGTTAAATGTATTGGCTGTGACCATGAAGGCTGTTTCCATATGAAGTCAAAATAACCCTCTCTTCATGGTGATATCTGTTCAAAGAAAGGATTTAATAGATTAGTCTACCTTTGCTACACAATGCTTACTGCATTGCGGACCTGAAGTGGGGAGCCGCAGAACGTATGTCAGAATGTACCCTAACCATTCTGTCTGGTTTTCGTTTCCCCCCTCCGTCTCCAGGAATTGACTGATTTACAGCGAGACCCTCCGGCGCAGTGCTCAGCAGGACCCGCAGGAGACGACTGTAAGTAGGAAGTGGGATTCAACTTTTAGGTGCTCCTCAAGGGTCTGTCTGAGGTTCTGTTGTGTATGAACCAGAATAGTAACCTGAGAATGTTTTTCTTTGTTTTAACTACTCAGTTTTTTATTGGAGACTTACCATTGAAACTAGACAAAACCGGTCATGGGGGAGACCTGTTCCAGGCTTAAAAAAAAATATATATATATTATTTGTTTTTAATTTTTTCCCGTTTTTTACCTCCCAATTTGGTTGCCAATTGTACCCTCTATTTATTTCAATTCACCCTCCCCCACGAGTCTGCCGCCCATTCTCCGGGTCGAGCCAATAATATGGTGCGGCAGATCCGCCTCCTCCGAGACGGAACCTGACAATGTACGTACAATTTTTGTACAAGGACGCCCTTCCACTCCTTGACAAACTCGTGCCGGCTCACCCTCCCCCTCCTCCTGGGGTGGACAGCCAAATGCTGTGCTATCGGGGCTAGCGGCCAGGGCCGGTCTGGCACAGACGGGTTTCGAACCATGTCCCTGATAGGCAGCTCACACTCGTATCGAACCAGCCAAAAGCATTAGACCACAACGTTATCCGCCAGCCCCCTGTTCCAGGCTTATACATTAACATGAACAGCCCTGAGCAGCTGGGGGGGACTGGTACTGTCAGTTTGTCGGATAATGCAGTTGTGATCACATGATCTCCACTTCAATAACCCAAAATGACATTAGAGGTGCAGGCAGCAGTAGTAGCGATGGACAGAGCAGTATGTAACAGAACTGTTTGAGGAAGATCTTGCCTCCGACCCCTCTCAATGCTAAGTTATCCACTGCAGCTGCAGTTCGAAACCCGGCTGTGCCATTCCAGCTCTGGCCGGGAGCCCCGAATGTCTGCCCCAGGCCTCTGCTACATGAATGATGTTGTCCAGTCCAGGTTTCACACTAATCATTACATTTCTGATGTTTCAGTGTTCCACTGGCAGGCAACAATCACAGGACCGGTAAGTGGCTCTCTGCCCCCCCTTCTCCTCTGACAATCTTCAGGCCAGCCCACCCTACCACTCCTCTTCTCTTTTTGGTTTTCAGAATGACAGTCCTTACCAGGGTGGGGTGTTCTTCCTGACCATACACTTCCCCACAGATTACCCCTTCAAACCGCCAAAGGTGAGACTCCCTCCACCCCTCTTACTGTTATTATTACCACCTTGGCACAGTCCCCATGGAAACCCCCAGACTCATAGTAATATCCCTAATAATGCAATAATGGTACGATCATGATAGTTCATTGGAGGATTGCATTTGTACATTAAATCCTAACACTAACGCTAATCATCACACTACAGCATTATCCATGTAGAGAGAACACCTCTACTCTACTAATGTGGATGTTCAGATGGATGTGGGATGTGGGCCTTGTTGTGTTAGTCACTGCTTCCTGCCCCCAGCTGGCATTCACCACAAAGATCTACCACCCCAACATAAACGGCAACGGCAGCATCTGTCTGGATATCCTCAGGTCACAGTGGTCACCAGCTCTCACTGTATCCAAAGGTAAGTGCTGGCCACTGTCGCCCACTAACGCACACTCCTTCATTGTGAGTGTGCATCAATAACAATCTTCAGTTATGTTCAATCAAAATACATGGAAATCAGAAGAATGACTTTGGTCTACAGAGGAAGTACTTCAATTATTGCGCCTCTGAGAAAAATGGTTTGAAAAATTCAAATCTCTTCCGATATTTAGTTACATCGTTAAAATCAACATTTAAATACACATCCATGATTTATCCTGTGCTACAGACTCATTACCATAACAGATCTTGCAATGTCTGGCATAAATAGTTGCAATAACCACTAATCTTTGCACTGCTTACAGTGTATAGTATACATGTTATTTATATGTACTATTTCGTATGTTGTCCTATATTTTTTCTTATTGCAAGAAAACTATACAGCAAATCACTGGCACTGTAGAACTCTGTTCAAGAGTTTGTGAGATATGTCATCACACTGCATATCCCAATTGGGCCTGGACTCGGAAAAAACTAAAACGAAATAAATTTTTGGGAAAACATATACATTTGGTCAAATAAATGTTGATCCTTGTCCTAATTCCTGTGTGTAAATTGGTCTACATTTCTACGTGATTCCCCTCCTGACTTGTGATCTGCAGTTTTTTGGTAAAATGTTTTGTCCTGGAAAGTAACACTAAAGAGCTCCCAGAGGCTTTAACTGGTTTTCTGTTTTGTTTTATGTGCAGTCCTGCTGTCCATCTGCTCTTTGCTGTGTGACCCAAACCCAGACGACCCGCTGGTGCCGGAGATCGCTCACACTTACAAAACAGACCGGGAGAAGTGAGCGTACCCCTGCAGTTTAACACACACACACACACACACACACACACACACACACATACATACACACATCCACAAACACACTCACACACACACACACACACACACACACACACACTCACTCATTCACACACACACACACACACACACACACACACACACACACACACCGTCACTCATTTATACACACACAGGCACACACATGCATACATTCATACACACACATATATACAGTACTGTGCAAAAGTTTTAGGCAAGTTTTAGGCAGAAGTAAGAATGCTTTCAAAAATATAAATTTTAATTGTTTATTTTTATCAATTTACAAAATGCAAAGTTTAAATCAAATCAATATTTGGTGTGACACAACCCTTCACAAAGTCACAGGTGTATGATTAACAATTATACAAACAGGTGCTAATGATCATTTTCACATGTGTAGGAGGCTTAAAACTGGGTGAGGAACAGCCAAACACTAAGGTGAGGTTGTGGAAGACAGTTTCATGTCTCATACACCATGGCAAGACTGCAAAACAAGTTTATACTGCATCAGCAGGTCTCTCCCAGGCAAAGATTTCAAAGAGACTGGGGTTTCAAGATGCTGTAAAGCTAAGAAGCACAAAGAAACGGGCAACGTGAGGACTTGGTCAAAAACTAATAAGATTTTTACCAAAAAGATGTCCAGCAGTGCCACAACTCAGAACTGGCAGAAACCAGTGGGAAACAAGGCTGGAGCTGGCCACTTCAAAGAATTGCTATGCACAAAAACATAGGAACTGGGGTGCAGTAAAATGGCAGCAGGTGCTCTGGACTGATGAGTCAAAATGTTAAATATTTGGCTGTAGCAGAAGGCAGTTTGTTCGCCGAAGGGCTGGAGAGTGGTA
Source organism: Aldrovandia affinis (assembly GCA_029706075.1). NCBI lineage: Eukaryota > Metazoa > Chordata > Actinopteri > Notacanthiformes > Halosauridae > Aldrovandia > Aldrovandia affinis. The sequence continues at coordinate 1,498,085 of JAINUG010000175.1, forward strand.
CAATTATGAGTGTCTGCAGGCAACAGTGAAGCATGGTGGAGGTTCCTTGCAAGTTTGGGGCATTAATGGTGTCCTCAATGCTGAGAAATACAGGCCTAAAACTTTTGTACAATACTGTACACAAACATACATAAACACTGGGGCTGTAATGGTACACGTATTCCTACCGAACCGTTCGGTACAGGACTTTTGTTTCGGTACGCGCTGTGAACCAAACAAATGCAATCTTGCTTTAACCACTAATGCAGGTGCAGAACTTTTTCGCCCCCCAAGAAGATGTAACTTGTGGAAAGGGCAGGATGATGAGCCTCAAATGAGAAGCCAGAGCTGGAAGATCCTCCCATATCATTCAAGTCTCCTGTTTGCGAACATTACGGTTTCCCAGTGAACTAAAGTAGCAATGGGCAAAGACAGGTGGATCAGACGAAAGCAACATTGTTCACCTGAGATCAGGTTTTTATAGCAGCGGATCTGTGACCATACTCCGTTGTCGAGAACACAGGTTTTAAACATATGTTGAAAGTGATTGAGCCCCGCTCAGGCCTTTGTTCAGTAAATTATGCCCGATTAGCTACTGTTTACAAAGTTGATAATAAATGAAAAGCAATTTTATGTTTTTCGTTTCTTTTTCCCCCCGCTGTACCGAAAACGTACCGAACCGTGACTTCAAAACCGAGGTACGTACCGAACCGTGATTTTTGTTTACCACTACACCCCTAATACACACACACACACACACACACACACACATACATACATGCGAACACATACTCACTCATACACACACACACACCATCCCTGGCCACACATACAGATTCACACACTACCCACTCATACACTACACACACATCATGCCCACACTGGCACACACACTCACTCAGATTCATACACACACACACACACTCACTCACTCATTCATACACACTCACACATTCACTGTGATATATGTGCTCCCCAAAGGGTGTGAGATGTTTTATCAGTTGTCTTTTTTTAACTTGGTGAAGTTATTCCTGTGATCTCAGCTTCTTCCTTCAGTCGAGTGGTGAAGCGTTGGAAGGAGGACTGACTCGCCCTTCCTGTCCTTTCTGTTTCAGGTACAACCGACTGGCACGGGAGTGGACCCAGAAGCATGCCATGTGAGGAACCAGGGCGTCAAACACTGACAGGCACAAGGGAGAGGGAGGGAGGAGGGGGATGGAGAAGTAAGTGATGGGGTTGACCAAGTCCTTTGGGTTACTGTGGAAATGCCCAACCCCCACCTATTTTGAGGCCTCTGCCCGGCAGCCATGGAAATACAGCAGTCTTTTATTTCTGTTGTTATTAATATTGCAGTTATTACACAGATGAGTGGATTTTGGGAGTATAATTATTGTTCAACCAAATGGCAGTTGAGGTTGATTTGACAAGTTGGAGGGGATCTTGGGTGTGTCCTCACATCACTGGCCACATCACCCCCCACCCACCTCCCCTGCACCTGGTGCCATGTGCCTGCATGCTGTGAATCTTTGTCACAATGTCTTCACGGGCATGTGGTACTGAAACTGAAACTGGACCTAGAACTGGAACTGCAGCTGGAATTTGACTGTGCTCTGGAGCCAGGCAGTGGAGCAAGGCAGTGTTCTGGAACCAAAACTGGAACTGTGTTCTGGAATATAAGGCACCCTTTCTGCTGCAGTATCCCTGGCCTTCGTTCTGGAGTGGAGCAGATAAGGGTGATATCTCTTTGACATAGGATATGTGTGATATGGCTGCAGTGGCCCTCTTCTGCCAATAACTCTCTACTGCCCTCTGTCTGCAGCCAGGGGGAAAGGCTGCTGAAACTGAAACGTTTTTTAACAAACCTGATTGTGTGCAGTGCATTTTGAGCAGGAAAAAAACTATAAAAGGAACCAAACCCCTGAATTTCTGATGAGTTACTGGTTCAATTCCAGCAAACTAAACATGCAGGGAGGGGTTGTGGAGTATGGTATAGATTGCGATGACATGCCAGGTCTATGGGTTGCTGGGACTTGATTTCCCATAAGCACTAGCAGTTGAAGTTTCTTGATATCCCACAAGCCACCTGTAGCCCCTTTGGTGAACCCAAACCTTTCAGGACACCTAGTGCTGTCTTTGAGAATATGGGATTCATATGGGAAAATTATTTGTTGCATGGCTGTGATGCTTAAGGGCTTTCTTAATCTGTAAGGCAGGCTGTGTTATAGGAGGCGTTTGGGCTTGCTTTAGAAGTGTTGAACGTGCAACATTAATTTCATCTGTCTGTCAGTGATTAACATTTGTCACTCTTGGGCAAACTTGACTCCACCTTACACATGTATATATATGTAGATAAGAGTGACGTGCGACCATCTATTCCACACTGATTTACTCCCTCCCCCAACCGCTGCTGCGGTGAACCTCAGGTGAATCCTTAGCTCTAATCCGAGGAAGTGGACAAAAATATCAAAGATTAAATGTTTGCTATAGCCAGCACAAACTTTACCCTGCAGAAGAGAGCAGTAGCTACTGAGAATCATTGAACATGTTTAAGCAACTCTTGATTTTCATATTCAACTGTTCCTGAATGTACTGTACCAGGAAGGAATTGTTGTTGGATGCAAATTTGATGAATACTGCCGGCTATCACTACCATAACCTTACCGCTGTTTTGAGATTGCCATTGTTCATGCCATTAACCTCTTGGTTAGAACACGCCATATTGTCATTTATGGCATTAAAGATGTGTGCGCACACATAACTTTTTGGTTTCTTTAAAACATACCTCACGAAAAGGTTGTAGCCCATTCGTCCTCAGCACACGCCACGTGCTAGATAAAGGAACGCACATTTCACTGACACTAGTTAATCACTGGAACATTCAATTATAGGGCACCGAGGCCATTGTCATTATTTTAATATGATAAACATTGATTTATTTTTTTAATTGTTTTTCGATTCAATAAATCGATTTATTGTTTTTTAAATTTTATTTTTTATTACCGGGTTGTTGATGTTCCAGCAGAGGTGGCACAACAAAGCCACGTCTGTTATATTTTGAGTTTCATTGGAATTGGAGTTACATTAGTGTAAAAATGTTTATATTAGAGACTGTGTGTATTTTTTTCCATGCTGAATTATGAACCGTTTACAACCAGATCAGATTGAAGGATATTCTCAACTCAAGACAATAAAATAACCATAGTTAAAGCTATCACATTATCATTGTTTGATGGCAAAATGTTTTTGGAATTAAAAAAGTGAGCCATGAATTTTTGTAGCCTATTTTATTTGTATAAAATATAATGCTGTTCAGATCAATGTGTGGTTCCCAAGAGCCTGGAAAATCCTTTAAAAATATTTTTGGAGCTAACAAAGTCAATATTTGTCTTGCTAACTCACTAGTTTTATGGCATGTAAGTCTGTCATTGTGTGGACACTGCTAACAAATTGTCTAGCTTGCTGGCTTTTTACACGAAACCAAATACAAAACGTCAAAAGGTAATTGATGACTGGCATTAGTGTCTACAGTCCAATACACACATCAGTAATGCTTTATGACATCATAGTTATAAATAACTACATTCTGTGATAATCTGATAACAGCAACAATTAAAAAATAAGCCTTACAAATATTACTTACAAAGTAATTGAAAAGTCTTGGAAAATATAAATCTGACTTGAGGGTGAACCCTGAAACAGAAAAGATTAAGAATATTTTTGAACCATACATTTTTACATCGTTATGTCTCAATAAGGGAATTTTCTGAATTTATTTTGCCACAGGGTGGAAGTCACCTTTTTCCAATAGCTTGGGTGTAGCAATTTTGATTTGACCATTTTTTCCCCACAACTTTTCATTCATTCATTATCTAACCTGCTTATTCTTGGTCAGGGGAAAGAGGCAGGAATACATTCTGGACAGGTCGCCAATCCATCGCAGGGCACATACACCATTCACTCACACACTCATACCTACAGACAATTTAGACTGTCCAATTAGCCTAACGTGCATGTCTTTGGATTGTGGGAGAAAACCGGAGTACCCGGAGGAAACCCACGTGCACACGGGGAGAACATGCAAACTCCGCCGCCCACCCACAACTTTGCGAGCTGGAAATCCTGTATTTACTGTATATGTGGTTCTTCGATCCAGGTTTGTGTGCACACTGAAGCCCCATTACAGCTTGGCAGAGTGAAGACCCTGACAGGGTGACCCCCTGGTAAATAAACTAAGTTCAGTTTCATTAGAGGTCTGAAGATTTGTTTCCATAACACAAGTGATGTAGATGTGGGAGTAAAATGTTGCCCAAAGACTGAACTACGATGAAATAATATTCCCAACATATTGTCCACTGATTTTCTCTTTGGCACAATGCCATTTTTACTTTTAACTTTTTATTCCCCAATTTCCTTTGCTTAGTCGTTACAATATTGTCCATCAATACTGCACACAGGGACACATGCATCCACTGAGCTGCAGACAGCCAGCTGCTGCTTCTGTTCACTCCGCAGTCCACCAACTAACCTGCCAAACTCATTCCATGATGGGACTACACTTCATGAACCGCTGCGCAGGATCTGGTCAACCTGGTGCCATCATGACTTGTACAGCAAAACCACACCCCAGACTGGCACCAGTATTCCCAGTAAGCAAAGCCAACACAAGAGAATCCACGTAAATGGATTAAGCAAACTTAATCCTGGCTAACAAAAGCAGACAGCCAGGACACCTCAATAAGATTTACATCATACATTTTATTAACAGGAGGATGTAGACCACTAGTAACGTGCACAGTACGTAAGAGTAGAGGTAAACTGCATCAAATGGAATTGCCAAAGTACTGCGTCCCAAACCATGACAATTGTGACCTGAGAGTTTCTGATGCTGTAATGTAAGCAAGGACTGGTCAATGAGGTAAACGGTGTGAAAGTTATTGGATTGAGGAATGTGTGCCTGTAACAGAATGAGAGAGTGTGTGTGTGTACGTGTGCGCGCATGTGTGCGTAAATTTAGGCAGCTCAGTGTGGAAGCTCATGGGAGACTAGCTTGTAATGGGAGCCGCAGGAGGGGCATCGCTGGGCCTCGCCCTGGTGAAGCCAGAACCACACCACCGCCGTGTTGTCCTCTTCACCTGAACGAGAGGGGAGAGAGAGAGGGAAAGATGTCCTCTTTGTTTGTTTTAAATGCCAACAAGAAATGTGATCAGACAAAGCAGCTGTGCTTCCTCTTGGTCTGTAGAGGTGTTGTGGTCCAATCAGTTTGTAAATTGTTGTCACCATTATTGCTGTATTGTGGTCAGATTGGCAAGACGGGTCAGTTTATATCTTTTTTTTTTTTTTTTTTTAACTCCAAAGCAATTCCAGAGCCACCAAGCCTGAATCTGATATTTGAGACCAGACCAAGCCTCGGAATCCATACAAACAAAACTGAGTATGAGACTAAATATAATAAAAAGGCTTATACCACCTTGCTGCTTACAGAAAGGCAGTGAACACAACCCAGAGGTTACTGCATCACACTAGCTGAGAGGAACTGGGGGACTCTTAGGTGTACAGAGTTAAAAATGCTGGGATGAAATGTAAAACAAAATGAATGGCATTTCTGAGGGGGGTGCAGGGGTGAGACCACACATACAGACACAACCAACGATCCTCTTGTTGGTGATGGAGGGGACCAGGTGGGGGTCTTGCTTGGACCCGGCATACCCCTTAGGCTTCAGCATGTTGTAGGGGTCCTGGAACAGAGAAACGCACAATCAGAGGGTGGCAGTCAACATAGTTTACCAGGATGGGTGGTTTCACACTGATTTCATGGATAGTGCAGGCATTTACAATTAGAAATTTAGTTTATCTGGAGAGGTCTGCGATGAACCAAGTAAACAGATACTATGACTAAATAGACATTTGTGTTTTGCCACAATGAAACACATTTAAAAGTATACGGTCTGTCAAATAATCACCACAGCTAGGTATGGGAGTACACAGCATTTCAAGGGAGATGGAAAATGTTAAGAATTAAAAGAACAATTTGTGGTTTAATACGCACTGTGCCCTCTCTCATCGCCTTCATTATAATCTTCTCCATGCCAGTGGCTTGTTCGTCGTCGGTTGGGATACCTGCAAGACGTTCGTAACCACACTGTCAAGGACGATGTAAAAAAAGATTCACAAATATGAGTACTTCATCACTCAACTAGGTAACCGAATATCTAGCTGCTCAATTTTTTTGATATTTATATAGCAGCATTTTGATCAATTAAATAGATAAGCTAAATAGAGAACATTAACATTCCCATAATGTTCAGCTAGCTAGCCAGCGTAGCTAGTGCTAACTCGAAACGTTGACAGTTCGAAATTTAGCTAGCTGGCGTTAGGAAGGTCACTAACGCCAAGGTAGCGGGAAAAGTTGCTGTTGCGGAAAAATGTAGTTAGTAACCAAAGTAACCTTATCCCCCTACATATTTACCTCTAGTTAACATACACACGTAATGAGTATTAAGTTAGCTAGATAGCGAAGATCATTTCTGTCTACGTTTGCTGGTTAAAGTTAACTCAGCCAGAAAACTAGCAGTTATGTACTACTAGGTACATGTACATGTAACACGATCAGCTAAAGTTAACTAGAATAACCCAACAATTACGTAGCAAATGCCGTGATCGCTTGCTAGCTATCTAACGTTAGGCAACGTATTCACATAAACAACTTAACGAAGCTCAGATAACCTAACTGTCAATAGCTAATAGGCTAAGCAGCTAGCGATTAACTAGTCACAACGATATATTCTCGGCCGAGAGGCAGCTGTAGCTAATTGTTAGCTAGCTAGCTTTTTTGCCCTTGACAATAAGATCGATTTCATAAATGCCTAACCGCTTATCTGTCCGCTTCCCCGATAAACACCCAACTCGGCTTACCTCCAGCCGACATTCCGCGGGTAAGAACCGGGACCGAGGCTGTCCGGCAAGTAACAGCGGCCCGGACAGCGGACCTAAGCAATAACCTTGCAGCCATCCTTCCTTCCTCCGATGTGACAATAATGACTAGTGCTGTTGCAAACTGTAAGGCAGTCGCATTGATTTTGCGTCACATCTTGCTCATGCGTGTGCACTACACGCTGTTCGATAGCCGTTTTCCAAACCAACTGGCACACTTCCACGTACACTAACCCTTCATCGCCGGCTATTCACTTATCATCAGGGTTGGGTTGTAACGGAATACATGTAACGGCGTTACGTAACCAGAATACAAAAATCAAGTAACTGTATTCAGCTCGCGTTATATTTGAAAAACGAGTAATCTGAATACAGTTACTTTAATAAACCTGAAGTGAATACATTTTGGAATACTTCTTGGAATTCTTGGTGGAAAGTTTTCCTTACAAACATTAATGAGCTGATATTCATTACTAAAGCTACAGCATGAATTGCTCACGCCTACATGATTATCATCACACAGCTCACGAAAACTACCGCCGCTGCACAGAACCAAAAAAACTGCGTTTAAAAAAAGCCCACGCCCACACTCAGAGAAACATTGACAGCGACAAAAAAAAAGTCAGCTTTCAGTTCGTGGCGTTATCGACACCATTTCCAATTTCCAAGACCAAGAAGACCATGGGAAAAATCTGTCGGTCCAGTGTATCTTGTGTCTTCCGGGAATAAAGATACTGTCGGCATCAAAGGACTCGACTTCGAATCTTAAAAAGCACTTGGAGGTAAGTCAACGTTAGCTAACCTTCAGCTTACTGAACACAGTTCTGCAGTAATTTGCTGTTACCTGACCTTAGCCTACGGTTTGAGGCATCGCAATAACTGCTCTGCTAATTTTATACTGCTTTCTTTATTGTTGAAACGATGACATTTATTTTCTTTTTCTTTTTTTTCCCAGTTTTCTCCCAATTTGGTAGCCATTTGTACCCTACTATACGTCAATTACATTATGCATTGCCGAGCATTCGCCGCTACACAGCCAAAAACGTTTCAAAAGTTATTACATTGTTTCAGATGTTGTGTTTGAGTTATGCTCATGATGAGCCATTAAAACAGTAAAAGAACTTGCCTTTCAGTTTCCCTTTACGTTTTATTATGATTAATTTTTAATCTGTCCATTCTAATTCCATAACATGTTAATGATGATGACTAAAACAAAACAATGCAGATACAATGTTGCATATATTTAGCTAAATTGACATCTCGAATGTATTAGTATTTATCATTAAATGAACAGAAGCTGACCTGACCTCTACACAGTGGAAAGTTGAACATGACATGTAATGCATAATAACTATTTAAATGTATTACTGATCAAATAAAAGAGTGAACATGGCGTGTGCAGTACTTTTAGTACTAAGTAGCACCACCTTTGTCTTTAAAACAGCTTCCCAATGCCTCCTGTACCCCAAAACATACCCATCTGTGATGGAAAAAGTAAGTATTCCAAAAGTATTCTAAAAGTAATCTGAATACGTTACTTTTTGAGACATGTAACTGTATTCATTTCTGATTACTTTCAGAGCCGTGTAATCAGTATTCAGGCACTAATTACATTTACAAAGTAACCCTCCCAACCCTGCTTATCATTGGCGATGAAAGGTGAGAGGTGAGAGTGCACAATGCATCGCGCAGTTTGGAAAACGGACTCGAACTGAGTTGTCTTGAGCGCAAGTATGTCGACTGTAAGTAAACGAAAATCCCCTTTTTAAGTAAATCACGAATGAAGTGATCAACTGCACTGTTAGCGTATTAATTGCAGTAATAACAATATGAATGCTTTGTTAACTTAAGAATTAGTTAACGTAGGCGACACAGACTAATGTAATGTTAGCTGTTACTAAGACTAACTAACTAGTTAGCTAACTAACTAAATTAAAATGTAATGAGAAATGGGTTATTCCTTGTAAAACACAGAAAAGTGGATTTCGACACCCACCTTTTCAGATTGTTCCAAAATGCTTTCTATAGTTATAAATAAGGTTAGGAGACATTTGTAGGAATTAATTGAAGAAATTAAGCTAATTGATTGGACCCAGACTGGACCTTTACTGTTTTATGATTCACATAATATTCTGTAAATATAGTAGCCTACTACCAAACATCCAATTTGTACCAAATTGCTCCTTCGTAATTATGACTAAGACATGAGGATTCCAAAAAATGGTCAAAATAAAACCACAGACCCCCGGAAACCCACACCAATCCCACTCCGATGACCACAATACAATACCAGTTCTCTGTTTGACAAGTACTAAGAAGCTGGGCCTTGGAGTATTGTTTCTTCATAATAGTTAATGTATTCTTCTAAGTGAAACGTTATTTCCCCCTGTCCAAATGAATGAATCATTGAAGTTGTTAATTTTATACTCAATTAGGCCCTATATAATGTGGAAGTCCCCATTTCTGACCTTCCCATTTTTTGTGAACTGTTGCATTGATGGTTGACAAATAAATTATCCAACATCAACTCTTAACTCTACATGTCTAAATCATTTTAACACAAACAACTTCAACGAGTCATCAATCTGTACAGGAGAAAATAACCATCACCATATTCACTGACAATACATTCAATTGTATGAAGAAATAATCACCCAAGGCCCAGCTTCTTACTATTTGTCAAACCTCTAGAACTGATGTTATATACTACTGTTTGTTGGGGTGGGGTTAGAGGGATCTGTGAATGGATTTTGACCATTTATTTGTATGTTTATGTTTAAGATCAGGCAGAACCACGAATAAAGGGAAGGGAAAAGAAAGAGTAGTGAAGAAGAGAACAGGAAGTAATCCTATATTAGCATTATGGCAGCACCCAGCAAAGACTGCCAAGCAGCACAGAGCAGCCAGGACCAGCCCCCTGAAGCAGCACAGAGCAGCCATGACCAGCCCCCTTGGCCAGAGCCAGGCTGGCGCAGCTGGGTTTTGAACCACGGCCACAGTGGGCAACCTGCATTTCGGACGAATGTATACAGAATAATGGAAATAAACGTCTTGTATTTTTTCTTCATAAAAATAATCCCATACAGTGATGAATTAATGAAGCAGATCCAACACAAGAGCTTTTGTTTTGGCTGTTGACCTCATAAATACCTCTGCACAGTGTGCATGAATGCTTTCTCCAAACCTCAATAAAAATAAAAGGGCACCACCACTTTACGAATGACCTCATTTACAATCGCGTATAATACAAGTAGTCTGCCTTGTCGATGTACCTCATAATACATATTGTGTGTTTGGAAATAAGTGTGTAATATGGCTGAAAAAATAAACTAAGTGAGTGAGTGAGTAAATAAATAATAAAGCAAGATGAAAATCAGTAAAACCAGGAAGGGTTGATGCACATTTTGTTTTATTGTCATCTGTTCATCTGGTCGATGAAACTCATTATCACTTATTGGCTCATAAACTAGCGAATAATGTGAGCTTTTAAAAAACCAATGCCAGTGGTCTTAAGGCTGCCATATCACTAGGAATTACGGTCAGGCTCCCAGCATTCTGGAATCCACAGTGCATGCTGTCACCGTGGAGAACGGAATGCCCTCAGAAGGCTCTGGAAAGGTGACGTCCGGGTGGCGTTGACTACTCCGCCGAAGAGCCCGTGACCGTGGGAAACCGGGCGTAGGTCTCAGTCCAGTACTGAACGAAGGGAATCCTCAGGTTTTGCTGGACGGAGTCCCTGTTGATCTTGTCGTTGATCTCCAGGTACTGGTGCCCTGAGCTGGTGAAGGCGGGCCAGGCAACAGGGACGCGGGACTCCCCTGTACTGGGGTCACTGTGATTGGCACAGACAAAGTGGGCGGGGCAGATGGAACGACAAAATCAATCACAGTGTCTCCTAGCAGGAAGTGCTACAGATTTTTTTTTTTTATTCCAGTTTTTCTCCCAGTTTGATAGCCAATTGTACCCTCTATTTATTTACCCTCCCCACATGAGCCACTCGTCCTTGGAGGCAAGCCAGTTTCTCCCATACAAGGACGGCTTTCACACTTCTCGGCGAGCTCATGCCTCCTTCCCTCTCGGGCTGGCACAGCCGTGTTTCGAACCGCAGCTGCAGTGGGAAACCTGCATTCCGGGCGAATGCTTAGACCATTACACCACCCCTTAAAGTTGTTTAGTTGTTTAAAGGCGGTGTTTGTTTACCCGGTCCTGGCGAAGTTGGTCCAGTAGGCCATCATGTAATCGGACACGTCGCGGTGGCGGGGGAAGTAGGCGAAGGGCGTGGTGAAGGGCTTCCCGAAAACGTACTGCAGGTCCTCCGCGTGGTCTGCGCCCATCCAGCTGGGGAACCCGGGGATTCGCGTGGGCATGGAGAACAGGTAGGAGAAGGTCCGTGCCGTGCTGGATGGGGGGAGAGAAGGGGCCTGGTTACGAGACACGAGGATGTGGAGCTCCGCTCGGCTCCACAGAAACGGCGCCATTAAGGCACCTAAAGGCGGCACTATGAACAAAATATATTTTTAAAAAGATGTCGCTTCAGGTTTAACTACTGTTGGTTGTTTTTTTTCTCTGAAAATGAACAAATAGCAGAAAAGCTGTGGTCTAATAAGCTAACGCTTTTGGGAGAGCAGGCCCGCTGTGACTAGTTCTGTAATGTAACGCATCAGTAACACAATGCTGAATAAAGAGGTACACAGTTTTACTTGGCCTTGTTGGCGTGCAGGTACAGAGCGGCCTGCGTGGGCACCAGGAAGATGAAGTCGGTCTCGATCTCGGCCACGGTCTGCTTGACGATCGCCTTGCTGGGGTCAGGCCCCCAGTTCTGGGAGTACACGCTGTAAGCGATGGCAGCTGCCTCTGGGCCCTTCTCCCTGGTCAGAGAGGTCAGCAGCTCCTGCACTACCTCCCTACACCACAGAGGAGCCAATCAAAGACCAGTGACATCACAGAGGAGCCAAGGACAGATGAGTAACATCACAGAGGAGCCAATGAAAGACCAGTGACATCACAGAGGAGCCAATGAAAAATGAGCGATATCACAAAGGAGCCAAGGACAGATGAGTGACATCACAGAGGAGCCAATGAATGACCAGCGACATCACAGAGGAGCCAATGAAAAATGAGTGACATCACAGAGGAGCCAATGAAAGACGAGTGACATCACAGAGGAGCCAATGAAAGTAGGGGAAACCAATTGACCAATAGAGGAGGAATTTGACTGGTTAACATCAGAGAGGAACCAATGAAAGAGGAGGAAGCCGATTGACTCACATCCTGAGCAGGCAGCATGTAAGAATGTTAAAATATAAAACCCAAAATGCAAATATCTGATATCAACAAATCTTATCAACATATTCCGTAATCTCTGTTAATAACGATGCATGTGTGGACCAGGCAATGGACACATATATACAATTAATTTATATTATTTTGGAATAAAAATGCATTTTAGATTTCATATAATATATTGAGATCAAATCTTCTGTGTTGCAGGGCTGTGGGCACTTCCCAGCATGCTCAGCGGTGAACTCACAGCGGGGTGGGCTTCAGAGGCTGGTTGACGGAGGGCACGTCGAGGCCGCAGAAGATGTGGCCGTCCATGCTGTTCACTCCGGCCATGTAGTCGATGTCGGCTGCATTGTGGAACAGGTTGCCGGGGTCGTCGGGGATGAAGTCTCCGTCGATCACAGGCGCCAGGAGCAGGTTGAAGACTAAGGGGTCTGGGGTGGGGGCGGGGAGTGGAGAGCAGCAACAGGCTCCAATCACTCACACTCAAGGGATTAAATCCACCTTTTTGTTTGTGCAAAAAATATTGTGTGGGCAGCTGAATTAACACTTAATTAACACCTAAACATGCCCTGATGAACACAAGAAAGTGTCTGGAGTCCTTGATCACAGATCTGACCAAAATGCTAAACTCTCTCTCTCTAAATCTAATTTAACCTGTGGGAAGGCCACTTACGCACTTATGTCACTCTGGATACGAGCACCTAATAATGCACTGCAATAGGGTTGTTTTTGTATCTTTGTGGGGGTAACTCAGTAAAATTACTTTATTTTGTAAGTTCAATTCAGTAGCAGGTCAGGGTTTCCTGCTTGCTCACTCACTCGATGGAGACCCTTCCAGGTGAAGGGAGCCAGCCAGAGTGAGCGCCACAGGGTCTGTGATCTTCAAGCAGGGCATCATCTTATCATCCGTGGGGCAACCCACCTTAAGGGCAACCTGAGGGAGAGAGGGAGAGAGAGAAAGAGAGAGAGAGAGAAGAGAGAGAGACAGACAGACAGAGAGAGAGAGAGAGGGGAAAGAAGGAGAGAGAGGGAGAGAGAGAGACAGAGGGAGAGAGAGAGAGAGAGAAAGAGAGAGAGGGAAAGAAGGAGAGAGAGAGAAAGAAGGAGAGAGAGCGAGGGCAAAGTCAGGTTGACAGCATTTCCTCCTGGTGAGTCCTCCAATCAGCAACCACAGAAGGACAGCTCAGTATGAAGGAACAGGATCAGACCGGGCCACAGTCTGAGGCGGGCGAGACTGACATGAAGCCAAAACACCAACTCTTGCAGAAACTAAATGGGAAGTGAGGCAACCAGCTTGGCTAAGAGGGAGGTGTCTCATAGTTCCCTGGTTTCTGGAATACTCACTGCAGTCACTGATACTCACTGTAGTCACTGATACTCACTGTAGTCACTGATGCTCACTGTAGTCACTGATGCTCACTGCAGTCACTGATACTCACTGTAGTCACTGATGCTCACTGTAGTCACTGATACTCACTGTAGTCACTGATACTCACTGTAGTCACTGATACTCACTGTAGTCACTGATACTCACTGCAGTCACTGATACTCACTGCAGTCACTGATACTCACTGCAGTCACTGATACTCCCTGATACTCACTGTAGTCACTGATACTCACTGCAGTCACTGATACTCACTGTAGTCACTGATACTCCACTGATACTCACTGTAGTCACTGATACTCACTGCAGTCACTGATACTCACTGTAGCTCAATCCAGAGCGGTTGTGCTCATTTTAGCCCAGAAACAGAGAGAAGAGAAGAGACGCCCACCTGCTCAGCCAGGGCGCGGGGGTTCCTGTTCACAGCCCAGGGACTGAGCGCCACCCCACTCTGGGAAATCGCTCTACGGATCAGACCCTTGTTTTTGGGAGAAATAATCTGTGCAGGGAAAACAAACACAAACACACACACACACACACATACATGTACACACACACACACACACAAACACACCCCCACACAAACATGCACATACGAACACACACACACACGCACATATGCACACACAGCCACACACACACAAACACACATATGCACACGCACACACAGCCACACACATACACACACACAGCCACACACATACACACACACAAACACACACCCACACAAACATGCACATACATGCACATACGCATACACAGCCACACACACACACACACACACGCACGCACACAGAACAAGCATCAAAAAGTGCTGAAATCATACACCTCATTGGCAATGTGGCATAGCTAAGTTATTGGGCTTGTGACTTGAAGGTTATAGATATAATTACCTGCACCCTTGAGAAAACCACTTAGGCTTCCTAGCTTCAGTAAATGTAAATGTGTATAATGCAACAATATAGCCAACAATAGGCCAAGCACATATAAATGCCCTGTTGAGTACAAAAACAATTTGTCCACAAAAACGAAAAGTGTCTCCAAAAACATGGTGGACATACTACATTTCATTAATCATATGCAAAGTTTAAATTCAACATTTGAAAGCATGTATTCAGGTGTTCAACCAGCCGAAGTTCACCCATGTCACCCCTCTACTCTCCTCTCTGCACTGGCTCCCCATCACAGCATGCATCAGATTCAAATCACTGGTGCTTGCTATTCAAGCGACTAGAGGAACTGCTCCCCATACCTCCAGTCACTCATCACTCCCTACACCCCAGCCAGACCCCTTTGGCTCCTCTGGCAAACTGAACCCATCCTCCGGGCGCCTGGCAGCCACTCCTCGGTGCTGTCCTGACCCTCGGTGGTGGAACGACCTACAGGGATCGGTCAGGACCACAGAATCACTTGCGATCTTCCGCAAGAGACTGAAAACGCACCTTTTCAGACTCCACTACCAGTGACCTGTGTACATCTAGCTAATTGTCATCACCACTGCCGACTTGCTCAACACTATGTATCCCCCCTTACTCCCTTTATAAAAAAAACTAAAAAACTTTTACTAACCTTTTCCTTCCCAGTGTTACAGGTATGGTACGCAGCTGCCTGCAATGATGTCTATTGTTGTATTACTGCACTGATCTCTTGCGCAAACTATGATTGTTCCTACTATGTAGAGCATGGCGCTAACAACGCTTAGGTTGTGGGTTTGACTCCCATTGGGACCACATATACTGAAAAAATGTATGCATTCGGTACTGTAAGTCGCTTTGTAAAAGCGTCTGCTAAATGGCATATAATATATTATTATTATATTATTAAATCTGGATGTGAAATGAGATGAGGATGATGGGTGGGGTGACAGGGGTATGTGGGTGGGGTCAGTGGGTGGGGTCTTGGTGATAGGGTCAGTGGGCGGGGTCGAGGTGACAGGCTCCACCTGGAAGTTGACGCTGGCGGCCCCGGCCGACTCGCCGAACACCGTGACGTTCTCAGGGTCGCCTCCGAATGCCTTGATGTTGCGGTGCACCCAGGCAATGCCAGCGTGCTGGTCCCACAGCCCGTAGTTCCCTGCCAGTGAGAGAGGGGTTAGGAGGGGTTAGGAAGGGGGTTAGGAGAGGGGTTAGGAGGGGGGTTAGGAGAGGGGTTAGGAGAGGGGCAGCTCCGTGAGGCGGCGTAGTCAGCTGTGAGCTTGCGCTGCTCCTCTGTATGGCTGAGGCCGGCCTTACTCCGCCCCACAACACACTGCTTTCATAGGCAGACAGTGCAGCAGTGTATCTGTAGGCCCTAGGCCCGTCTCCCCTCTACAGCGTTCCTCAGGAGAGGACAGGCAAGTGTGTCACTCAGATACTGCATCGAATGGCTGCTAGTTAGTTGATGATACAGTTCGCAACATTTAGTCGGCTAGATAACTTGGTTATGTTTAGATATGAAAATAGCAGGTGGCTGTAAAATCTAAGACGTATTGCAGAGTAGTACTTATCTAGTAATCTTACTTATTTTTCCAACCCAGTTAGAAAACTAGAACCACTATCTTTAGGTGTACTTAATGCTTAGATGGCTAGCAAGTTGCATAGCTGGGGGAAAGGATTGTTTGTTGTGCCGAGGGTTCAGTGCAGTGTAATCTTTACAGGGAGAAGGTAAAAGGACACGTCGATAGCTATCTGCCCCGGGTGTTCGCAAATGAGCTAGCCCGATGTTTTCTTTGTTTTGGATTTCACCATTGGTATTTTTCCGGTTCCGTAGTCTAGCAACTAGCAAGCACCCCCATCTGGCGTGGAGCGTCATTAAATGAACAGATGCAGCGACATTGAACAACATTTGCTCACAACGCCGTATTCGACAGCAGTTCGACAGCCTATGCGAACACACCAAATTTGATTTCGTTGTATGTATGCTCCCAGCTTAACATCAGTGAGTATACAACTGTGTAAACAAATAATTAAAAAAACTAACCACAATATGCTCCTGGATAAGAAAGGCCACCCACCAAATAAGTGGAACACATAGTATCAAACAAACCAGGCAGATGGCTGCGATTTGTTTGTTTGGACACCTGACTCACTGCATGCTCATCCCCGCCCTACCGCCCAGCTCACCTGGCCCGCTGGCGTCGCCGCTGCTGAGGAACCCCAGGGTGCCCACACGGTAGCTCAGCGTGACCACGATCACGTTGCCCCTGTCTGCAATCTCCTCCCCGCTGTACAGGTAGTTGTTCAGGAAGTTAGCGCCCATGGAACCCCCGACCAAGAAGCCGCCCCCGAAGAGGTAGACCATGACGGGCAGACCGGTGGACACTTCAGAGAGAGAGGGAGAGAAGGAGAGCCACACTCTCTCACCAGGAAACAGAGTGGGTCCGGGCGGAGAGGGACAGACACACAGAAATACAGACGCTCAAACAGACAGACAGAAAGACAAAAAAGAAGAAAACAGAGACAGACTGATAGACAGACAGACTGATAGATACAGAAAGATCAATACACAAACACTGAGAGGAAGACAGACTAACGGACAGCTGGATATGGAGATATTATGTAGATATGGATTAGGAACAGCGCTGTGGATAGCTGGAGCAGACTGGTGCAGATGGTGTACCTGTTTGACCTTGGGGGACCCAGACGTACCTGTTCGGCCCTGGGGGACCCAGATGTTCAGGAAGAGACAGTCCTCACTGCCTCTGGTACCTGTCTGGGTGAGAGTCACCTGCAGGCACCTCTTCCCATAGCTCCTGGTCTTCAGCACTCCTGCAGAGGGGTTCACACAATCAAATCATTATATAAAAATAAGAAATATTCATATGAAGAAGCATAACAAATGTTTTTATATTAGCATTAACATATATATATATACATATATACAGTGGGGAAAATAAGTATTTCACCCCCTGCTGATTTTGTGAGTTTGCCCCCTTACAAAGAAAGGAACGGAACGGTCGGTCTATACATTTCATGGTAGGTTCATCTTAACAGTGAGAGACAGAATATTTTAAAAAAATCCCAGAAAATCACATTATATTAATTTTAAGCATTTATTTGTGTTTTATTGAGGAAAATAAGTATTTCACCCCCTAGCAAAACAGCAAGAATTCTGGCTCCCACAGACCGGTTATGTGACCAGGAGGCACACAGATTAGTCCTCTTACTTAATTAGTACTCCTAATTAAGTACTCGTTACCTGTATAAAAGACAACTGTCCACAGAATCAATCAATGAATCAGATTCCAACCTCTCCACAATGGGCAAGACCAAAGAATTGTCTAAGGACATCAGGGACAAAATTGTAGACCTGCACAAGACTGGAATGGGCTACAAGACCATTGGCAAGCAGCTTGGTGAGAAGGAGTCAACTGTTGGTGCGATAATTAGAAAATGGAAGAAACACCAATTGACCATCAATCTCCCTCGGTCTGGGGCTCCACGCAAGATCTCACCTCGTGGAGTGAACCTGATCATGAGAAAGATGAGGGAACAACCCAGAACTACACGGCTGGAGCTTGTTGATGATCTCAAGGCAGCTGGGACCACAGTCACCAAGATGACCATTGGTAACACACTACGCCGTAATGGATTGAAATCCTGTAGTGCCCGCAAGGTCCCCCTGCTCAAGAAGGCACATGTACAGGCCCGTCTGAAGTTTGCCAATGAGCACCTGGGATGATTCAGAGGAGGCTTGGGAGAAAGTGCTGTGGTCAGATGAGACTAAAATTGAGCTCTTTGGCATCAACTCGACTCGCCGTGTTTGGAGGAAGAAAAAAGCTGCCTTGGACCCCAAGAACACCATCCCCACCGTCAAGCATGGCGGTGGAAACATTATGCTTTGGGGCTGTTTCTCTGCTAAGGGCACAGGACGACTTCACCGGATCGAGGGGAGGATGAATGGGGCCATGTACCGGGAAATCTTGGGTGAGAACCTCCTTCCCTCAGCCAGGACACTGAAAATGGATTTCTAAGGATTTGGAGAGGATCTGCAAAGAGGAGTGGGCCAAAATCCTCCTGGGATCTGCGCAAACTTGGTGACCAACTACAAGAAACGCCTGACCGCTGTGCTTGCCAACAAGGGTTTCTCCACCAAGTACTGAGTCATGTTTTGCTAGGGGTGAAATACTTATTTTCCTCAATAAAACACAAATACATGTTTAAAATTCATATAATGTAATTTTCTGGGATTTTTTTTAATATTCTGTCTCTCACTGTTAAGATGAACCTACCATGAAAATTATAGACCGTTCCTTTCTTTGTAAGGGGGCAAACTCATAAAATCAGCAGGGGGTGAAATACTTATTTTCCCCACTGTATATATGCAGTATATATATGATGATACATAATGCTATATATGATTGTATATATATATATATATATAAAAATATATTTGCATATATGGAGAGACCAGAAGACCCCCCCTGTGAACTCAAGGTCACAGCAGTGCTGACCTTCCCAGCCGGGATGAGGCTTGGGGATCTCAAAGCGTCCTGGTTGGGCTGCAAAAGGGATCCCCTTAAACACATCCATGTAGCGGAGGAATCCGAGGCGATGGTTGCTCCCCTCTACCATACCTCCCTCAGTGAGTACCGGGCCCAGCTGTGAGCACACAGACACATGGACACATAATGTACACACTCACACACAGACACATAATATACACACAATATACACACTCACACACACACACAATACACACACAATATACACACTCACACACACATGCACACACACATAACATACATACTGTATATACAGGTGTGGTACGCAGCTGCCTGCAATGATGTCTATCGCTGTATTACTGCACTGATCTCTTGCGCAAACTATGATTGTTACTACCATGTACTTATGCACATCTTGTAAGTCGCTCTGGATAAGAGCGTCTGCTAAATGCTTAAAATGTTAAATGTAATGAAGTGGTCGTTTGACCGAAGAGGAATCAATTTCGCTCTCTCTCCCTCTCTCTCCCCAACCTAGGGAACGGGATAGCCGAAGGGGCCATTCCCCCCTGACCACATGTTTGTGCTTGTTTTCTCTTTGTTGTCCAGGTGCTGTAAAAGGGCACCGGATTGGACAAACCGGATACCCTTGACCGAGGAAGACTTTCAGTTACCTTAATCCCGTTACCCCTCCTTATAATAAAAATGAAAATCATTGATACTTTTTTCTTAAACTGTTTCCGATTCCTATGTTATTGCAACAATACTTCCCCGCACCCCGGTTTGCCACAACACACAGACACATACACACATGGATACATAATGTGCACACAGACACATAATATACATACGCACATATACACACTCTCACACATATACACACACACACAGACATATACACACATGGAAACATAATGTACATACACACATATACATATGCACATACACACACACACACACACACACATAGACACAATGTACATGCATACATGTAGTGTTTGGGCATTTCACATTTGACATCGGTATACAGGTGTAAAGGTGTTCAGAGGTGACAGCTGCAATTTTCACACAATATTGCAATAGTCTGGGCAAAACTCTCAAGGCCTTTGAATGTTGGTGCTTGTGTGCACGTTGTGTGTGTGTGTGTGCACATTGGTTGATGTGAGTGTGAGTGTGTGTGTATGTGTGTGAGTGTGTGTGTGTGTGTGTGTTGAAATACTTCTTACTATACTTTAATCTGTCTTTTAAATGCAGATGGAAATGTCATAACTGGCATAATGTTGAGCAAACCACACAAATTCTACACAAATAAAAGAACATATAACATAAACATGAGTTTCACTGCCCGAGAACATTAAAGGTACTTTTTGCAGAGCTGGACGGTCAGCCAAAAAATGCCTTACAATTATTTTAGAGTAAGCTGCAGAAGCCAACGTTATGATTAAACCATTCAGCTTGTACATCTGATTGGAGTTTAAAATTAATTTGAAGTTTTCTGGAGGAGAAAATCACATTCAGAAAAAGGAACCCTTGGGAAAGTGTTCAGTTTGACTTCCCACAAAACAAAAAAAGCACTTTCCCTCAAACCATCCACAACATTTTAACAATCAAGGACAGATAACATCACTCTTTCCTTATTTACCCTATTCCTAAATGTATTTATGAATATATGTATGCATATGACATTTTTGTTGTTTCTTTTAGGAAATCCTGAAGTGTAAACCCCTCTGTGCTGTATACCCTGCCATCTGTAACTTATATATATATATATATAATATGTGTTTATGAATATATATATATATATATATAAATGATATAATATGTACTATTTTAATGAAGTCCTCCCTCCTCCCAGACTCACAGAAGCTGCAGAGGCAGTCCCCAGACACAGGGCGAGTGCCAGCACGATCTCCAGCGTGGTCATCTTCCAGCAGGTGTGTATGGCGTAAGACCCAAGGCCAGCCTTACCGCGGCTATTTATGCAAGAGCCCATCTGTATCGCAACTCTTCCCACATGCTATCGTTGTGCCATCGAGCCAACGCTGCTCGACCTTGAGTTGGTACCCCGGAGGGCACAACGTGGCCTGCTGCTAATGGAGAGAGGCACACACAGAAAAAAACAAAAACATGAGTGACCTTGTGGTGAAAGCTGTGCCAAAACAGTTTCAGCTCGTCTCTTTGCTTGACGGCATTATAGAGGCGGATTTGTGTTTGGGACCAGGGACGGAAATAAACTTGTCAAAGGGCAGCACTTGATTCACCCCACAGAAAGGTAGAGTGTGGTTCTGTGTGGCTCAGTAGGTAGAGTGTGGTTCTGTGTGGGTCAGTAGGAAGAGCGGGGTTCTGTGTGGCTCAGTAGGTAGAGCGTGGTTCTGTGTGGCTCAGTAGGTAGAGCATGGTTCTGTGTGGCTCAGTAGGTAGAGCGTGGTTCTGTGTGGCTCAGTAGGTAGAGCATGGTTACATGCGGCTCAGTAGGTAGAGCGTGGTTCTGTGTGAGTCAGTAGGTAGAGCGTGGTTCTGTGTGGCTCAGTAGGAAGAGCGGGGTTCTGTGTGGCTCAGTTGGTAGAGCGTGGTTCTGTGTGGCTCAGTAGGTAGAGTGTGGTTTTGTGTGGCTCAGTAGGTAAAACGTGGTTCTATGTGGTTCAGTAGGTAAAGCGTGATTCTGTGTGGCTCAGTAGGTAGAGTGTGGTTCTGTGTGGCTCAGTAGGTAGAGTGTGGTTCTGTGTGGCTCAGTAGGTAGAGCATGGTTCTGTGTGGCTCAGTAGGTAGAGCATGGTTCTGTATGACTCAGTATCTAGAGCGTGGTTCTGTGTGGCTCAGTTGGTAGAGCGTGGTTCTGTGTGGCTCAGTAGGTTGAGTGTGGTTCTGTGTGGCTCAGTAGGTACAGCATGGTTCTGTGTGGCTCAGTAGGTAGAGCGTGGTTCTGTGTGGCTCAGTAGGTAGAGTGTGGTTCTGTGTGGCTCAGTAGGTAGAGTGTGGTTCTGTGTGGCTTGGTAGGTAGAGCATGGCGCTGACAATGCTTAGGTTGTGGGATCGATTCCTGTTGGGACCACATATACTGAAAAATGTATGCATTTACTACTGTAATTTGCTTTGGATAAAAGCATCTGCTAAATGGCGTATTTTATTACATATTTGTTTTATATTCTAAACGCCTCTCTATGGTACTTGCAACTGACTGACAGCGTATCGGTTTCCTGTGAATTTCTCTATTTTATACACTATGCTGTGGTGATCGTAGTAAGAAGATACTAATCTCATCTGATCACATCTCATTTCCCATTCGGTGGTTTAACCCTTCACTCAAGATGTTGTCACAAAGGATGGAGTGCTTAAATTCACATTTTTTATTTAAATTAAATCCCTGTGAAAGTTTTCACTGAAAAAATGAGTTTTAGAGGCCTCCCGTGTGGTCCAGTGGTTACAACGTCCGACGCTGACCCGGAGACCGGGGTTCAATTCCCCATCCCGCCAGAGTCGGCTCTGGCCGGGAGTGCCACCAGGGGCGGCGATTGACTGTCCGCCCCAGGAGGGAGGGAGGGGGGGAGGGAAGCCGACATGACGTTCGCTGTGCATAAGAGTGGCCCTGTAGTACTGGGTTACGGTCAACGGCTTGGCGAGTGCCGTCTCGGAAGAGGCGTTACTTCGCCTTCGTCACTACCGGTCGCAGGACTACGGCAGCAAACTCACATTACTAGGAGGGGACTGACATAAAAATAGCGGGTCTAATTGGCTATCAAAATGGGATAAAAAATTAAAAAATTTTAATGAGTTATATTTTTAAAGTGCGTTCCCACTTCATACATATTTAATCTGATATGAAGAAAAAAAACTAAAACCTACCACTTTTTACACTTTCATTTTTTTCAGATTCATAAATCCAGATTCATAAAGTATTCTAAACCTCATCACTGATTCAATCTGTGCTACATCGTTCCACTGAAGATTCTGGTCTAAACTAGACTGTAGACTCTGGTCTATCTCACATCTTTGAAACATAACCTGGTTAATCTGAACGGTCATCGAAATACAAGCCACTTCTCTTACTGTCTGCCTAGTCCATTCTTGACAGTGCGCACCATGCTGAAATCAGAGGTCTAGAATAATGTACAACAACAAGCGCATCTAGATTTCTAAACAAGTTTATTTACTGCTTTTCTGTCACATCAGAAATAGAAAAAGTAATTAAAAAAACGATTATAACCATCAGCAGAAACATGGCTCTCAGCGTCTGAGTTTTGCGAAGTCCGGATTTTCTCCATGTCAGGATTCACATGTAGTCTAAGATCTCGGTCTCCATCTCATTATCGCTGCCCTCCGAGGGCTGAAACTCTTCCTCATCTTCATCGTCCTCGTCCGGTTCTTCCTCTCCGCTCTCTAGCTCCTGGGAGCGCCGGCCACGCCCAACCGCGGCGCGCTTCGGCCTAGCGTCAAACAGGGCTGCAGCATACAAACACCCTCAAATACACCCTCAAATACACACACAATCACACCCTCAAACACACACACAATCACACCCTCAAACACACACAATCACACCCTCAAACACACACTCTAATACACACACAAACACACACAATCACACACTCTAATACACACTCAAATACACACAATCACACACTCTAATACACACTCAAATACACACAATCACACCCTCAAATACACAAAAACACGCTCAAACACACACACAAATACACCCTGTGAGATCTCCTGTACACTAGCAGCCTGTGGAACTGAGACACGCACGCACGCATGCACACACAAACACACCCTCAAATACACACACAAACACACACACAATCACACCCTCTAATACACACTCAAATACACACAATCACACCCTCAAATAGACAAATACACACACTCAAATACACG
>JAINUG010000175.1:1526982-1539482 GCA_029706075.1 Aldrovandia affinis
TGCCAAATGCCTGTAATGTAATGTAATGCTCTGCCTACTGAGCCACACAGAACCACAGTTCCATTAAGAATAGGTCTATCTACTAAAAATGATGTATGTGCTGACATAGACCTTATTGTGTAGTTAGCCTTAATTAATAAATTTTGCTAAAAGGAAAAAAACAAAAAAACAAAAAAAAGACAAATATTCCAAATGCTGAATTGGTATTCGAATGCCAAGATAATGAACAAACATCCAAATATGAGAATATTTCGGGAATTTATTTCCAAATATCAAAATAAATCACTGAGAGGTGGGCCCCATGGTCTGCAGACCCTGACGACCGTGACCGTGGCAACAGAGTCCTGCAAAGGAGGTGAATATTATTGGCCTTTGTGATGCCCAGAGAGGGAGGAATTCAGTTGGCAGGGTATTCCCGACTCATCAACATTTACTCCTGTGGTTAGGGTTAGGGTTAGGGTTACAGTAAAGTCTGCATGCACCGGGTCAGTTGTTTCAATAATTGCTCTGCTGGTGTTCTGCAGTGAAACAAAGGCTGGCTGCATGCGCTCCCTCCCAAACTGACGGAGGGGTTTAGCAGTCCTTCAAGTGAATACTGCATCTGCAACAGGGGGCGGCAGTGGCTCAGTGGTTAGCGACACAGGCTGGCAAGCGGAGGGTTGCTGGTTAGAATCCCAGGAAGGCCAATGAAAAACAATGAACTGGAAACTGAAGGGAGGTTAGTTCACTTCCTGGGGCACTGCCAAAGTGCCCTTGAGCAAGGCACTGAACCCCTAAACTGCTCCAGGGGCGCTGTACTATGACTGACCTTGCGCTCAGACCTCTCTGATGGAATACATATGTACAGTGGTCTATGTGTATGTGAATCTAGGAGAGGTATGCGAAAAGACAAATTCCAATTACCTTGTGTAACATGGTGAATACAGTATATTCCTATCTACCTGGTTGTTTATAAATTATTTTAATAAAACATGATCAATTGATTTATCATCCCTCCAATTCAATTTGTTCCTTCCTTTGGAAATGATCAAAATATGTTTTTGAGGGAAACCTTGTTCAACAGTTCTGACATCATCTCTTCCTCTTTGATCCATGTCCCTAAGCAAAACAAAGACATGTCGTCCTCAACAAAACAAACACCAAACAACTTAGAAATCGAGTTCAGAAGGGCCATGTGGTTAGCTAACTCTAGCAAATCCATACAGATGCTTATGGAAAATATGGTTATTATTTAAATAATAATTTCAGTGTTCTTTTATGTTGACAAATGGAACCTTCCACTTACTTAACCTTTGTAGATTTTAGGTTGCTAGATAAGCTAGGGTCGCCAACTCTCTATCATCCAAATACGGGACAGAAGGTGGGGCTCACGAGGGCGAAGTGTGTACGGCTGTAAATCAACACATACAGTATACTGTAACGGCGACTGCTTAAGGAAGACTCCATGATCGCGCTACCAGCTTTACTACAACAGCGCTTATAGACGCAGGGCACAACCAAGAACACGATAAACTCACGGGGGTCACTTCTTAGACGTACAAACACAGTCACAACACTAATCCACTCAATGACACAAGGGGTGATGGGGAACTGGCACACAAGGAATCATGGGAGACTGAACACATGACAATAACAATGGCAGCCCCCAAGCTTACTTACCATACGATGTGGCTAAGCTAACATTGATTACTACTGAACTCATTTACACCGTTACAATAAGCAGGGATGTGATTTTTTTCCTGGTTAATCAGGAAATGTTTATTTTCAGACCATAGATATCTTGTGGACATGTGTATGTCATAAGCTGCATACACATTAAGAAATGTTGCACTCTTTGACAGCTGAGTGAGAGAATGTTCAGCAAATAAAGCCAAATAGCCAGAGATATTTGGCACCAGAAAATCTGCATTTCCTGAATAATCAGGAAAAATCACATCCCTGAATATGAGGGGATTCTATTTTGATGTCTGACTGGTCCCGTACGGAACGAGACAAATATGGCCCAAAACGGTACGACCCGGCTAATACGGGACAGCTGGCAACCCGAAGCTAAGCACTCATAATAATGTAATGAGGTCGTTGAGGATAAACACGCCAGTGTCATACGGCTCACCTTGGACACTGCGTGCTCGCCCCCCACGGTCTCCAGCATGTTGCGCACGTTGGTCACGCAGCCCGGGTACTCCACACACACCAGCCTGCAGTCCGGCCTCAGGGGCAAAACCGCCGTCCCACCGCGCACTGGAGCGCTTTCGGACATCTCCGTCTCTGCCGCTTCTTCTTCCATGCCCACAACGATGTTATGTTGCACAAACTAGCTATTTTCAGGATGTTTTAATTTCCCTTACTGTTATCACTATATTATCGTATGTCCATCACTGAACGGCATCTCTTCATCTTTGTGAAACTGAGCCGTATGATTCCGCACTCAAAACATATCCGGTCGGAAATAATGTCTTGCTCTAAGAGTTCCGGTGTGTAAAGAGGACCACATTAGTGTTACACAACAGTTTTACTGCTGTTTTCGGGTAGAGGCTAGAATCTAGATGCCCCTCTTTCAGTATACTTATTCGCGGAACAAGCCCGAATAAAGATATTTTTTAGAAACGTAATTTAAATTACACAGCGAAGTAACTGGGACACCAACACTGTCGTTTTCACAACAGCGGGCAGATATTTCAGTTAACAATTGTAGATACAGTATTTCAGTCATAATTGTTTAGTTGGTTTTAGAGAAGCAATATTTCAGTAATGTAACTGCAGACACAGACAGATAGAGGGAACCACGAACGAAAGTGTGCAATCTACTTTATTTTCCTTTTACAGTCAGTGCCCAAATAGTATTTTTGAAAATGTACTTCAATTTCTACGAGAGTGTCCGCAAGGGGGCAGTATACGACCAGTTTACTGTAATTTTACTGGTATTCATTGTGCAAAATGCAAATAGGCTAAAATATGTGTGTGCGTTGTGTTTACATATATCCCCGTTTAAATTTTACCCCCGTTTTTATTTACACATGCATACATTTAAAAAAGGTAATGGTGATGTCATTTGCTTTGTTACTATGCCAACATGCATATACATACTTATACATAGTTACAAAAACCTCTACAGCACATATCTTTAACATATCAAATAATACTTTTCTTATGGCTATTCATTTGCAGTGGGTCTGAACACCATGCTTCTGTATGACACCAAACCTGAGTCACCTGTCTGTCTGTCTGTCTGCTGCCTGCCTGCCTGCATGTATGTCTGTCCTTTGCAGCTTGGATTCTGCCACAGGAGAATGATGCAACATGAGAGAGGGAGGACCAATCAGGTATTCACAATCACATCTTAGCATTCTGAAGACAAAAGATCCTGTTCAATCCTAATGCGTCCCTCCTGTTCCCCCACTCTGCCCACTCCACTCACTGCAGCAAATCCAGCGTTGTTCAGGTCTCTCTTCTATTTGCATGGGGAGGCACTTCTGCCCAAATTGTGAAAGCCCTTACAGCTTTGGTTTGCATTTTGTGTCCTCCAAGATAATGTGCAATGCAGTTGCTCTGGATGAGAGGAGAGACACTCCTAGGTGGTATGAAGGTGTATATCTTTGTAGAATATTTCCGTAAAGCAGGCAAATCTGATTGTGACAGGGAAAATTGCAGCAATCAAAACCATTTCGACTCCCTATCTACAAGTCTTTGTGAGTAACGATGCAACACACTTATGGCTTTGTGTTTTGCATTGAGTTGTATATCGGGGGTCATGAGAGGTGAATAACTTTGTTTGTGTTTGTGCCGTGTAGATACGCCTGACCCCTGACCCCTGAACTTACAGATGAGACAGAGACAGGACTCCATGATTGAGACTTTAGAGGTTGCCAGTTGGGGTACCCCGTATTCGACAGGGTTGCCATGTCGGGCTGTTCTGATACGGACATGTGACGGTTTGGAAAACTTCCTGAAGCTGCTGCTCACTGTCCAAATAACCCACTGGACATTTTATGACGCAGTAAAAATCGAAGTAGAAAAGGTTTTGTTTCTGGTTGCCATCTATCAAAAAGGTTTTCCCCAACCTAGTATTATTATTCTAGTTCTGCAAAAAAACTAAATTAAAATGTTATACTACAACCTCCATCCTATCCCCAACAAATATTTTGAAATATAATAATAATATTTTGCCAACTATTGAGGTCTCCAGGTCTGCTGGAAAAAAAGAAATGGTTGCATTTTATAATAATTTAGATGCACAAGGTACTCACATCGTATTTACACACTCACACTGAAATTATGATGTCAGTACAATATCAGTGTCAGGAAACCACACCAGCTATAAGTAATACAATGCGTTTATAACCTATTTTTTTACTATAGAAAAGAGTGTCTTCTTTACCAAAAGAGTGTACCAACCCTAAAACTGTACACTTCTCTCCTGACCCATGAGCCCTTGTTCATGAATAAACAGGAAACACAGATAAGCAGGATGTAGAACAGTGCAGTTCTAACTGTTGAACAATTATTAAAATAATTGCCACTTTAAAATGTTTACTGTTCTTCAGTCAGTGTGACAAGAAGGAATATATAATAGTGGCAATTATTTATATAGTTTTTAATAATATTTTTAATGTCTTAATATATATGATTATTATTTTTGGTGTTTGTATTTGATCAGTCTTCTGTCCTTTGTGCTTCTTAGACGTGTATTTATGACAGAGGTGCCACAAGGCCACAGAAAGCGACAGTGGAACGGCTCCCTTTTATCTGTTAGCGATGAGCCACTGATCAGTCTGGGCTGGCAGAGATGTAGATTGCTCCAATATGTTGACTTCTGCCCTGGGTGTCATCTGAGGGCATTGCCGTTTCGGGTCTTATTCAGGTCAGCGGGGCAGAACAGATTATCCACCATGGCCTGGTTGTGCCTATATGGATGTTGAGGTTATCAACAAATAGAAATCAAAATTAAAATGACTTTGCTGTTTAGTTAGTGGCTGGATAACGCAGGTTTGGGTGTGTTGAAGTTCACAGCTTTTCTCCGGCTTCACAACAGGGCTGTGATGAGACGTTTCTTTCTCGTGGAAGGAAGGAGGAAGCTAGAATTCTTCATATATTGGATTTATTTTTGGTGAGTGGGGAAACATTTTTAATAGCCTTGCTACACCACACTTTTCAGAAAAGGCCGATAAGGACTGAGCACTTCCTGTCTCCTGTTATGAAACTCTGTGCTTTGAGGGAGAAGGGCTGAGGATGGCGGAGCTGTCGGGCCCAAACTGGGATCTCACTCCCTCTGTGTGTGCATTTCAGGGCCCTGCGCCTCCCTGATTACTGTGGGACGGGCTATCTGTGCCTGCCATGGCCTGCTCCTCCCCGCCCTGCTGCTGGGGTGCTCTGGCCGTTACAGCTGGGCTGGGCCTGATAAGGCTGGCACATGCGCCCCGCCAATCCGACCCTGCGCCCGGACAGCCTGCTAGGCCCCAGATTTCGCCTCAGCTGCTCCTTCTCTCTCTCTCTCTCTCTCTCACTCCCTCTTTCACTTGCCTCCCTCCTCTGTCCCCAACTTTCCTTTCCTTTCCTTCTCTCTCTCTCTCTCTCTCTCTCTCTCTCTCTCTCTGTGTCCCACAGTCATGACCCCCCCACAGCACTTCAGCCAGTGAGGCAATGCCATATTAGGTGATGGGCGCTTGGCTGACAGCAAGATGGCCACCATCCCTGTCACTCCACCCCCCCGCTGTCTGGTAACTGTCACTCACCCCACTATCGATGCCCGTGCCACTGTCTGTCTCATGTGCCCTTAGACACACTTCCTGCATACAGACTCTGCCGCTGTCACTTCTCCCAGCTCAGCCAATCTCTGTGCTCCGTCACCACTAGCTGTTCCGTGATTGGTGGCTGGCACACATGTTTTGTTTCTCAGAAATGTTGTGGCACTGCAAGCGAAGCAGAATTTAGGGTCTGAGAGCTCTGCTCTCGAGGGTCATGGGTTCTAATCCTGGGTTTGGGCCAGCGCTGTTGTTAGCCTGGAGTGGAAGTGCTTTGGCTCGGCTGTGGAAGTCCAGCTGTGTAAAGCTGCCCACTGTAAGCCTCTCTGGAGGTGGGTGACTGCTAAGCAAACAAATAATTTTTTATAAAAACAATGACTTTGCCCTCTGCCTCTGTGTGTCGTTGATTGGTGTTTCATTGTTTTGGGGAGTTAAATCATGAAGTATAGCTAAGATCCTGAGTAAACCCTCCCTCCACAACATCCAGAGGATCCGACCGTTCCTCACCCAAGAGGTGACAACTCCAGGTCCAGGCCCTGGTGATCTCACGTCTGGACTACTGCAATTCCCTGCTGGCAGGCCTACCGGCCTGTGCCATCAAGCCATTGCAACTAGTCCAGAATGCTGCTGCACGTCTGGTGTTTAATCAACAGAAGTTCACCCACGTCACCCCTCTACTCTCCTCTCTGCACTGGCTCCCCATCGCAGCACGCATCAGATTCAAATCACTGGTGCTTGCTTTTCAGGCAGCTAGAGGAACTGCTCCCCCAGACACTCATCACACCCTACACCCCAGCCAGACCCCTCCACTCCACCTCCTCTGGCAAACTGACTGTCCCATCCCTCCGAGCACCCGGCAGCCGCTCCGAGCAGTCTAGCCTCTTCTCTGTCCTGACCCCTCGGTGGTGGAACGACCTTTTGCAATTGGTCAGGACCGCGGAATCACTTTTCAGACTCCACTACCACTGAATTCTGTACATCTAGCCAATTGTCATCACCACTGCCTACTTGCTCAACACTCAACACTACAATGATGTTTATCACTGTATTACTGCACTGATCTCATGCGCAAATTATGATTGTTCCTACCATGTATTAATGCACATCTTGTAAGTCGCTCTGGATAGGAGCGTCTGCTAAATGCTTAAAATGTAAATGTAAATGTAAACCATAACTTGATTAATATATGGACAGCCACACATGCTGTACGTTTTTGTCCTCCTGCTACCTTTGGGAAGAGGCCCATGAACATGTGACCTGTAGCTAGCCTCCTCTGATGTCAACATGAATTCGAGAGCAGCTTTCATTTCAGTTCAGCACTTTACACTTAGGAATAATCAACTGTTTGGATTTAAATAATTATCTCCTCTCTCTCCCTCTTCTCTGTAATCTGAGAGGTTGTGGCTTCATGCTGCTCCCCGTTTTATTTCACTGTGTCGATACCGCAGGCTCGCCATCTCAGACTATCTATAACGGCAGGCTGCCATAAAACACACTACAGACACGTCTGTGTTCAGCTCACTAAACTCATATCTATAAGCTCCGTTGCATAATTCATCACAAGCACAATGAAGCAATGTTCTCAGAACAGTGAGTTGGAACTCAGGCTGGGTTTTTAATTCACTGGATTGATCAAATTCAGTGTATGGCTAATGGTACAAATAGAAAAGGCCTGATTCTGGACTCTTGTTTAGGGTCCACTGTGGATGTGTTGCTGAACTTGTGACACTATCCCCAAAAGTAAATCATGTGAAACATGAGTACAAAGTACACCAAAGAGCAAATTTTAAAAGTGTTAAAATCAGTTTCAAATAAATTGATTATTTCTATAGTTCAAAGATTTTTGACCCCTTGCATCAGTGCAGCTACGTCATCACTGCAATGCTACATCACACAGGAGCTGGTGGGGGGGATTTCTGGGAGACATAGAGGGGAGTTTTAAGGTTTCAGGGAGACGCCCAAGAGACAATGTTTTAGGTGGGGGGGGAAGCCGAAGAGATACTGCAGAAACCCACAAATCTCTCAAGAGGTTTCAATAAAACAGGTGTTCAGTGAGAGCAACCCCTTTCTGGGAGATTTGATGTGGTTTGCGGGCATGCGGGAGCTGAGGGTCAAATATATGCACAAGTGTATTCATATGGAAGCTGAGGTGTTAAATTCAGACTGGAGACTCTGGCCTGTCTGTCTGCAGCCTGGATGAACTGTTTATTTCCACTGAACTAGTACCAACAAACAATTCTTTTCTGATTAAGAAAATTATAAAAAGAGTATTAAACAGTGCTTGTTAACATTATAATGTATCTGTATGGCTTTTAGGGCTTATATGAAACATACAGTGTAAAATTGCAAACATCTAAAGCATATTTTATAAGATTAAAGTGAATTCTATGACCAGATATTTGCTTTGTCCTTTTTTGGTGAAAAAATCGCTGTTCTGTTGCTGCCAGTGGCGGGTTTGTGAAACAGGTCAGGACCCATGCGCTGCAGGCAGGAACGTGGCTTGGTGCAGCGCGGCTGGCGGGTGCAAACTTGCTGCTCGAACCGTTTGCAGCCAGAGACTCGACACCTGTGGCTGTGCAGCTCTTCCTGCTTGTCATGGGATTAAGAGTTTATCAAAGCGACACACCGGATTGGCCACAGCTACAGCCACGTGTGTGACCCTCTGTGTCTGAGAGAGCTGCTCCAGTGGGGTTTAGATTTTTTAGAACAAACATTTTTTGAGCGTTCTAAGAGCCCTCTTCCACATTTATCTTCAGAGATTCTCTCTCTCTCTCTCTCTCTCCCCCTCTCCCTCTCTCTCTCTCTCTCTCTCTCTCCCCTCCCCCTCTCTCTCTCCCTCTCTCTGTCTCTCTCTCTCCCTCTCTCTCCCTCTCTCTCTCTTTCTCTCCCTCCTTGCGAAAGCCCCCTCCAACACTGTGTCTCAGGCTCACATCCCTAACTCCACACACAGCTCAGAGCGCAGTGCATTTGCATGTGGTTCATTTGCAAGTCAAATTCCTCTCTCTACTCTGGCTACATGTGACCTCTGTGTATGTTGGTCTGTCTGTGTGTGTGTGTGTGTATGTGTGTGTGTGCGTGTACATCTGTGTAGGGTGTGGATTATGTGTGTGTGTCTGTGTGTGTGTGTGTATGCGTGCACATATGTGTAGGGTGTGGATTATGTGTGTGTGTGTGTGTGTGTGTGAGTGTGTGTGAGTGTATGAGTGTATGAGTGTGTGTCCCAAGATTTTGTGCAGTGAGTCTGTACCGTGTTCAGCAGGGTGTCAAACAGATTTTTGTATTTTTTCTGTTACTTTGGTTTCTGGGCCGCTTCAGACCCTGCTATCTGATTCGCTGGCAGAGCCCTGGGGCATGCTGGGAGAGTGTCGGGGCGCTGAGCGTCCGTGTTCAGGGTTGTGAAAGCATCTGTGTTTAGTGTAGTGCAGTTTAATTTAGTTTAGTTTAGTTTAGTTTAGTTTAGTTTAGTTTAGTTTAGTTTAGTTTAGTTTAGTTTAGTTTGGTGTAGTGTAGTGTAGTGTAGTGTAGTGTAGTGTAGTGTGTAGTTTGTATTGTAGTGTAGTGTAGTTTGGTGTAGTGTATTGTAGTGTAGTGTAGTTTGGTGTAGTGTAGTGTAGTTTGGTGTAGTGTATTGTAGTGTAGTGTAGTTTGGTGTAGTGTATTGTAGTGTAGTGTAGTTTGGTGTAGTGCATTGTAGTGTAGTTTGGTGTAGTATAATGTACTGTAGTTTAGTGTAGTATAGTGTAGTGTAGTTTGGTGTAGTATAGTGTAGTGTAGTGTAGTGTAGTGTAGTGTAGTGTAGTTTAGTGTAGTTTAGTTCTGTTCTGTGGGTCTCCCTGTGTGCAGCAGCGCACCTGATGAGGCAGGCTGTGTGTCGCCACTGTCCTCTACATTTGCCTGTTACTCGTTGATAACGAGAAGTATGGCTTGTTTTGCCTGCCGTGGCCCATTGGCCTGGTGGGTTCATTCTCAACGCTACGTAGTCTGTTGTATTTGGGGGCAACCCCGCCTGCTTTATCATTCTCTCTCTCTCTCTCTCTCTTGTTCACTCATTTCTTATTTGCATATCGCCCTCCCTGGGGCGATCTGGTGGCAGAGGCATCTCCCGACTAACAGAAACAATGAGCATCAAAAAAAACTTTTTCCTCAAAGGAATTCCAGAGCAGTGGGGAAAAATAAAACAGCTTTCTGCACAATTAAAATCCCTGCCACCCTGCCAACCTGCCACCCTGCCACCCTGCCACACTTAACATACATGAGGAAGGAGCCAATAGTGACCAGGTATGTTCCATGAAAGACGTCTCTGGGTGTCAGAGGCCTGTGTTATGTCCTCTGTCCTTCTGTTGAAGGAGATTCAGCAAAGCAACACTTCCAAACTGTGGAGCATGTGCACTGTGCTGATTATATTTTACCTTTTTCACCGGTTTGTTACACATTCATTGTTGTGTTCAGCACCTGTTGGAGATTGTGGACACGCACGTTCTCTCTTTGCATGCTGACGGACGCTAGCGAAGGATGCACACACACACACACACACACAAACACACACACACACACACCTGCTCCCTGTACAGCCTAGCTGGTGAGTGTGAGTGCGCCCAGCTCTTTGCCCCCAGGCTGACGTGGTCCCGCCCCAGCGCAGGTCCTGTTTACCGAGCCGCCATGTCTCCTGTTTCACTGGCCGGGCGGTCGCAGGATCCAGGGCATGTGCGCGGTTTTGATTTGTTTTGACTCCCGACACCAGGATGTAAGCCTAACTGTTCCAGGGCAGGCCGCGTTGCCAGGGAAATATCAACAGTCATTTGCATGGCGACCACAGATTTGTGTACCAACTGTAACAGACACAGAGGAGACCGGCCTTTCTGTCCTGTCCCCGCACACTGATTTCAGTACCACCCCCACACTCACACACACATACACACACACACACTCACACTCACACATACACACACACACACACACACACACACACACACACACACACACACACACACACACACACACTCACACATACACACCCACACACACACACACACACACACACACACACACACACACACACACACACACAGAGACACAGACACAGATACACACACACACACTCACACACTCACACACCCCCACACACACACACACACACACACACACACACACACATACACACACACACACACACACACACACACACAACACACACACACACACACACACACACACATTATTAATGACACACACACATACTGTCTTTTTGTGTTCCTCTCAAAACCCACCACTTCAGACTCCACTACCACTGAATTCTGTACATCTAGCTAATTGTCATCACCACTGCCTACTTGCTCAACACTTCTTGTATATGTATCCCTGCTTACTCCTCATAAAAAATAAAAAATAAATCATTACTAACCTTTTCCTTCCCAGTGTTACAGGTATGGTATGCAGCTGCCTACAATGATGTCTATCGTTGCACTACTGCACTGATCTCTTGCACAAACTATGTATTTATGCACATCTTGTAAGTCGCTCTGGAGAAGAACGTCTGCTAAATGCTTAAAATGTAAAATATAAAAATATGTGTTATTTTCCCCCAAATTTAATCTGCTGTATGACAAAATATATTACAGAATTATGACAAAATGAATAGTGCTGTAAAGTCATCAAGTCTCACCATCGCTAAATGCTAAACGCAGCGCAGGGGATTGCATTGGCTGCTGAGTCAGCATACTGCTTATCTGATTGGTCAGCTGCAGCTAATGTAGCAGCAAGATACTTTTCCGCAACATTAAGTTATTTCCGTGAGGAACTTGTTAAATGATGTATGAGTTATGAGCCACCGTAAGGCACAACCATTTGTTGGGAACCGTGTTGTCTTTGTGCAGGTCACACTACGTAAATTAATATTCTATTTACAGTGGGAATAAAAAGTACTCACCCCTTTTGGAATTTTTTACATTTTATTTTCTTACTTCATGGAATCCAATTCATGTGTGTGTTCAGCCAATTCAACCCTCTATTTATTTCGATTCTCCCTCCCCTCACGAGCCCACCACCTGTCCTCCGGGTCAAGCTAATGTCCCTGAGACCATTGATGATCCACCTCCTCCGAGATGAAACTTTGCCCACTTGCTCTTTAGGAACGCCCTACTGCTCCTCGGCGAGCCTGTGCCAGCTCACACTCCGGCGTAATGATCGGGTGCTCCCGGCCAGCGCCGGACTGATGC
This sequence comes from Aldrovandia affinis, assembly GCA_029706075.1. Taxonomy (NCBI): domain Eukaryota; kingdom Metazoa; phylum Chordata; class Actinopteri; order Notacanthiformes; family Halosauridae; genus Aldrovandia; species Aldrovandia affinis. Next base: position 1,538,939 of record JAINUG010000175.1, read on the forward strand.
AGCCGGGTTTCGAACCGCGACTATAGTAGGCAGCTCACACTCCTGGCGGGAGTTCTTGAGCTAGATAATCACCTGGCAAACACCTAGGTGATAGGAAACAATAAAGTCTGGCTTTGCTTGTGAACGTTCACAAGCATTACCTCGGTTGTGAATATGGCTGTGTTAATATGGCTGTGTGAATATGAGTGTGTGAATATAGCTGTGTGAATATGGCTGTGTTAATATGATGATGTTCAAAACACCGAAAAGGGATGTTCTTCTGTGCTTCACCTGCCCCAAAAAAGCTGGGAGGAGTCAAGGAAGTGGTGGGAGTGGTTTTTGGGGAATGGTTACCATGGAAGTGACAAAGGAGAGGTCTCTGCAAGGCCGTTAGGGGGACCACACCTTCCATCGTTTTCCGTTCTCCCAAAGTTTCCGCTTTGGGACGGCTTAGAATCCTGAGAGCGTTTTTTTAAATCAAACTGTCGAAGGCTCACACCGTTTAACTGACGGAGCTGAACGTAATCCTCCGGTGTCCTCAACCGATTGATGACATTGTGCTTTG
>JAINUG010000175.1:1541982-1561982 GCA_029706075.1 Aldrovandia affinis
GCTCTCGTGGTGCCTCCGTAGATCCACTTTGCGCTGGAAGCCTTTGGCACAGATCTCACAGCCAAAGGGTTTAAATCCGGTGTGCTTGCGGCTGTGCGTGATGAGGTTGGAGCTTTGGCTGAAGGCTTTGCCACACACCTGGCACTTGTGTGGCTTCTCTCCTGCAGAAACACACACACACACACACACACACAGACACAGACACACACATACACACACAGTCAGTCTGAGGGTCATATTGCTTTTCTTGCTGGGTTTTCTTGAGACATTTAGGTGGAGAAAAGCCTACCTGAAGAAAATATGCATTTTCATAACTAATGCTAATAATAAAATAGTTGATAATGACATAATACGAGCAGTGTAGTGTACTATTGGGAACTGGGCTTGTAATGGAGAGGTTCCAGGTTTGATTCCCAAGTGGGGCACTGCTGTTGTGCCCTTGAGCAAAGTACTGAACCTGAACTGCTTCAGTAAATATCCAGCTGTATAAACAAATAAAGAGATGCAAACTGTGTAAGTCCCTCTGGATAAGAGCGTCTGGATAAGAGCGTCTGGATAAGAGGGTCTGTTGAATGCCTATAAAGTAATGTCATATAATGTCTTTTTTATTTTTTTATTTTTTTATTTTTATTTAGTGGCCAATTATTCGCTCTATTTTTATTTTTATTTGCCCCACCCACATGAACTCGCTGTTTGTCTCTGCGAGGCTAATTCTCTGTGGGCAGCGAACTCTGCCACCCAGGTGAGAACAGCATGGTTCAGTGCCATGCAGTCAAGCTTCTCTGTCAGTGGATTCATAATGCGGATGATGTGTAATCATTATTACAAATGTATAGACATACCACAGCACATCAGTATAAATTACTTGGGGGGGAAGAATCAAGCTATTGTTCAGATTTGTAAAACATTAATTGAAGATAAGTTTTATGATACTTGCCAAAGGGGTATTTTCAGAAATGTTTCAGCAAAGTGGAAGAACTCGCTATGCAAATCTGAGGGCTGATAGTTTAAGGGTTTTTTTCATTTGATTTATCAGCAACTGGAGTCATATTACAACTGGAAATAATTTCCTTTGAAAGCATACATTAGGTCAGACAAAAAACCAAAACAAAAGAAACCCTGACAGCTCAGGTTCATTAAATATAAAAATTCCTAATGTTATGAGATTGCAGGGAAGGCACTGCTTTTGTTGTAAATACTGTACAGCATGCATGCTTTTGGGAAAGGCAGCGTTTCTTAACCCAAAGGCCACTGCTTTTTTTCCAATCAGTAATCAGTCAGCGGGTACGTTTTATTGGCTGCTTTGCCTCAAGAACATTCACTATATAGTTGTTCAAAGTCGTTCAATCTCCAGGTGGGCGTATCATTCACCATGTACAGGGTAGGCACGGCAACAGTACTTTAATAAAATCAGAGACCAATGCCAAACTCGTACCAATCGATTGTAAGAATTAACCACAAATTGCACAAATGGTCTTAGGGCCACAATGCGTGCTTCCCATTTCAGCAAGTACTGCACAAAGAAGACAGCAGAAGTGTAAACGCTTGAGAGAGGGATCATGCGCCAACTGCAATCCTGTTTCTGTTTTATTCATTCGTGATCAATACATTTTCCATTTGTTCTCTAGTTAGACGAAAGGTTTGTATCAAACGCTCTACCAAGTTCAGTCGTGTCTGTGTGCTCTCATACTCCCCTCCAGCTGACAGCTCACCAGTTGAATCACACTTCAGCTACTTCCCTTTTCTCTCTTAATTGTAATGGTAGTTTACCCCACCTGTGAGGGCTGACAAATGTCATAAATCTGAAGTGAATGCGACAGCCAGCTATCTGTTAACCAAGTAACAGTTACAATTTACCAAAAGTAAGGCTTATAAAATCACAGATATTTCTGTATTTTCAGCGCTCTTGTTAACTAACATTTTGCCAAAACTGAAATTAAGATACTGTTGGCTAGCTAGCTAGAAACCTTTATAACAATTCTTTTAAATTATGCTTACTCCTAAGGCAAAGACAAGAAGGGCTGGATGACAACAAGATCCAATAAGTTATATTGGCAGCTAAATAACTATTTAGGAATAATATCCACCATCAGTTAAATAAATGTTGGCCCGATAACCATATTTTATTATGAGTGTTGTTCTTTGCCTCTGTCTGATTCTCTTTCCCTTCTTTTTCCCTCCCCCCCCCCTCCCCCCCCCCCTCTCTCTCTCTCTCTCTCTCTCTCTCTCTCTCCTCTCTCTCTCTCTCTCTCTTCCTCTCTCTCTCCCCCTCCCCCTCTCCCTCTCCCTCTCCCACTTGCTCTCTCTCTCCCACTTGCTCTCTCTCCCTCTCTCTCTCCCTCTCCCTCTCTCTCTCCCTCTCCCTCTCCCTCTCCCTCTCTTTCTCCATCTGCCTGCGCTCACCTGTGTGGATGTAGGTGTGCTTCTTCATGTCTGACTTCTGGTGGAACCTCTTGCCACAGAACTGGCAGGGGTAGGGCCGCGTGTCCGAATGGATGAGCAGGTGTGTGGAGAGGGTGGAGGAGCGCTTGAACGTCTTCCCACACATTTTGCACTCGAAGCTTCTCTCCTGAGATGGAGAAATGCACCAGAGTGTTACCTCAGGCACCATAGACCAGGGGGCGGGCCCAACCCAGGCCCTGGGGAACCACACGCTCTGCTCCTTTTAGATTTCACCTTAAACCCTGATTTAGACCCTGAGAATGCCGGCGATTGAGTTTAACTGTGTAATCATCTGATCAATTAACTTCTGAGTAACAATGAAAACCAGAACATCGTAGAGGTCAGCCATGCCTGCCATAGACCACAGTATAAAACACACTTTAGGGCCGTTTTTTATACAAAAGAAGAGAGATCCACCTGTAGGTTTGATCTGTCCATAACTGACCCATGCTGGCATTACATTGTTAGAGCAGGAATCCTGCCAGACATACAATGACTTGTATCAAGGCTTGGTTCAATTCTGATTGGTCAAAAGGGCGTTGATTATTTTCTGATAGCTACACAGAGAGACAGCATCACAGCTTTATCACAGTTCCAAATTAATACACCAGGCGCTCAACATTCTATTTCAATTGAAGGGTTGGTGTTAGGGTTAGTGTTGGGGTGACCAGATTGAAACAGTCCAAATGCAGAACAAGAGGGATACATTTGGGGGACATTGAGGGGCGGGAAAGGAGGAATAGAAAAATCAATTGCTATTGTCGAGTGTGTTTTATATCCATATCTCAAAGGACCTTCATACAGGGGTGATGATATTGTTAAGCAGGGTCTTCAGATCTGTCATGTTATTATTTTAATTAAAACGTGGGACATCTGGTCACATCCGGGCATCACATCCACCCTGTCCATGCGCAGCCTGTAGTGCTTTGTTCCTGACATAAACAATTTGTACAAGATATGAAAAATAGCAGTAAGTTATGATGTGGGGGAGGTGCTGGGCGGGTGTGGTACCTGGGAGTGGACGTTCATGTGCTGCTCCAGACTAACGGCGTGGCCGAAGGTTTTACGGCAGATACTGCAGCCAAACGGCCGCGTGCCGCTGTGGGACCGGCGCACGTGAACCTCGAGCCCGTGGGGGGTGGAGAACACCTGGGGGGGGGGGGATGGCAATACTGGATCAATACTGAATCAATACTGGATCATGAATCAATACTGAATCAATACAAACACTCCTCTATTATTAGCAATACAGACATGGAATATTAAGGCTTTGCAGAAATTTAATTTTACCATAATTGCATTTTTTAATTGCCCACCAAGTTTGCGTTAGTTACGAAAAGGGCTGGGCAGACTGTCACTGAAAGTGATGGAAAATACATAATTGATTAAAATTGTCATTTGAGTTCTTTTTATATCATTTTTTGTCCTCTTTTAAATACAGTATACAGTATATCCTGACTTACGGAAAGCCTTCAGGAACAGAGCCCTTGTGTGCTGTGGGCTAAATGGGATTATGTGCAGGAGGGGTAGGGGAGGTCCAGCACGAGGGAAAGGTTTATTACTCCAGTCACTCACTGCGTTTTACAGCTCAGAGTGAAGGGTCATGACATGTGAAATGTGTGCTGTGGCAAAGTTAAGATTAAACTCTGTGGCTTCCTCTGGACTGTGTGGCCTGGTACACAGAACAACTACACTGACAGTCAGCGGTATCGAAGCCTGAAAAATGTTACCAATATTATAATCATCCCACGTTGCATTGGATGATATCTGTATTGATGCGGTGAAACCACACACACACACTTGATATTATTACACTTGATATCATCACACACGCTATATCAAGTTTTTGCATACTTTACTTTACACTTTATTGTCCCCTTAGAGAAGTTTTTTTTGTGGCATAATGTACGCAACATGATAGAATACAAGATGCAAGCACAACATCCATTTTCCTTTCAGGTCGATAAGAAGGCGTGGCCCCCTGCTGGCAGGGAGGTCTTCCTGCTGTTGGACTCACCTTATCGCAGGTGATGCAGTGGTAGGTGTCAGAGGAGGGGGAGTAATGCGTGCTGCAGTCCAGCGGCTGGGCGGTCTCTGAGCTCTGCTTCATGTGCGCCCCGTACAGGAGGGAGGGGGGGAACCCCATCTGCCGGAACTCGTAGGGGGGGGGCCTGTGGTCCCACGCAAACTGGGACTTGTAGTAGGGGGGAAACTCGGGGAGATGGGGTTCTGTGGACAGACAGGTGGACAGGGAGACAGACATACAGAACAGCAGAGTCAGTCAACGAGCGAAACAAAACTCCTCCTGGGGAGAAATGGAGCATATAACCAGTAGGTCACAGGTTCTAATCCTAGTAAAGGATTCAGATGTGAGTGGATGACATAGAAAATGTAAACTATGCAAATACATAATAATAATAATAATAATAATGATAATAATAATAATAATAATGATGATGATGATGATGATGATGATGTTAATAATGATCATTTTAAGAGTTGCTGCAGTGGGGTGTTTTCAGTGACGTGGGGGGGTAATTCTCACCTGGGGTGTAATACGTGCTGCCTGAGACCATGGAGGCCAGGGGGGGCTCGGAGTGAGCGGGCCTTGGGCAGTCGGGCCCCCGCTCCGGTTTGATGTAAGAGAAAGCATCAGAATGGGCGGGGAGACCCCCCAGCTGGGCCTGTCCCAAACCCACCTGGGCCTGCGGCTCTGGCAGCGCTGCTTCTGGTGGTTCGGTGAGACGCAGAACAGGAATTTAAACAGCAGCGTGATTCCACACTCTCATCTGACCACTCACACGCCTAATATACACAAAATATATCAGCAAAAACATAGCAGCAGCACACACACATTCTACTCAAAGTTAACACAGTGTAACAGCGATGTCTGACTCCAACATTACGAGCATATGATCATAACACTGGCAGACTGTATTGGACCCGATCAATAAGATTACGTTTGTGTGCTGTACTCGTGGCTGTGAGCAAAAATATTTTTGTGTGTGTATTTTTTCCCCCATTATAATGGGAAAACGTTTAAAAATGATTTTATAAATGTGGCGAAACTAAACTAGAATGAATTCTAAGGGCAGATTCAATCTAACCACAACGCGTTTTTTTAACCCTCCATTTTGAGTTAGACGTTTAAGCGTGTATCATGTTTTTACATTCTTACTTACACGCCATTTACTGCCAAGACGTGTCTGGAAAAAACTTTTGCTTAAATTACTTCGTCGCCAGCTGTTGCTGCTGGCATGTCAGAAAACGTTTTTCTGAATTTGAGACATTTCAAAGCACTTTGTCCTCATATCTATTATAACCGTTAACAAACATTAAAACGACAATTCTTTCTTCACACCCACGAATTCACTTCCGCCGGGTCCATCCGAATCGTAAAATATTAATTGATCTTTCTCAGAGGCATGGCACCTGTGTTGTGCACGGGGAAAATTACAAGATTGAACGTTCTTTTATTTGAATAAGATTCGTTTGCATATCCGTGACAGCAACCTCTAACCGCTCGCTAGCGGTAGGATTTCCATGAAGCAAAGCAAGTCCGGTGTAATCCGAGTGTTAAGTAACAGTCACAGTCGAGTAAAACTTCTTTATAAGGCGTTTTTCAGTCAGGCAATGATGATGCAAACTATCAATGCGACACATGATCTCTCGCTCTGTGTTAAGTAGGTATTTATTTTGAGTTGCGCACCTTTTAAAAACGGGATAACAGGAACGTAAAGCAATCACTTAAAAGTTTTAGTACAAACAACAACTTTACTAAACGGTGCTGTCTAGGGCGAATTGTTTGTGGCCACGCGTTATATCCAGTTTAACATATCCTCGGATTCAGGTGCCAGAGAAAGTTCATATTCGTGTAATTGTTCTTTAAACTGACATTGATGCTCGATGGAGCGATGGGTAGGGTATGGGTTAGAGTATGGATCGGGTTAGGATATGGGTCGCCAGCGTTTGTAGTTAAGTGTTAGGCGTGGCTCACGCACTTACTTGCGATGTTTGTGATCTCTGCCGGGTCTCTTATTTCGGGTTGCTCCTCGTTGCTCCTGTGCACGTTGTAAGAGGCGCACCTCTTACTCTTCACCAGGAAAGACCGTGGCATGGTGGCTCAAACTGCCGAGGGAAAATGAGAAGCACACCTGTAGCCTACTGCAGATTGTTCATGTATTTTTATTTTGTTAACTCATACTTTGAGACACTGTGCTAACACGAGATATGGAATACTCCTAAAGAAAGAAAAATAATAATTCGTTATGATTGTACAACATGTACTCACCATTAATATTACTATTATTCATAGTAATAATAATAATAATAATAATAATAATAATAATATGTGCATTTTGGGGTTTGTTCTTAAATGGTGCTCATAATGAACACCCTATACGCGTTCAATTTTAAAGCTATTAAACTATATAGCCTATGTATATCATTTATTATGAAGCATAACAATTAATTATTGAATGGCGTTAGATGTATAACCATTAAGCACATAAATGAGGGAAGCTATACGACTATATAGAGATGAACAGCAACATTTGGCAACATTTCGCTGGAAATTCATTTGTAGTGACGTCACAATTTATGTAAAATTTCTTTCATCATTTAGCAAGAAACCCTGAAGCTGAAAATCACAAAACAATAACCTATAATATAAATATAAATATAATAATATATATATATTACAGCATCGGGTCCATATCTTCACTTTTATAGAATTAAATCCACATTCTTTGTTTCTAGCCTGTTTGACGGTCTACATTTACTTTACTCTAAATGTTCATTATTTAATCATTTACAAAAATGTGTCAATCTCTTCTTGATCGAAATAAAATAGCACAGCGGATTATAGTTATCTAGGTGTTTGACACTTTTTCTTTTGTATATCCGAAACTTTACGCGAATTATTCATGTCAGTATGAATATGGAGGTAAACAAAATTAGACGCACGAAAGAAAGTCCATGTGGTGAATAACGATATTATAATAATTATGCACTCATACAGAAATATGCTGTTTTCTCATTTTATAATCGTTTCAATAACATTTCTTGCACCATGTGCAATGAAGCACACTTACCTACTTAAAGAACCAGACGGAAATATTCCAGCTTTTTGATTTTGCGTTACTTGTTAGACAATTTTGACAATTTTCCTGCGCAAAATAAACTATTTTTCTTGTGTATGTCCCGGTAAGACGGTCTTGTCCTGTTGTCTAAAAATCCCTTCTTAAATTATTCAGAATCCTAACCACTGCCCCCGTGCTGACTGTAGGGCTGCCTGCCTCCTCTCCCCTCCCAGATTTTCAATCAGATAATGTTGTGGTAGAATCTGACTGTGGTTTCGACCAATGAGAAGGCCAATACAGAAATAAGAATTTGCGTAGAAAAATGTGGGCCATTTTTCGTCTTCTTTTTACTTCCACGAAGTTACGCAAAACATTGTCGTTACAAAATAAGTTGTCTAAACTTCGAGAGATATTTTTTCGTTTATATATAGTTCTGGTTTTACAGTTATTATATTATTTAAAATTAAAGGGTTATATGAAACGGTTTCCTCGTTTAAAAGCGCTCATTTTGGCTCATTGATTTGTTTACTGCTATAATTCTTCACGAAATCAGTTGTGTTGAAAGGATGACTTCTCTAAAGATCAGTGCTGTCAGACTGCAGAATGTGACATTCCAAATACGGCCAAGCAGGCAGCTTATTATTTACGTTACTAAAAATATTGTTTTGTTGTTATGATTATCGACGAATAGGCCTACAAAAACTAGCATTTATTTGCGTTTTTTTGTAATACTATTTATTTAGTTTTCAAATGGGTTCTATGATAGCTTATATCCTAATTTATCAAATTAAGGAACGCTTATGTTTTTGTTTACGGCACGTGCACGCTTATATAGAGCATGTTGTGGTAAAACTGTATTTATTTCATATCGTACGACCTGCCATGCACAGCCCCTGTGTGTGTGTGTGTGTGTGTGTGTGTGTGTGTGTGTGTGTGTGTGTGTGGGGGGGTTGTCACGCGTTTGACTTACTCTTTGTTACAACTTTATGGATTGTAGTTAATTCAGCGCTGAACATTTTGCCTTTTTCTCTCAGCAGAACATATTGGTGCTGTTGTATCTCTATTTCTGAGTTCTTCGCCTGCAGGGGAATGGTAAATATGTAAATAGAGACAATCACTGGGGTTGGTTCTCACAGGTGACACAAATTACCCCTTAACGAATATGAAAACAAAGATTTTCTGAAACATGTGCCAAAATGTGACATAATATATCATCAAAAGATAGTTATTTAACTACCTCCATTGAACAAAACAAACAAAGTAAAAAGTATAACAATGATAAATAACAAGGTGTGTACATATATACATATTATTGTTTATACATTCAAATGTAACAATTGGGCTCACCTTAGTATTTGATGGTATTTAAGTCTAATAGTAAGATGCTAAGACCCGCCCCCCCCCCAAACAATTTAACAACTTAACAATTTAAGTGTGCACATCAGCTGATAGCGCCCCCTTGCATCATAGCGACGAGCGTCGAAACAACAGACCTTTCTATGTGACAACTTCGGTCTGCCCTACACACCAAACCAGTATTCTCAGTGTTGGAGCCTGTGTACACAGACATGTTTGCACTGTCGAGTATTATATTTACACTTCTGCAATTCGTTTTATTATTTATTATTTCTTAGTCTTTGTTTGGTGATCAAAATAAAGCACAAATAACCCAAACACATTTTAAACAGAAATATTACAATTAGGCCAACCTGTACCACAGAACAATATAATAAAGTGACCTTTTTCCCGGTTGTTTTTCAGCGCCTAAACGGAATGGTTTTACCTGGCCTTAGCGCATGCTTGCTGAATTCACTGAATCCATGCGCCCCCTTGTGGTTTTATAAGTCAGTGCAACCCGCTCTCCGCAGCGCAGAGTTTTTGCCGCGCGCTATCTGGCTCATTTCATACAACGGATTGAGTGACGTTCATACAAACATCGCATCACGTTCACTCTGCAGCGCAGACAGAGCCCACAGCAGGAGCGAGGGAGCCCACAGAACAGGATTAAGTCGCGGATCAAAGCAGATTCGTGGCGTAAATGGAGTCATAGACTTTGAAATTTAATTAATATGTGTATCCAATGCTGAAGATATATTTACTGTGACTCATCTTCTTTTTTTGTTGCCAGAACGCAAGTGAAAATGTATACAGCTGCTTGGTTCGATCAGTTGAGACAGCAAAGTTGGCTGGAACAAAAAACAGCGTCTACACACCGTCCTCCCGGAACTCTTTACCGTAGCAAAGCCTTCAAAAGCAATAACCGTATTTTACCAGTTGATGGCACTATTCATTTACAAAATGTTTTGTCGTGTAAAATAGTTGCATCGTAGCAGGTAACACAACGATGACACAAGACTGATGAAAACAGTACATTGCACATACAGGGAATCTTTAATAAGAGGGAGTAACTGTTATGTTTTGAATGTCTGTTCGGTTGTTTTTGTACTTTGTTTATTCATTATTCTCGTTTCATTCACGTTCTGTTCGTTTGTCATTGTTCCTGTTTGTTTTTAGATCCACTCCTTGTCTTTTGTCATGCACTTCGGGAAATTCTAGTTTTCGGTTTTTCTGTCTTAGTTTATTATCTCGTTTTACTTCCTTCTTACTTTATATAACACTTTGTATATATTAGTTAGATGTATATAGGACTAACCTACTAAACTACTAACATTAGGGATTTAGATTAAGTTACTAACATTACTAATCACTAATTATCTCACACTTCTAACTATCGCTATCATTCTCTCTCTCGTTGTCCTATCCCTGTATGCGCTTCTCACGTTTAGTTTCATTTGCATGTTGTTTCTCTCCCTTTGAACTATCCTCCCTGCTTTCCAGTATGCACGTGTCTGCCTGCTCTTCCAGGTCGTTTTGTATTGTCTATGTGTCTGTGTTATTCCCAGTCCCCAGTCACACCTGATTCCTTTGTGTTTCCCCCTGCTTGTTATAAGTTGTATTAATGTTCTATCCCATCGTTTTCACCTGTGTTCCTACCCCCAGAGTCCTCCCAGTCACACCTGATTCCTATTGTTTGTTTCCCTTCCCTGCTTGTTTTGATAAGTTCCGTGTTTATGTTCTATCCCCGCAAGAACGTTGATCTTCATTCCCTGTGCCTTTTACTTGCAAGCCAGAGTCTGTAGCATTTTCCTCTGAGACACCCCCTTCTGTTTTTGCACTTGGAGAGTCTGAATTGCCCGTAGGTATGAGTGTTGCCTGTGCCCTGCATTCTGTTTGTTTGCCTTCTCTGATTTACTGGTTTTGACTTTTGGATTGTTTGTGACTTCTCTTTGGATTTTGATTTTGTACCTTCGCTACCCTGACTTCTGGTTTTGACCTCTGCCTTGATTAAACGATTATTTTGCCTAATTCTGATCTGTGTCTGGGTCCATATCCCGAACGTCACAGTAACTAATGCAGGTAGCAGTGGATGGGGAAAAAATACAATTAAAGAACCACAATGTCAAATATATATGCCATTTAGCAGATGCTTTTATCCATACACTTTTCAGTATATGTGGCCCCAGTGGGAATTGAACCCACGACCTAAGTGTTGTCAACACCATGCTCTACCTACTGGGCCACACTCTACCTATTGAGCCACACAGAACTATGCTCTACCTACTGAGCCACACAGAACCATGCTCTACCTACTGAGACACACAGAACCACGCTCTACCTACTGAGACACACAGAACCACATAGATGTTCACATTTGCTGTCAAATCTCATTATATATCATATGTCACATATACACCCCCCTCCCCTCCATGGTCTCTTTTGAAAAGAGCTGTCTATATATGACGGCTGCCTGACGGGATTGCTGTGTCCTACGTGCAGAGAGTTTGAGCCGATTGTTTGTGCTGTCGTGATATTATTGGGATTGTGTTTTGTATTGTTGCTTAGGGTTCAGCGTTTTGTCATCAGAAAGGGTAAAAGGATAAAAGATTTGCTCTTAAGGTAAACGTTTGTCGCCATTAGGGGACAGAGAGGGAACTTTCCATTTTTTCCACGTCTAGCTTTGGAAAGCTTATTAAAAAGTTACCGAGTTAAGGTGGTTTTTCGCCCTCTCAGGAGCAAATCCAAGAGCAGGGAAATATACTATAGCTAACTAGCTTTTGTTGGTTTAAATTTAATTTTTAATTGTTGAATTTCAAGCCTTGAGCATATAGTCATTTCGGTTGGCTGCTACTAGTTCTCTTGCTACAGACAACCAGACCTAAAGTTTTCTAATTAGATTTAAGTGTTGTTTCCATTTAGAAATTTCTGCACCTGACTGTTCGGAACCACCTCGGTCTATAATATTTTTATCGACTTGGTGTCTCTGTTTTGGCAGTAATTTGTTCAGTGCAGGGAGAGCAATATATATATTTAGGGGTGAAAATGTGGCCATCGGCAGTGCAGTGCGAGCGTTGCAGGATGATTGCGTTTATGGAAGGAGATTTCCAGGAGGATTTTGTCTGCGACCATTGCCAGCTTGTGAAGCATCTCGAGAGCAAGATTCTTGATCTCGAAGCCCAACTTGCTGGTCTCAACTGCCCTGCAGAATTTGTAGAGTTCCAGGAACTAATTAGTATGCCCTTTAGAGGGTTAGCCTGCACGCCGAAGCGGGGTAGGGGGGAGCCTCTAGAGCAGGTAGGGAGTGAGAATCGGGTGACGGTAGGGTGTCAGCGTAGAAAAGGGCGCGTACCTGCAGGGGCGGCATCTCCAGAGATTGTGGTGTCCAACCGATTCCAGCCCTTGCAGGGCTGGCCCAGCTCTCTGTGAGTGGGAGGACTGATGAGCCCCAGGGCATCCTGGCGGCCATGCCACCCAGGAAAAGGGAGTTAATTGTAGTGGGGGATTCTATAATTAGAGGTATAGACAGTATAGTCTGTTCACGGGAAAAGGAATCTCGTATGGCATGTTGCCTGCCTGGTGCTCAGGTTGGAGACCTCCTGGAACACGCGGACAAACTCCTGGCCAGAGCAGGGGTGGATCCAGTGGTCATGGTCCATGTTGGAACCAATGACATAGGTAAGGGTAGGTTTGAGGTTCTGCAGGACAAATTTACAGAATTACGAACAAAGTTAAGGGGCAGGAACCTCCACGGTGGTGTTCTCTGGAATTCTGCCAGTACCATGTGCTAGCAAAGGCAAGCAGAATTTAACACGTGGCTACATACCTGGTGCAGGAAAGAGGGGTACAGGTTTATGGGGCACTGGGACTCCTTTTGGAACAGGGGTGACCTGTACAAGTGGGACGGGCTAGACTTGAACCGGAGGGGTACAGATGCATTGGGCCAGCGTATGCTCAGGGTAGCGGAGGAATATTTGAACTAGGGACTGGGGGGGCAGGGAGGGAAATTAGTAGTAGTAGTATTATGGATAGGGAGGTACAGACTGCCCAGATGGAAGATACCAGGGCAGAGTATAATAAATCTGAGGATATCATTAATAAAGATTTTTAATGTGAATAGATTTTTATGTGGAGGGGACAGTCTAAGTGTGAGTAAGGCTCTGAAGTTCATGTGTTTAAATGCGAGAAGCATAAAAAATAAATTTTTGGAACTGGAGGCTGTCATGTTGAATGGGGGTTATGACATTGTTGGGATTACTGAGACATGGCTTGGCGCAGCGGATGGGGAGAAATATAATGTAGAGGGGTACAAATTGTTTAGGAAGGATGGATCAAATAAATTAGGAGGGGGAGTGGCCCTTTATGTGAAAGACAATCTTAATGTGCAGGAAATTCCAGGTATAAACTAATTTGTTTCTTGTGAGGACATCTGGATTAGATTACTGGGAGATCATGAGAAGGGTTTTAATATAGGAGTATGCTACAGACCAAACCTGTGCTGAAGGAGAGACAATAATAATGGGCGACTTCAATTACCCCTCTATAAATTGGGAGATAGTGACAGGTCAGGGCAAATGTGAAGAGGAGTTTTTAGATATGGTCAATGACTGCTTTTTGGTACAGTCTGTTACTCAGCCTACGAGAGGGAAATCAATACTGGGTCTGGTTTTGTGTAACAATCCTGATAGAATTTGCAGCACAGAGGTAGGAGAACCACTCTGGTTTTTTTTGTTGCAACCAATGCACTACACCAGGTGATTTCACTAATTAGCCCACTTCTTCAACCAAGGGAGGGACCTTTGAAATCACCTGGAGTAGTGCATTGGTTGCAGCCTGCATACACTCGGCCCTATGGAATGAACCCCCTGCACTAGGGGCAAGTGACCACAGTGCAGTTATTTTTGATCTTTTTTAGCAAGTTAAGACAGCCTCCTCTAACTCTAGAATTTTTAATTTTAGACGAGCTGACTTTAATAAAATTAGAGATAATTTAAATAATATAGATTGGGTAAAACTTCTAGATTGCAGAACTTTGAAAAATGGACTATATTTAAAAGAGATATTGTAGATGTCAGTGGTGGGCCGTGTATTTCACACCTAGGCCTTCAGTAGTGCTCCGTCTGAATCAATCCACCCCTCAATAACTATTTTATGGCTATAAAAACCATCTTATTATGCAGAAATGCAGTATAAAGAGCCGTTGCATCGCAGATAGATAACTCGTGTAGCCAGAATAAATGCCTTTACTGAAGAAACAAACCCGGGGTGCACAAGTCTCCTTGACACACATAAAAAAGCATCAATAATAACCTCATAAAATTGCAATATTATTTAGGAAAATAGCAACATTTTACTCACCAAAAATCCTTATTATTTGTACACAAAATCCATCCTCCTTTCTTTCCTCAAAATGAGTTCAATTACTTTGTCGTACAGATTATCCGTGCGTTTCAGTTCCATCAAGAAGTCCTTTTCTATCGCCATCAAAGCTAATGCTGAAAATCGAGCCTGCCCTGTCCTATTTCTGGCATAAGTTTTAATTCGCTTTAGGGCTGAAAATGTCCGCTCGCTAGCTCTGGCTAGTACACTCTCTGACTATCCAATCAAAGGGTGTGAATACGCTGACGTTACCGTATGCCTGCTAGAAGGCCTTGGTGTCGCCAACTCAAAATCTGATTGGTTGAAGCAACAGTTTGATCGACACTTATTTTATGCTACAGGGCCCGCAGAACTGATTGTGAAGGCCTCCAGGCAGATTTATTTGACCCTGGCAACAAATGATGGCTGAAATGTGATTGGTTAAATGCTTTAATATGAAAATACACGTCTGGAAGCAGCGCAACCAGGGGAAAAGCTATGAAAGGAAGCGGACAGACCATTTGGAATTATTTAATAAGTATTCATGGACAAAATATAATTAACATCAGTCTGTGATTCAGATATTTTTTAGGCCAGCAGAGAAGGCCTTGCAGGCCCTGACGGCTCACCACTGGTAGATGTACAGTGTAAATTCATCCCAAAAGAAAGGAAAAATAGGATGAAAAAACAGTCTCCGCAGTGGATGACTAAATCTTTACGGGACATTTTGAGGCAAAAGAAGCGACTGTACAGAATATATAAAAAGGATAACTCAGAGAGAAACAAGTTAGATTATTGTAATATGCGGGCTAAGGCTAAAAAGGAAATAAGATCAGCTAAAAGGCAGTTTGAAATTAAAATTTCACAAGATGCAAAAAGTAATCCTAAAACGATTTTTCAATATTGTAGTAGAAAAAGGAAAGTTAAGGATGAGGTTAAGTGCATTAAGAATAAGGAAGGAACTTTGGTTTATAATAATAAGGATATTGCTAACACACTAAACAGTTACTTTGTTACTTTGTTGAGAGCTTTACTAGAGAAGAGGTTATAAATATGTCTAAATGTATAGACAAGGTACAGAATGTTTTGGAGGACTTTGAGATAAGGGATGTAGAAGTACTACAAAAACTACAAAAACTTAAGACAAATAAGGCAGCAGGCCCGGATGGCATATATCCCAGAGTACACAAAGAACTTGGGGAAATTATATATAAACCATAATCACTGGAGAAATACCAGATGACTGGAAGCAGGGTAGTATAATTCCAATATATAAGAAGGGGGACCGTACTGACCCAGGGAACTATAGGCCTGTCAGTTTAACTTGCATCGCATGTAAAATGCTGGAATGTATTATTAGGGATAAGTTGGAATCATTCTTAAAAAATAATAGTATTTTAAGGGAGAGCCAACATGGTTTTCTCAAAGGGAGGTCATGCCTAACAAACCTCCTGGACTTTTTTGAAGAGGCTGCAAAGTGTGTTGACCTGAATCAGGCTTATGATATTATATATTTGGACTTTCAGAAAGCATTTGATAAGGTAGCACATGAGAGGCTCATTGCTAAAATGAATTCAGTAGGAATTGCAGGAGTAGTTTCAGAGTGGGTTCATAATTGGCTGCAAGGGCGAATGCAAAGAGTAACAGTAGGTGGGGCCATATCTGACCTCAGTGCTGTGGGCAGTGATGTCCCGCAGGGATTGGTGCTGGGACCTCTGCTCTTCCTTATTTACATAAATGATTTTGATATGGATGTTAGTAGCAAAATAGTTAAATTTGCAGATGATACTAAACTTGGGGGTTTGGCAAACAGTTTGGAATCGACTAAAGTAATCCAAGATGATTTAAACAAAATCCAAAAATGGGCAGATACATGGCAGATGACATTCAATATTGCTAAATGTAAAGTTATGCATGTGGGAAATAAAAACATTAGACAGGAGTATTTTATGGGAGGAGAAAAGTTAGTAGGTGTTCAATTTGAAAAAGACTTAGGAATTGTAGTTGATCAAAGCCTATCTGCATCAAAGCAGTGTGCTACAGCAGTGAAACAGGATGCTGGGATACATATCAAAAAGTATTGAGTATAAATCAAAGGAGGTTATATTAATGTTATATAAGGCCTTTGCCAGACCTCACTTAGAATTCTGTGTGGAGTTCTGGGCACCGCACTACAAGAAAGATATAGAAGCTCTTGAAAAAGTCCAAAGAAGGGCAACTAAACTGATACCTGGTATGAAAGGTAAAAGTTATGATGATAAACTTAAGGCACTCAATCTATTTAAGCTTAGCAAACAGAGACTTAGGGGAGATTTGATTGAGGTTTTTAAATTCCTAAAAGGAATTAACAAAGTGAAATACCAAAGACTTTTTAAGATAAGTGGGGTCAGCAGAACAAGAGGCCACAGGTGGAAATTAGTTAAAGGCAAATTCCGCACAGATATTAGGACGTTTTTCTTTACACAGAGATGTCTGGAACAGCTTGCCAGGTCGGGTAGTAGAGGCAGAAACACTTGGGCTATTCAAGTCCAGGCTAGATGCAGTACTAGATACTCTTTAGATTAGGACATGACGAGCCTAGATGGGCCGAACGGCCCATTCTCGTCATTATGTATTCTTATGTTCTTATATCAATTGGAGTGTTCTATTAGATAAATAAACTCAATAAATATACAGTCAACTCCAAAATGATTCACAGCCCTGATAAAGATGACCAAAAAGGTTGTATAAAGGACACAATACAGGTGATGAGCTCAAAAAAAGGACACATTTTATTATATTCTGTGTGTGGGTCTGTCTATGTGTCAGAGAGACTATGTGTGTGAGAGAGAGAGTGTGTGTGAGTGTGTGTGAGAGTGTGTGTGTGTGAGTGTGTGTGTGTGTGTGTGTGTGTGATGAGCTAGATAATGTCTGTTTTACAGTATTGATACTGTATCTGTCGACCCACAAATGTTCATTTGGGGTGAATATGTATAGGCATAACTGGTCGCCAACTCTGCACATAATGTAACTCACTGACTCTTAACGGCAAAAAGCACTGTCACTGTTTATGTTCATGAGATATTGTAATTTTATGTGGACATAAATAAAGCATTTAAAATGTGTGTGTGTGTGTGTGTGTGTGTGTGTGTGAATGTGTGTGTGTGTGTGTGTGTGTGTGAGTGTGTGTGTGTGTGTGTGTGTGTGTGTGTGTGTGTGTGTGTGAATGTGAATGTGTGTGTGTGTGTGTGTGTGTGTGTGTGTGTGTGTGTGTGTGAATGTGTGTGAGTGTGTGTGTGTGTGTGTGTGTGTGCATGTGAGTGTGTGTGAGTGTGTGAGTGCGTGTGAGTGTGTGTGTGTGTGTGTGTGTGTGTGAATGTGTGTGTGTGTGTGTGTGTGTGTGTGTGTGTGTGTGAATGTGTGTGTGTGTGTGTGTGTGTGTGTGTGTGTGTGTGTGTGTGTGTGTGTGTGTGTGTGTGTGTGTGTGTGTGTGTGTGTGTGTGTGTGTGTGTGTGTGCGCGCGTGTGTGCGGAGCCGGAAGAGGAAGTACATTAATCAAGTAATTAATTAAAGATTTATTTTTAGGGGGGCTTTTAAAATTGCAAATAAACGGGGGAAAACTTTCAAAATGCAGATGCTTAAAATCACTAAACTACCTCATGTCCACTTTCTATAATTCTGTGCATCTTTGACTTTTATTTCCCCTTAAAAAATATGTGTATGTTTTATTCGATAATGCGCGTGGGTTTTAGCCCAATTAATGTGGTTTGACCCTCAATTGAACCACCCGAGGAAACGCCTTTTAATGTGCTGCGAAGTGTAGGTTACTTATTTAATTTAACACCAGAGGGCGATGTTGTTCTAAATACGGTGCACTTGTGCGTTTCATTCAACAGGTAAACCCGCTTGTTCAGTGACGCTGCTGTATCTTTTCAGTTTCCCGATGATGTGAATGAGAGAGAGTGTGACCGTAATCTCTGAATCCTTATCAGAAACATATTAATTTCCACCTGTTAATGTTGTATTGTTGTTTTTTTCCTTCTTTTTCTTCTTCTTTCTGCCACTTTAAGATAAAAATGGCTGAATTCCACAGAGACGCTCAAAAACTCTCCACGCTTGTCCGTAGAGGACTGTGCCCTGACGCGATGACGCTAACTGGCCAGATGGTGGAGTGAAAATGCTAACTTTTAATACAACTCTTGACCCCTTTGACGGGTCGTTTTTTTTCTGGATTCCACTCTTATGTTAGAACTAATTTGCCCAAAGGACCTATAATTTGTGTAGACTTAGATCTTCACACTATTTTTAATCATTTTAGAAACACTAAATAAACATAATCTCATGAAGTCCAATCTGACTTTTGCATCAGACAATTTCCTAAAAAGTTTAAATAATTTTTGATAAATGAAAAGATGGCTGAATGGCAAGCCAATGGGTTTTATGCACATGGGTGCGTCCAATCCAATTACTGTAATTCATTCTGGAACATTCCAAATGTTCGGGGTGTATCGTTCCGAAAGAGAGACCCTGAATGGTGTCGATGTCTTAAAGAAATGCAAATACGACAGGTAATTTGAACCTTGAACATTTGAGCTAAGGACAGGAAATGCTTAAAGATGTTCTTCTCGTGAGCTATAGTTCCAGTTAGCATGCTAATTTGTTTAACGCATACGCTGCAGAACTCTCTCTCACTAAACTTTGAAGGAAAAGTTGCCGCTTCAAAAAACATGGCTGCCATTATCTAATAAATGCACTGATTACCTGTAGCACCTGCACATTTGTGATATGAATATATATATATATATATATACACACAGTATGTGTGTGTGTGTGTAACCTGCATATGAATAGTCTGCACTGTCATCAGTCATATTCATACAAATTCTGATTTGATCAGTGACAGTATGTATGCATTCCATCAGCAATATTGCTACAATGAAAGAGAAGACTATGTATATGTGCAGGTGATAGCTGTGTTCATAATATTAAGAGTGTCTCCACAGGCTTTAGCTCCAGGGTCTGTTGGTTGAGAGTCTGTCCCATGGCAGACAATGTGAAACTAATGTTCTGGTAAACCACAGGTTGTGGGTTCAAACCCAGCCAACTGTAGATTGTGGCTGTTTTCAAGTCTGTATTATAAGTCTACAATGAAACTATCAAAAGTTATGAGCTAAAAACATTGTAAGTATTAAAATGGATGCGTGCACTGAAACCTTACCTGGGGTACGAGTCAGAATCACGGGTGACAGCTCAGCGAGTTCCATCTCGAAGGAGGCGGTTCCTCACCATGGTCACTGCCCAGGGTCGTAGGCGACGGAATCTACCTCACCCCACCTTTGTTTACACGTGATCCAATTATACAGCCGGATATTTACTGAGACAATTCAGGTTAAATACTCCACTTACTGAAATACTGAAGTATAGAACAACAACAGTGTCCAGCTCGAGAGGCAACATTCTGACGACAAGCTTCATCATCCAGCCATTATTACACGCTGCTTTGTGTGGATTTCAAATATTTGAATGGAACTTCAACCACAATGACAGAACCAGAACGCTGGGTTTTCTTCAGCTGGGTGGGTTTTCTTCAGCTGGGTCTGAGCAGCTAAAACTGGACTGTGTCTGACCAGCTAAAACTGGACTGGGTCTGACCAGCTAAAACCAGACTGGATCTGACCAGTTAAAACCGGACTGGGTCTGACCAGTTAAAACCGGACTGGGTCTGACCAGTTAAAACCGGACTGTGTCTGACCAGCTAAAACCAGACTAGGTCTGACCAGTTAAAACTGGACTCCGGAGCGACTG
>JAINUG010000175.1:1564482-1601982 GCA_029706075.1 Aldrovandia affinis
GACACTTCAAAGGGTCTGGTCCCCCCCACGAGACACGCCCCTCATCCTCACTAATGAAACACCCTTAAACATAGAGCAGAGAGTCCAGTGCAAGGTTTTTAAACCACACCAGTTTCCATAGATACGAGAAGGGCAGGATATGGCTGTGGGGAGACGGAGGAGATCACTAAACTATATTTCATATTTCACTATGCATGCCCAGCAGTTTAGTACCAGACCCTGAGCATGATGGGATGTTAATTGCTTAATTACTGTAACACCTGCTTTCAATATACTTAATTCCCAAGTGTTTCTACCTTTTTGGCCACTGTATGCTGTATGTATACGTGTAAAAAGGGCCAGCTTCACACAGCTCTACAGAACCCCCTACTGGGCATTTTAGTCAGGCAACCCTAGCTTCTCTTTGGTGAAGGACCCACTTAGTCAGGTGATCTGCAGAGCTAATTTGCTTTTATCTTATAGTGTGTGTGCCTTTCTATCCTGGTGGACACTTACTTTTAGACTTTGAACTCCCTCCTGTGGACTGTACTGCCATAGAGCGTTATTTGTGCATGCAGCTAACTAACCACATGTAACACATCAGACCTTTATGGTAGTGGCTAGACGGAAGCTACTCCTGAGTGAAAGGCATATGACAGCCCACCTGGAGTTTGCCAAATGGCACTTAAAGGACTCTAAGACCATCAGGAAAAATATTCTCCGGTCCGATGAGACACAAATTGAACTTTTTGGCCTGAATGCCAAGTGCTACCATAAAGGTCTGATTGATGGAGTGCTGCAGAGATGTTTGTCCTTCTACCAGGTTCTCCCATCGCTGCAGAGGAACTCTGAAGCTCTCTTAGAGTGGCCATTGGGTTCTTGGTTACCTCCCTGACCATGGCCCTTCTTGCCCGGTTACTGAGTTTGGCCAGGGGGACAGCTCTAAGAAGAGTTGTGGTGGTTCCAAACTTCTTCCATTTCACAATGATGGAGCCCACTGTTCTCCTGGGTGCTTTCAATGCTTTAGCAATGTTTTTATACCCTTCCCCAGATCTATGCCTCAACACAATTCTATCTCGGAGGTCTATGGAGAGTTCCTAGGACTTCATGGCTTGGTTTTTACTCTGACATGCACTGTCAACTGTGGGACCTTATGTAGATAGGTGTGTGCCTTTCCAAATCATGTCCAATCAATTGAATTTACCATAGGTGGACTCCAATGAAGTTCTAGAAACATCTCAAGGATGATCAGTGAAAACAGGATGCACCTGAGCTCAATTTTGAGTGTCATAGCAAAAGGTGTGAATACTTATGTACATGTGATATTTTAGTTATTTATTTTTAATACATTTGCAAAAATTAATAAAAACCTTTTTTCACTTTGTCATTATGGGGTATTGTGTGTAGAATTCTGAGAAAAAAAATGAATTTAATCCATTTTGGAATAAGGCTGTAACCGAACAAAATGTGGAAAAAGTGAAGCGATGTGAATACTTTCCGGATGCACTGTATATATATAGATCTTGAGGTCCGTGTATTAGTTTGAAGTGCAAGGCTAAACAGGCAAGTGACTCCAAATCAATTGACTGCAAAGTTCAACCTAGGCCATCAGTAGGCAGATTCATCAAGAACAGACAACATACCAGCATCCTTCATGTTTCCATCATGTTGGTGTTTCCACATCTTTAGCCAATCCCTATATATATACAGTGGGTTCGGAAAGTATTCAGACCCCCTTAAATTTTTCACTCTTTGTCATATTGCAGCCATTTGCTAAAATCAATTAATTTCATTTTTTTCCTCGTTCATGCACACACAGCACCCAATATTGTCAGAAAAACACAGACTTGTAGAAATTTTTGCAGATTTATTACAAAATAAACACTGAAATATCACATGGCCATAAGTATTCAGACCCTTTGCTGTGACACTTGTATATTTAACTCAGGTGCTGTCCAATTCTTCTGATCATCCTTGAGATGGGCCTACACCTTCATTGGAGTCCAGCTGTGCTTAATTATATTGATTGGACTTGATTTGGAAAGGCACACACCTGTCTACATAAGGTCCCACAGTTGACAGTGCATGTCAGAGTAAAAACCAAGCCATGAAGTCCTAGGAACTCTCCATAGACCTCCGAGATAGAATTGTGTTGAGGCATAGATCTGGGGAAGGGTATAAAAA
Source organism: Aldrovandia affinis (assembly GCA_029706075.1). NCBI lineage: Eukaryota > Metazoa > Chordata > Actinopteri > Notacanthiformes > Halosauridae > Aldrovandia > Aldrovandia affinis. The sequence continues at coordinate 1,566,646 of JAINUG010000175.1, forward strand.
GCACTTGGCATTCAGGCCAAAAATTTCAATTTGTGTCTCATCAGACCGGATAATCTTTTTCCTGATGCTCTTAGAGTCCTTTAAGTACCATTTGGCAAACTCCAGGTGGGCTGTCATATGCCTTTCACTCAGAAGTAGCTTCCGTCTAGCCACTACCATAAAGGTCTGATTGATGGGAGTGCTGCAGAGATGTTTGTCCTTCTACCAGGTTCTCCCATCGCTGCAGAGGAACTCTGAAGCTCTCTTAGAGTGGCCATTGGGTTCTTGGTCACCTCCTGACCATGTCCCTTCTTGCCCGGTTACTTAGTTTGGCCAGACGGCCAGCTCTAAGAAGAGTTGTGGTGGTTTCAAACTTATTCCATTTCACAATGATGGAGCCCACTGTTCTCCTGGGTGCTTTCAATGCTTTAGCAATGTTTTTATACCCTTCCCCAGATCTATGCCTCAACACAATTCTATCTCGGAGGTCTATGGAGAGTTCCTAGGACTTCATGGCTTGGTTTTGACTCTGACATGCACTGTCAACTGTGGGACCTTACATAGACAGGTGTGTGCCTTTCCAAATCAAGTCCAATCAATATAATTAAGCACAGCTGGACTCCAATGAAGGTGTAGGCCCATCTCAAGGATGATCAGAAGAATTGGACAGCACCTGAGTTAAATATACAAGTGTCACAGCAAAGGGTCTGAATACTTATGGCCATGTGATATTTCAGTGTTTATTTTGTAATAAATCTGCAAAAATGTCTACAAGTCTGTGTTTTTCTGACAATATTGGGTGCTGTGTGTGCATGAACGAGGAAAAAAATGAAATTAATTGATTTTAGCAAATGGCTGCAATATGACAAAGAGTGAAAAATTTAAGGGGGTCTGAATACTTTCCGAACCCACTGTATATAAATAGAAAGAGAGAGAGAGAGAGAGAGAGAGAAAGAGATAGAGAGAGAGAGAGGGAGAGATTTCTCTTTTACAGAGTTCTCTGTGCCAGATAATTCCTTCACAGAATCCCTTTGGAGCCGAGCGTCCAGACGGCCCTAACACCGCTCTCGAACCCTGGAGCCGTCTTGTGTGCTCTGGCACATGTGGGGGGGTTAGGGTTAAGGGGGGGCAGATGTGGATGGGATGGCCTTGGGGGCACAGAGGCGTGGTTCAGGGTGCAGTAGTGGCAGTGGAGGCCCCTGGGGGCCAGCAGCCCCCCGCCCCCTCCCACACACACAGATGATGGTCTTTAGTCCTCAGGATGTCCTGTGACGTCCCCCTACACTGTGCCCCGCGCCCCTGCACACTCCCCAGGGAGGGGAGGGGCCAGATAACCTGCGGCTCTCACGCTTAATGCCCTGGTCTGAGTGGAACCCGATGGACTGTCCATGTTCCACCCAGCACCCCGCACCCCGCTGGGGGGCGACTGTAGCTCTCTGAACCGGTCAGAGAGAAAGAGAGAGAGAGAGAGAGAGAGAGAGAAAGAGAGAGAGAGAGAGAAAGAGAGAGAGAGAGACAGAGAGAGAGAGAGGGAGCGAGAGGGAGAGAGAAAGAGACAGAGAGAGACGGAGTGAGAGGGAGAGAGAGTTAAACCTGTAAAATCTCCCTGGTGCTCCGTGGTTCAGGATGAATCTCCATGACGCACAACCTCAGTTGGCCCCACAATCCCCCCCCCCCCTCATCGCATAATTTAGCGCCTGTGTGTGCATGCAGGAATAGTAATGAGGACACGGTTTTAATGAGCGCAGAATCTGGGGCCTATTCCTCTTTAGGATGGGAGCAGTGGGGTAGGGTGCGGGGTGCGTTCCTGTGCAGGAAGGGGCATGGGGGGGGTGCGGTTTGGGGGAGAACGAAGGCCTGGGCTGATTGATTGGTTGCTGGCCGGGCGTCGGGGGGGGAGCGGGGGCCATAGATTTATTAGCAGGCAAAGAGGGAGGAAGAGAGCATGCATATGTTAATCCAGAGAGAGAGAGGGAGAAAGGGAGCGAGAGAGAGAGAGAGAGAGAGAGAGAGAGAGAGAGAGGCACAGAGAGAGAGAGAGAGAAGGGAGAGAGGGAGAGAGAGGAGAGAGAGAGAGGGAGAGAGCGTGCATATGGTAATCCAGCGGCTGAACGATGATCAAAGGAGGGAACAAGCCAGGCCCCGCTGCTCGCCTCAGGGCAAACACCGCTCTGAGAGAGAGAGAGAGAGAGAGAGAGAGAGAGAGAGAGGGAGAAAGGGAGAGAGAGAGAGGGAGAGAGGGAGCAGGAGAAAGTAAACAGATAGTTATAAAAATCGATGTTGTATTTGGGGAGCCGGGCCTGCCAGGTCAACGGAGGGAGAAGAAAACATTGGGGTGTTCAGCTCTTCTAAACTGAGGCCTCCTTCCCTTCCTGGCTGGCTGAGGCCTTCTCTGATTGGACGGTCTCTTCCCTCCTGTGCTCCGATTGTCTGCAGATCCTGAAGCACGGCGGTACTAAGGCAGCTCTGTACTGTGACATCTTTAAATCCCCTAATTCTGACTCTTTCTTTTCCACCCGATCTGAAATCTCTCTCTTGGGGGCGTGCCACACCGGCTGAGCTGCAGCCACTTGCTCTGGAGGAGTACACTGCTTGTGCAGCTTGTGCAGACAGACTGCAGGGTCGGGGTTCAATTCCATTTCAGTTCAGGAAGTGGATTCCATTACTCATAGGGCATTATGGGAATTTATGAGGCAGGGAGCAACCTGCCAAGTGAAACCCACCCTCCCTCCCTGGGCGACGTGGTGGCCGATATGCATCGCCCCATGGGGCTCAAACTGGTGCTTAAATTGTGCTGGGTTTCTGAGGATTAAAAAAGAACTTCACGGTAAAAACATTAAAAGATCAAAATCAATGTTTATAAATAAGTAGTAATTTCACAAGGGAAGCTGCTACTAAACTTTAAAAATATTACCCAGAGCACCAACTCTGCCTTGGATAATATTCAATTGTAAATTGAACAAATTAATAAATATATATAGGTCACTATAAATATATACTTATACAGTGACCTCCCTTGGGTAGTGACACTCGCTGTCCTTCCAAGCGTAAGCAGTTTTATAGCGGCTCTCGGGAGCTTTTTCTAATGGAATAGTTCCAGACTCTCCAGCCCTCCCGTTTTTCATACCCATCTCTCGCGCGCTCATTCCTCTCGTGTTCTCTCGTGTTCATCGCTGAAGGTGTTAAACGAACGGCCCATTTTCCCCCTCGCTGTTAAAAACACCAAGGAGGCCACAGAACTCAAGCGAACAAAACACATAAATTAGCACCAGCTAAGTAATGCCCATCAATATCTAGCTCGTTAGAAAACCTTTAAAAAAAGTTTTCGAACAGCCCAAAATATAAAACCATCATGCGGCTGTGTGAGGCTGTTAGCTATGATAGCTTGCTTCTGTAAGTTTTCTATTTATGTAATGCTGGTTAGATGTAGGCCTAACAGTAAGTGTTAAGTTAAGGCTACTACATTTGTAGCGTGCAGTAGGCTACAACACAGGTTCAAATCTTAAAGTAGGTGGACATAATTCACGAAATAAACAAATGAGGTAGTCATGATAAATTGTATGAATATTATAGTATGTAATTTTGTATTGTAGGCTATTTTAGTTAGTATGTCAAATTTGTATGTAAAATTACATACATTTTAATGGTAAATATTATTATTTATTTTTTTCCTGGGAGAGGACCAACCGACTTCTCGCATTAAATATAAAATCTCCCTTATTTTCAAGTCTCGAGGTTAGCAGGTACCTATGCATAATACACGTTTTGGGGATTGTTGTTCAGGGTTCGAAGCTTCCATCTTGTTCGGCTGTTTGTGTTTCTGTTGCCCTCCGGAACTGGGTGGATTCATAACTATCAAAAATCTCCACGAGTAAAGCTTTGTGGCAAGTATAGCTGAACACCCATATACTTTTAGTAAAGCAATGTAAAGATTCATGAATGATATCACTCTATTCGCCTTATTGTACTGGTGACCGGGCTGTATATAGTTTGTCGGCTCTGTGATAGAAACGCAAGCTGCGAGGAATTATTGCCTCTTAAATACTCCTCCTGCAGCATTAAGGATAAATCAGTTCCGCGGCAGGTAACTGACGTTGATATTTCAGTATGTGACGTGACTGGAGGAGGCTTGGGGACTGAGGTAATGTGGTGCTTATGAACACTGATAAGCGGGAATGATCCATTTTCGGATAACAACTTGTTTAACAACTTGTCAGCTCTCACAGATATAATTATTATTAATATATATATATATCATCATATTATTGTAATGATTTCTTGCAGTGAAAGTGAGTTTCCATGGCGCGCGCGATTTCAGCAGGGAGACACCCGGGTCTTTCCCGCCCTTATTAGTTCTCACGCGCTCTGACTCGGAGCGTGCCTGTGCACCTCTGACCCCTGACCCCGGCCTCATCTGTCTCCTGCTCCCCTGGAGATCGATACACTTTGTAAAGGACCCAGAGTCCTCTGCGCCGTCTGCAGGAAAAGTCCACAATAAAATGTTTTGCCGTCAGAAGCCGAACGCACGGCATCCAGTACGGTGGGCCCTGTGGAAGTAAGAAAGCCAAATGTAGATATCGTTAAAACATCTTTTTTTTTTTTGTATTATGAATTCAGCAAATTGCTTTTTTCCCCCAGCTGAATAATTTAAGTGACTAAACATGTATTCCACCCATATGGCATCCTTTAACTTTGACTTTTTTTAAATGAGCGGTTCATGATTATTATTTTCTTTTAATCTGGTAATAGACGTGTATCCCTTCAGGCAAATGTCTGGTAGTATTTATCTATGTATTTATCTATTTATTTATTGTTAATCTGCATAAATGCGGGAGAATCCAGCCTGGGATTTCGGCATTTTTTTTTGTACCGTAGCTGGAGGGAGACAAAGCCGCCCCATCTGCTCCCGTTTAGGGCGGAGGTCTACCCGTCAGATATGAGGCTGCTCTTTCATTTACGCGCAGACAAGAAACACATCGTTGGTTAATGGCAGCAGTGAATTCCAACACTTGAGAGATTGACACCTCACAACAGGATGGGAGTTGCGAGTCTGTCTTGTTCTCTCTCTGTCTGGAGCCCAACCTGAAACAGCTGGGCGGGTTAATGTAAATTCATCAGCACTTTTCAGGCTGTTGCTCTGAAGCTAATGACGCTGCGATAATAGACCAGTAATCTGCGAGGAAGTCATTATTTAGGAAGTTAAAAAAGTCAGTTATGACAATCAAGAGTTCTAATGAAATAGCAATAGAACAAAAAAACGAGAAAGAGCATTCAAGGTTGTGCTTGGTTACACAGAATACAATAATTTCTCAGAAGGTAGTACCAGAATGAATACAATAATGGCATTTATCAATAGGAGTGTTTCGTTGTACACTTCACTTCCTATTAAAACATTTTTGAAAATTGCATAAATACTTAAGACGACTTTTCCCCTTTGGACAAATGTGAAAGATTATCACGATTCAGTCTCTCTGGCTTGGCAAAAATAATTTGCTTTGTAAAGCTGTTTAGTCACCACCCTGCTGTAATAAAGCTCATAGTGAGTTAGTTACTACTTCCATTATGTATTGCATCTTCATAAAAACAGTGATAGTAATATTACTATCGAGTCCACTTGTTCCATTAGTGTGGACCTACAGAGCCATTACAGTTACTGTAATCTGTGGTCAGTACAGAAATCCCTTTGCCATATACTGATAATTATTGAACAAAGTCTTCTTTTGAAATGCAGTGAAATTCAGAAATCACCCCACATCTCGTCGTCTGACTTGACTGGTTTGGGGGGTTAAAGACGCAGCTGATATTAGAGCAGGGTCTTCGATAGGGCAGGCACAGTAGAAGTGAATCTGAATGTTACCTTTGCTTATGAATATTGATGCGTTATTACTGACAGGCTCTGGGATCACAGGCTGAAGTCGTTCGTTTATTCACCTCCAGAAGAGTCTGCTGCTTTATAATTAGCAGGGGGATCAAATAAAATGAACTAAATAATTGACAATGATGGAGAAAAAAAAAGAAAAAGAAAAAAAGCATTTGGTTCTCCTGAATGGGAGGGACTGCGTTGTCTCTTGTTTGGTACGATGCAGAATATTTGGGCCTACATCGCGACCACAAGACAAACTGCAGTTATTTTACTCGGGTGAGGAACAAAGACAAAAACTGCAGCTCTGGTTTTGAACCTGTATCCATCTTGTAACTGTTACTGCACTAATGCAGATTTTAAACCCCCTTTATGTCAAACTGATTACGCGTACGAATGTATCACATTACATTATTCATATCTGCGGCAGATGGCCTCATCCCAGGCAACTCTCATAGCTGACATATTGTGTTTCCCACACAAGATGGAGTAATTAGTAATGATGTGACCATGGCTACAAGGGTCACCACAGATGTGCTTTGCTGTCCCCTAAGCGCCAGTGCCCACACACACACGCTTCGCTGTCCCCTAAGCACCAGTGCACCTGTTGAGTGTCGAACCCAAGGCCGTGTTTCCTGTATTATGGAGGATAAATAAACTAAGGAAAAGGTTAGACTTTTGTTCTATCCTCTCTCTCTCTCTCTCTCTCTCTCTCTCTCTCTCTCTCTCTCTCTCCCTCATTCCCCTGTGTCAGAACAAATGGTTGTTTTCATCGCCAAGGATAGAAGCAGCTGTTTGGATGCTGTTGGGCTCTCAGCGAATGAGGAGGTTTGACTCCTTAACGAGGAGAACGCGTCGGCGGTCCCCAAGCCCCACCAAAGAGCAGGAACTGCTCTGGAAAACACACAAACAGAGAACAAATAATATCAAGACAATTTGGGAGGCAAAGTGTGAAACTCTTCTGAGCGGGATGTGTTTTCATAATTGAGCCAACTCTGGTAGAAAGAGTCACCAGTATTGTGAGAGAGTGTTTTGCAGCTTTAAGTAGCAGGTATGTTTTCTCATCGCTGCTGTGATAGGTGACCTATTCCCAGGTGCGTCTCTGCATTACCTACAGCGGGGAAAAGCAGCTTGTGCCTCATTTGCTCTCTGACTGTGGTGCAGCAGAATTTAAATGATTTTATTTGCGGATCTCTGCGCCCGCTACCTCCTCCTCTAACTCAATCTGGTCATTTAGAACATCGCCAGGGATTGGAAGATTGTCCTGTCAAGTTGTACTTATCTCAAGATTATACAGGCAAATTAACTGAAATTGTATAGATCATTGGCTTATATTTTTGTTGTTTAAAAAAAAAAAGAAGAAGAAATGTTTCACATACCAGGGAAGAAAAATATCGGTTGGTTATGAAACCCCATGAATAAGTGTTGGTGAAGATGAAGACCCATACTTTTTGGGTTTTGGGGGAACCGTCTGTGTGTTTCAGGTGAACTGATCCAGAGAAGTCTGCAGCAATGAGGGATATGATTTCTCCAGATATCAGAGGCAGTTCAACCCCCCTGGAGGCTCCCGCAGTTACCTCACAAACACAGGGGCAACCTGCCCCTGGAGTTACCTCACAAACACAGGAGCAACCTGCCCCCGGAGTTACCTCACAAACACAGGGGCAACCTGCCTCCTGGAGTTACCTCACAAACACAGGAGCAACCTGCCCCCGGAGTTACCTCACAAACACAGGGGCAACCTGCCTCCTGGAGTTACCTCACAAACACAGGGGCACCCTGCCCCCGGAGTTACCTCACAAACACAGGGGCACCCTGCCTCCAGGGCGGTGTGGGGATTTCATTGGCACTTTGAGTTGAGGTCCTTTAGAATGGCTGTCTACCCAATGCCTCTTTACAATCTCAGATATATATTCTTTATAGCGACACCGAAGTTTTCCGATTATTTATTGAAGTCAAAAACATGTTTTATAAAATATAATCAACGCACAATGGATTTCATTAGCTCTTCACCAGTAAAACATAACTGAATATATTAAAGTAGATACTTCCATACAAAAGCGGTGATAACATTTTTGTAATTTTTGTTTACAAAGAAAATAAATATTGACTCCTTTTCTTTCAATTCGATGCAGTTTTAGACCAGTGTGACTCTCCTCTAGTAGTGCTAGTGAATACGACCCTCTGCGTCTGCGTTGCTGTAGACAGGTTCAGTTTTCAGCCGGTTTGTGTGCATCAGGTGAAGGCTCTCAAACCTGTGGCTCTGTCCCCCATGCAGGAGCCCCAGAAGGACTTTTTTAAGAGATAAAAACATGCACAGAATGAGTCGCTGATTAGCGACGGGGGTGGCTAATTACCTCATTGTACATTCAAAGGAGGGGGTCATGGAGGGGGGGGCGCCCGGGGGCCACAGGGGCAGGAGCTCCCTGCAGGGGGTGGGAGGGTGGTTTGGCAGTGCTCCGGGCTGGGGGAGGCCTGCTCCCTGTGGCCTCCCCTGGCCTGCTGTTCAGCTCCTGGTGACATCTGCTCCTGGCCTGTCCCTCCTGCAGCCCAGTGCTCCCCCCCCCCTCAGTGCCCCCCGGTGCAGATGTTTTTGGGTCCCTGGGTCCAGCCTGAGCCCAGCGCAGCGGCCCGTTTGATGTGTGATGAAACGGAATTGAGTGCGAGTCGCCGTGGGACTGGGGGGTGTGTCGGGGGGGGGGCCTGCTTCATTAGAATTTCAGTCACATGACGCCGGGCCCTGCGATGGGACGTCCCTGCATGGGAGGGGGGGCTGGCCCTGAACTCAGGCTCTGTTTACTCTTTGGCTTCTCACCTGTACGCTCGCGCTCTCTCTCTCTCTCTTTTTCCCTCTCTCTTTCTCCCCCTCTCCCTCTTTCTCCCTCAGTCATTTCCATTTCAAGTGCACATCGCCAAAGCATAAACAACAGTCAATGACAAAAAAGGTACAAAAGAAGAAGTCTCGATCTCTCTCTCCCTCTCCTCTCTTTCTCTCTCCCTTCATTGATGGTTGGTTCCTTCTTACTCCAGTAGTGTCCCAACAAACCTGCACCACCAGGTCCCAATAGAGCTGAACACCATTTACAAACCTGCACCACCAGGGCCTCCTGACCCATCATTTGTTTTGCCAATCTAAAGTAACACGTGTTTAGTTCTCTGTGTGAAATTCAGATACACTGATCTACATCGATGGGGTACATTGACTGAAACAGTTTTGAGTGGCACCATAATTTGCTCATCAAAAACTGTTCTGTGCTGTAGTTTTATGAAGATGGTAGTTACATCTCTTTGATCAGAGATAGCCAGCAGTATATTTAATATATACGGAGATGGATGTGCAATCGGATATGAAAAAATCTTATGATTCCTGTATGTGTTAGGTGAGATGACCTGTTGTGTTGTGGTGGAGAGGCATGCTGGGAAGTCAATCCAACCAGGCGAACGTGCAGTCACCCTCCGAATGCATGCTTGAGGAAAGACAGAGGCTTTCTTCCATGTGCCACCAAACAGCGAGTGTGTTGATTCATATAAAATAAAGATTTGTCCGACGCCCTGGAGCAACTGTCGCGAGCCGTATCAGCGTCGCTGATTCAGCGATCGCGCGGAACAGATTTGTCCGACCTGTCTGCCTGTTCGCTACCTCAAAACCCCTGACTGTGGGCGGCAAGGAGGCAAACAAAAGTTTTAGGAAAAGGAGTGGGATGGTGTGTGTGCGTGTGTCTTACAGAGTGTGTGTGTGTGTGTGTGCGTGCGTGTGTGCAGCCCAGGTAAAGCTGAGGATAGGTTAGCAGTTAAGAGATCAAAGTGAAAAACAAAGGCGTATTTCAAACGGGCGCGAGCTCAGCGCCAACCCCCCGACGCCCCTCTGGTAACACTTAGATCTATAAATGTTTGTTTTACTTATTTATTTATTTACTTATTTTAAATATTATTCATCGCGATAATAATTTGGCCCTAACAAGCACTTGAGGGAGAAGGCTTCTCTTCTCTTCTCTTCTCTTCTTTCATTCTTTAGTTTGTGTTGTTTTCCCCTCTCCGGGGGGGGACGGGGGTCTATTAGAGAGAAAGTATTTTATTTGTGGCTAATGAATGATATGCATGCGATTTCCTTTCTTCTTGCCTTCTTTTTATGGAAGAGAGTGAGAACTGGGGAGTGGAGAGACGGGAGATTTAGATCCATTTTCAAGGTTTTGTTAATTTAACCCTCTTATGCGCGAGACTTCACATCGCTTTTCACAGCCATCCGAGCTCATGTATCGGTGTTGTTTTCTCCTGTAAGGCTTTACATAAGGGCACGCTTTTAATGTGTTATCCGCGGGTTCTATGGGCCGCGCATTTAAAGGAGCGGGTTATCTTACTGTCGAAAACATGGGAACGAATTCAAATGAATAGGTATAGAATTATATACTTATTTTATTTTCATACAACATCAGAACTATTTATAATGAATGACTCAATTAAGGGCCTTGGTTGTTGTCTTTGTTGTGTGTTCACTTACCGTCTCATTCGCTCCTGCAGGTGTTTCCGGTGCTGTTACAGTAGGACTTTTAAAAACTCCAGCATCACTACAAAACAGCCAATACAAGAACTCAACATGTTGTTAATAAATCTGGCGTTATATTGAAATTCATAATCATACTTTTTAACGCTTTTCTGAGCTCCAAAATAAAATGACATTCGCTGCACACACGAGAGAAATAAAGCACAGGATTCGAGACCGGATCTTGTGCGCTAAACGTCCAAGCGTGGCATCATATCCTAGCTGGGACATCATATCTTGGTTGTGACATCAATTTCGTGCGCAAGTTCCGTCAGTAGTCTCGGCCGAGGGGCACATGGGCAGTTTTGCATCTAGATAACTAATCGTGAACACAGCATCCAAAATATACAAAATAAAAAATAAAAATAGTTTTCGTTGTCAAATTCTCAAATGGGGTTCTGTGTCAATAAGGGAAATCATCTAATCTAACAGACCTCGAGCTATAATGAGAAGGACTCTTTGCGTACGGTGGCAGGTGACTCACGTGTTCAACAATTGATGTGGAAAAGTTGGAACTTTTGATTGCTCTGATCTTTGCGTATGCGTCCAAACCGCCAAGCCCGACACACAGCTGGTGAGCGAGGTTAAGAGCGCAGCTGCCTTAATGCGGTCCGATTTTGAACACTCAGACTCCTGGCTCCACTGTAACATGTATATTGTGACAAATTGTTTTGTGAAATGCGCCATACAATTACATTTGATTGATTTGGCTCTGAATATCTCCCAGCCAATGATCGCCTTCAGAAATGTTTCGTTGCCTCAGATGTGCGCGGACAGAGTATCGCGTGGCAGATGTGGCAGATGTGCGCGCACAGAGTATCGCGTAGCGCGCACAGAGTATCGCGTGGCAGATGTGCGCGCACAGAGTATCGCGTAGCAAAGTATCGCGTGGCAGATGTGCGCGCACAGAGTATCGCGTAGGAGATGTGTAAATCAGCTTAAAGGAAATAAATTAACACATAACTCATCCCTTATGCATGCCCTTAAATGTCCACACTTAATCTTTGCCATTAATTTATTTATAGGAATTTGAAACTTCAAAGTTTTTTTCCTTCCCATGTTGCCTGTGAAAAATATTTAACTTTAATCTCGTAGTGTAAGCGTAAACACATGCTGCATTTTTGATGAACTACTACTATCAAACCTTGTATGCATAACAAAGTGAATACAGACACGTTTAAAAGGAGCTGCCAGCCCACTTAAGGCTGCAAGATCTTTTGCACTAACCATGATTAATTTTACCATGTTTAAATGCACCTTCTGTAAGTCGCTCTGGATAAGAGCATCTGCTAAATGCTTAAATGTAAATGTATGCCATAATTTCTTCTTTATTGATTTGAGGATTACCCTTATTTTTTTATATCTGAAGGTAACTTGTTAGACTGATTTTGTGAAATATATATATTCTTTAATGCTTAATGCAAGCATTACTCCAACATGACTTTTAGTGTACCAGGGTGGACAGTGACCGGTTTCCTTACATTTACATTACATTTCATTAAGAAAGGTTTCATTAAAGGAAAATAGGAAAATAAAGGAAGCGAGGTTTCGCAAACAAACAGAAATATTGCTGGAGACGTCATACACTACTGACTCCCATCTGAACCAGCGAGTCTTTGTGGTTGAGTTGAGCGAGTCGATTGGTCCACACTGTCGATCAGCTCCACCCTTCCATAGGGTCATGAAGCCTCGCTCTCTTGACTAGACCCTTTGTCTGTCTGTGACAGAGACGGGAGGATGAGAGCAGGGGAATAAGTATTGCCCTCTACATTTTTATAACGGAACGTGTCTCCCGTGCCTTGCCAGGTCACCACCTGTCCCAGCATGGCCTTGTTCGGCACCGCTGCGCTCCACATCACAGCGCATCCTGCTGGTGGGAGGCGGGTATATCCGCGGCTCCTCTGGGAGGCCCTGATTTGCACTCCTGTCAGCCCACCTGACTGTGAGCGGCCCGCCCTAGGCAGGGCCACGGGCGATGAGCCTCCCGTGTGGGCGGCAGAGCAGCTGGAGCAGCCCATTAGAGCAGACTGAACACAACCTGCCTGCGCATTACACTGCTCCACTTGACAAAATAATTCTGTCATTTGTGCTTCTCACTTCCTTTATGTTATTGGGGGTGGGGGAGGGAAGGAGGGGGCTTTGGGCATGGAATTGGGGAGTTCTTCAGGCCTTGTACTTCTACAATGTGGTGCCACCTTTGCTGTACTCCTGAAACAATATTTCGGTTAGCAGGTCACATGCAGTGATCGCTCCAGTGAGCGCTCTGATGTGGAGAGACCGGGTCCCCCATGGTGCCTCTGTCCCCTCGGTCGACTGCAAGGCATGTAACCTCATTTCAATCTGTCCTGAACAAGCTCCTATTATCCCTTCATTTATATCTATCTCTCCCTCTCTCTCAAACACACTCTCCCTCTCTCTCTCACACACACTCTCCCTCTCTCTCCCTCTCTATCTCTCTCTCTCTAACACTCTCCCTCTCTCTCTCACACACAGTCTCCCTCTCTCTCTCTCTAACTCTCTGTCTCTCTCTCACACACAGACACACACTCCCTCTCTATCTCTTTCTCTCTCACACACTATCCCTCTCTCTCTCTAACTCTGTCTTTCTCTCTCTCACTCACACACACATACACTCTCCCTCTCTATCTCTCTTTCTCACACACACACACACACACACACACTCTCTCTCTCTGTGTGTGCGTGTGTGTGTGTGCGTGCATGTGTGTGTGTTTGTGTGTGTGTGTGTGTGTGTGTGTGAGTATGTGTGTGTGTGTGTGTGTGTGTGTGCATGTTTTGGGTGCAGTGTAAGAATGTCAGGATTAATAAGCATGCAGTAAATGCCCTATTTATTTTTAATCACCTCTCATTTGCCCGGTTGCCTTAATCTCAGGGATTTTAAAATGTTGGGAGGGGAGTTTCTTTAACATTAAGTATTCATGATTCTTGATTGGAATATGAACCTCGATTAAGCCGGTGCCTTGAATATTGATTATTGCCAATTAAAAATGCGGTTTGATAGAGGAAGTTACCAATGAACTGATTTAAGCTTCCCCTTTCTACATGTAGCCTACATTTTCTTTTTTTTAAAAAAAATATTTTCTCTTAATTCTCACTGTTTTCTTGCCGTTCACCACAGCAATTAATTAGCAACAGCGATCCTAACGAGCGAGTCATTAGTTCTAATTAGACCGTGGCTAATGGCTGCCCGATGTAAGGCGAGGCCCGTCGCGCTGAAGAGCGCGGAGAGCCGCGTCTGGAAACAGCTGCTGCCTCCGCTCGAGGGGGTCACGCAGCAAACAGGCTCTCCCCTGGAAGTGGGGCCCTGCGTGATGTATCGATGTCCTCTTTCATTCTCAGATAAACTCGTCGCCCCGTTTGCTGGGTCATGGATGCTAATTTGCTGAGGATGATAAATGCCGGATTATCTCCGCAATTTAAGGAACGGGCTAACGTTTTATTATTCGTATTTATTTTGCTTAGCAGACATCCTTATCCAGAGCGATTCACAGAGTTTACTTGTCTGCGCAGGCTACTTGTCTGTTTGTACGGCTGCATATTTTACTGAACTAATTCAGGTTAAGTATGTTGCTCTGGTTTACTAAAGCAGCGCCCCTCTGAGGATTTAAAAGCTGCAGTCTCTGAGTTAGGCTTCAAGATCAGTTTCATAACCACTGCACTACGCTGCCGATATTTGTGTGAACTGAAGTTGCGAAGAGTTGATTTTGAGCAGCAGGCAGCACTGAGACCCCGTGTGACCCCCCTGCACGTCTGATTTTATTAACCTTCTTAGAACAGGGTTAGGGTTAGGATTATGTGCGCGTGTTTGTATGTGTGTATGCGTGTGTGTGCGTGCGTGCATGTGTATGCGTGTGTGAGTGTGTGTGCGCCCGCGCGCGAGTGTTTGTGTGTATGCGTGTGTGTGTGCACGTGCATGTGTATGCGTGTGTGAGTGTGTGTGCGCCCGCACGCGAGTGTGTGTATAGTGTAGGCCTATATAGTTTAGTATATAGTTGTTGTTAAACGACAATACCTAGCTTCGCTGGGTTTTCAGTGCCCTGTCCGCATATAAGCCGTCTCAGTGGCCTGAATGAATCCAATACAGACCACAGTATAGTATACATATTTAATATCGCAGCGCGTTCTTCATCAGACATCTCTACCAGCCCGTTTATTGCTGTGATTCTCTTATTGTCTACGTCACAGCGGGAATCCTCGACAAAACACGTCGATATTTTTTGTTTCCGTCGCCACGCGCGTCCTAAATCGTCTGATATTCGTTTTTTGAAGTGTTCCAGAGCCTCAGTAATTGGCGATAATATATATATTTTTGGACTTCAAAGACGGTTGCACGTCTCGCAGTTTACGGCAATTAATGCACGAGAACACTCGTGTCGCTGGTCACGAGGCCCGCTGCGGCCCCGCGGGGTTCCCTTTCGTTCGGGTGCCGCTCCGTTTCCGAGGCGGTTCGGCGCTTTTACCGAATGTAAACAGCCCCGCAGGAGACCAGAGTCTCGAAACGTCCTCCGGGACCGCGAGCTGCCACCGCGCGACGGCTTCTACGCGCTGATGAAATAATAATGCGCCGCTTTGGCGCGGCCTAAATTTGCGCTTGAAAATTTGCATTATAATGCGCTGCCGACAACGATCCCTCCTCCCCGCCTATGCTAATGACTTCAGCGAAGCTGCTTCTCGAAGAGATTCGACAGCTCAGAGAGGCCTTTCTTTCTGTCTGGGGTTGTTTCGTTTATTTTCAAACGGATCATTGATTTATTTATTTTTTCTACAATTATTTTTCTTTGAAGCCCGATTATGAGTGAGAATTTTCTTTTATTGTTTATCGTTGTTTTTTCTTTCTGAACGGCGAGGAAAGAGAGTCATTTTAAATGAATTAACGACATTATAGCCTACTTTCTGAGTCATAGATTGGACTTGATATATCAGTGTTTCTTCACACGAGTGGGCTGTATATGAAGAACAATATGGGGTTAGCGTGTAAATATTTATTTACTTAAGTATTTAAGTGTTGCCTTTTTGAATGAATGTGTAAAATGTGTCTGATTGTGTATGAAGCACCTCTCCTCTCCTCCTCCTCCTGCCCCTGTCCTCTCATTGGCCCTTAGCATTCTGTCTGACTGTCTGTCTGTCTGTTTGTCAAGATGTGCTTTAAACAGAAAAGAGAGAAAGAGAATCATCCTGACGTTCCTCTGTCCTCTCCTCTCCTCTCCTCTCCTCTCTCCCTCTGTCTCCCTCTGTCTCTCTCTCTCTCTCGTCTTGGCTAAGCAAATAACACAGTGCAAGCCGGGCTGTCTCCCTCCTCCCCTGTCCTCCCTCCCTCCCTGTCTCCAGGCTCTTATCCTCCTGTTCCTCTCTTGTCCACGGCCCCTCAGATTCCTGCTAGGCCTGCCTGTCGAGATCTGAGCCCTGCCTCTTGCCGAAGAGAGAGAGTGAGAGAGACGGACAGAGGGAGAGACAGATGAAGAGAGAGGGAGAGACAGAGAGAGAGAGAGAGTGACGTGTCAGCCCCGGCTGCTCAGTCCCTTCCCCTCTCCCTCTCTTTATTCCCCTGCTCTCATCCTCCCGTCTCTGTCAGGGTCCACGGCCCTCAGACTCCTGGCAGCTCTGCCTGCAGAGATCTAAGCTCTGTGTCTGCACAGGAGAGAGAGAGAGAGAGAGAGAGAGAGAGAGAGACGGGGGGAGAGAGAGGGAGGGAGACAGAGAGAGAGGGGGGGAGAGAGAGGGAGAGGGAGGGAGACAGAGAGAGAGGCGGGGGAGAGAGAGAGAGAGAGAGAGTGAGAGAGAGAGAGAGAGGGGGGAAGGGAGAGGGAGAGAGAAGAGAGAGAGAGGGAGGGAGAGAGAGAGAGAGAGAGAGAGAGAGAGAGAGAGAGAGAGGGAGGGAGGGAGAGAGAGAGAGGGGGAGAGAGGGGGAGAGAGAGAGCGATAGGGAGGGAGGGGGAGGGAGAGAGAGAGAGAGGGAGAGAGGGAGGGAGAGAGACAGAGAGAGAGAGAGAGAGGGGGAGAAAGAGGGAGAGGGAGAGAGAGGGAGAGGAGAAGTGGCACGTCAGCCCCTCTCCTCCGTCAGGGCCCGTTAGTTAAAGCGAATGCGCTCTAACCCTAACTCTCCCCCAGAGTGCCCAGCTCTGGGGCTCTGAGCGCCGCCCGCCTTGAGCAACTTTTTATTAATTTAATAAACATCCCGCCGAGCGGCGCGCTGGGCCCGGAGTTTATTTATTATTTTACACCGGCGACGCCCGGCGACCGGAGAGATCAAACCTAATGAGAGCAGCGCTCACACACATACACACGCTTTACACACATGAGTGTGAGAGTGTGTGTGTGTGTATGTGTGTGTGTGTGTGTGTGTGTGTGTTTTGTTTGTTTTTGTGCTTTCACGTTTATAGCAAGCAGGGTGATTTGAGTAGTTGGGTGGTTGTGTTCTGCTGATGAGCAGTTTGGGTCCAGCAGGAGGAGAGAGTGAAGACGAGAGGAAGCTAACGAAGCTGAAGTGAGTCCCTGCTCTGGGAAGATTAGTGCACTGTGGTGTCAAACGCTGGAAAACTTCAACTCTTTACTTCCTAAAACAAGAGTTACTTCTCTTGCTCACGGCCGTCTATGCTTGGTCTCTCTCTCTCCTTCCCTACCTCTCTCTCTTTCTCTCTCTCTCTCTTTCTTTCTCTCTCTCTGCCTCCCCTGTCTCCTTGTTACCACTGCATGTATTCATGAATTCATACTTGTGTGAAAAACTTATGCATAAGAAAACAGAGGGAACAGGAGCCCAAACAGAAGTAAGTGGAGAGGTCTGTCTCGTCTGGGAGCATCGCAGTCCTGGGGGAGCCGCTGCTGCTGTCTGTAGACCCCCAAATCTCTCCTGCTCTCTTTCTTGTCTCCCTCCCTTTCTCTCTTTTCTATCTCCCTCCTTCCCTCCCTTTTTCTCTCAAACACACAATCGTTCTCTCTCTCCCTCGTTCTCAGCAAACTCGCCACTTCTTTCTTTCTCTCTCCCCTCTCTCTTCCCCTCTCTCTCTCTCTCTCTCTCTCTCTCTCTCTCTCTCTCTCTCTTGCTCTCCCACCTTGCTCCCTCCTCTCTCTCTCTCTCTCTCTCTCTCTCTCAGTGTCAGTGTGAGTTAGAGAAGCTCTCCGTCTTAAATAATTTACAAGTTGATGAATAGAGTCACTGGGGTGTAATTATACAGGGGAGACAGTGGCGAGCGTAACCAGTACAGTGCTTAGGGGAATTAGAGATGGGGATTATCAAGGAAATAAAAAAAATAACAGTAGCGTAATAAAAAAACAGGGTGGAGGGGGTGGGGGTGGGGTACAGAGCCCTTTCTGCTGTTTGAAGCCGTTTCTCCAGGAGTAGGAGTCACAGCTCGTTTGATGTGGAAATTGGACAGTTTGAATCCGTCTACTTTAATTTTTCACCAGCTACAGCGACCCCCTGGGTGCCACTCACTTTTTTTGACAGAAAAAATAAATTCATTTTTTCACCCCCCCCTTCACCCACATTTCTGTCTTTATTCTCCCCCCCCCAGCCCCCCACCAAACAGTCCCTCTGTGGAGAGCGGCGGGTTTAGCCATCACCGTGACGCCATCATCGGCGGGAAGAACACTTCTCTTAATGTTGCCCAACGAGGCTGGACATCTTACTTATTATGTGTCATCAACAGGGAAGACGTAGTTGAACAAAGTTCCTCGGTTCAGTAGCGAAAGAGGCAGTCTATCCCAGCGAATGTTCATCATTGCGTTTCCTAAGCCTTTACAACCAGAAGCACATTCAGTAGTGTGAGTGTGTGTGTGTGTGTGTGTGTGTGTGTCTGGGTGGGTGTGGGTGTGTGTGAGTGTGTGTGAGATTCTGTGTGTGTGTGTGTGTGTGTGTGTGTGTGTGTATGTGTGATTCTGTGTGTGTGTGTGTGTGTGTGTGTGATTCTGTGTGTGTGTGTGTGTGTGTCTGTGTGTGTGCGATTCTGGGTTTGTGTGTCTGTGTGTGTGTGTGATTCTGTGTGTGTGTGTGTGTGTGTGTGATTCTGGGTTTGTGTGTCTGTGTGTGTGTATGTGTCGTTTAATGCAATTTTACACAAAGCAGCTTTTTATGGCATTGTTCATATCTAAGACGCACAGCTTTCTGAACCTTTCACCACGCATAGAGATCCACACACACACACACAGAATCACACACACACACACACACACACACACACACACACAGAATCACACACACACACACCCAGAATCACACACACACACACACACACACACACAATCACACACACACACACACACACACACACACACACACACACAGAACCACACACACACACCCAGAATCACACACACACACACAGAACCACGCACACACACCCAGAATCACACAAACACACACACACACACACACACACACACAAGCCCAATTCGTCTCTAAGATCTGAAGCAGCTGTTCCGGCGCGTGGCTGCCTGTGTCTCCTCTAATTTATCCCCCTCTTGTTCTTCTGCTTTTCGCCCCTCTGTCTCTTTCCAGATGTTGCGCCTCGGTGTCGAAATGTATCCTGACTAAAAAAATAAAAGAAAGGGAACACATCTTTCTCTGTTTGTACAAGCTGATGCACTTTGAAATTCAATTCAATTCAATTCCGTTTTTTTCTCCAAGACCTGTGAGGACCTTGTTCACGGGAATGCCGAGGTTTCTTGGTCCCGGTATTGTGGGTTTTATTTACCATATTTAAGGGATTCTTTAGATCAGCGGAAATCATTTGATAGTTATTTTTAAATAAATGAAGCATTTTTATATTTTCTTTTCTCCTTCTAAACAGGTTCCTTATATTATTCACGTGTGTGTGTGTGTGTGTGTGTGTGTGTGTGTGTGTGTGTGTGTGTGTGTGTGTGTGTGTGTGTGTGTGTGTGTGTGTGTGTGTGTGTGTGGACGTGCAGGCGTGATTGTGTGTGTGTGTGTGTGTGTGGACGTGCAGGCGTGGTTGTGTGTGTGTGTGTGTGTGTGTGTGTGTGTGTGTGTGTGGACGTGCAGGTGTGATTGTGTGTATAAAATTGATTGTTGATTTTGAAATCTCCAGTGAGCCAAACAGCATGTTGGACCCCCGCCCCCAGTTACCACCAGCAGATGGCACTGGAGATGCCAGTTTCCCTCGGGCTGTATCTGTCTCTGTCTGTCTGTCTCAGCTCGTGTGCTGATTTAAGGGGCTGCCAGTCGGGGTCTCACAGCCCACACTGCAGGGTTTGTGAAACAGCCACAACCATTGCCCCGACCCCCCACCCTTTTCAACACTGCAGTCGCCGGATCCGAGTATTTATATTCTACTGTCTGTATTACAGGAATCATTCCCAGACCACGTGCAGAATGATTCATTTGATCTCATCTGGAGGGATTTTATTAGAAAGTCAAGAAAACAAAAACAAACAAACAACGAATAAAATGTCCAGGACTGTATGTTGTGGGTTTGAATGTGTTTGGCTGTAAATGTAAATGTAAATGTTTTACATGTGAAGAAATCTGGATTTTTCACCCTGACAGGTTAAGGGTCAAATCCTTTGTGTTTCCAGCCAAGATAATTTAAAATAAAGAATCTTTGGTGGGGGGTTACATTTACATTTACATTTACATTTACAGCATTTAGCAGACGCTCTTATCCAGAGCAACCTACAAAAAGTGCATTAATACATGGTAAAATTAATCATGGTTAGTGTAAGAGATCAGAGCAGTAATACAGTAATAGACATCATTGTTGGCAGCTGCACATTGTGCCTGTAACACTGGGACAGAAAAGTTTAAACATGTTAGCAGTGGTGATGGCAGTTAATTAATGTACAGAATTCAGTGGTAATGGAGTCTGAAGAGGTAGGTTTTGAGTCTCTTGTTAGCCAGTGATTCTGCGGTCCTGACCGAGTGTGGAAGATCGTTCCACCACCGAGGTGTCAGGACAGAGAAGAGGTGAGACCGCGAGGAGCGGCCGGAGGGAAGGGACAGTCAGTTTATACTTTGTTCCTGTTGTTTGGCGGTTTGGGGCGGAGCTGGTCTGGGGGGAGGGGCTGCTAAAACATTTCCTCCAAGTGCAGTGATGTGCCCCATGGCCCAGGTCCAATCCTGGCCAGGCCAGAGCCAGCCGCTGCCAGGAGCTCGTGGGGGGAGAGAGGGGGAGGGAGGGTGTCAGTCCACAGGATTGTGGTGGACTTTACCCCCGTTGTCTGCCTGCACACGGCACTGAGACAGGTTCGAGTGAGTGTGTGTGTATCAGCTGTACTTCTGAGCAGATTAGCGCAGTCAGATCCTCTAAAGCAGGGCGCGTTCTTCAGGACTGATGTGAACGATGACACAGGGCCTGTTGCCACGGCGAATACTGGCAGTGAGACTCGGAAGGGGGGCCTCCCAGGACAGCTGGAAGTGCATTGTGGGTAAACGTCGAGCTGTGATCCGTGGGGAACGCTGTGAGGGAGGCAATGCAAACAAATATCACACCGCTCTCCCAGAAGCCAACAGGAGAGCGCAGGAAACACTCAGGGGGGCAGGAAACACACACAGGGGGGGAGAGAAACATGATTATAGCAGGAGAGCTGAGAGCACAGACCCCCCACACGGGGGGACTCCACGGATGATCGTAGGCAGCGGGTCACTCATCGTAGGGGCAGGCTGTGTGTCAGGCTGCTGAGAACACTGCCATGTTTATCATGGCCGTTTATTTAATCAGCTCTATCTCCATATTCACCTCGGAGGGAGGGGGCTTTGAGTGTCGCTGGGCTGAGATCATAACTTACAGATGGGCAGACAGACATACAGTTGCCCATACAATGGTTAGAATACCCCCCGCTCCTCATTCCCTTACTCAAACTCTCCCTTTATCTGTCCCCCCCCACTCTATCTGTCTCTCACTCTCTGTTCTCTCCATCCGCCTGTCTCTCCCCATTCCCCCCTCTCCTTCCATCCCTCTCTCTCCATGTATCTCCCTCCCCCCCTCTCTCCTCCTCTCCTCCCCTCCTCCCCTGTCCCGCGGTCTCTCAGTGTGAATGGGGGCGGGGTTTAGGGTGATGAGCGGGGGTCAGAGGTTAATTACTCCATTAGCAGGTATCTCAGCCAGGAGCTGTTTAAACAGGACTGGAGTGAAAGAGGGAATTAGGCCTCATTACCCCCCCAGTGCCCCTGCCCCAGCTGCAGCACCCCACCCCCCAGAGCCCCAGCCCTAGTGCGCCTGCCTGCCCCCGCTGCCTTTTACCACAAACTTGTTAGGCGTGCCAGCGAATATTCATCCCCCCCCAGCACCGGGAAGAGGAGGAGAGTGTGGGGGGAGGGGGTGGAGAGGAGAGAAAAGAGGATCCTGGGATTAACTGTCTGATCTGTCACTCCAGCACCTGAGACGGGGCTCCAGCAGGGCCAAAATACCCGCGGCTCAGATCTCTGACTCCGATTACAGCAACAACAAAAAAAAACTAAACAAAAACTCCCTGTGGTCGTGATCGTCACCGTGGGGATCTGATCTCAGATACATGGAACTCAGCGCCAGTGAGACGGGACCAGGTACTGTGAGGTCATCACTGTGAGCGGCCCTTTGGTATTGTGAGGTCATCAGAGTGAGCGGCCCTTTGGTATTGTGAGGTCATCAGAGTGAGCGGCCCTTTGGTATTGTGAGGTCATCAGAGTGAGCGGCCCTTTGGTATTGTGAGGTCATCAGTGTGAGCCGCCTGGCGGTCAGTGCTGAGATTCAGGCCACTGACCCAAACCCAGCTTCCCTTTCCAAAGCAGTGACTCCAGTACCCTGGCGCTCGATTGGCCTGGAATCCAGAACCCTGGAGTTCGATTGGCCCGGCCTCCAGAACCCTGGCGCTTGATTGGCCCGGCCTCCAGAACCCTGGCGCTTGATTGGCCCAGCCTACAGAACCCTGGCGCTTGATTGGCCCAGCCTCCAGAACCCTGGCGCTTGATTGGCCCGGCCTCCAGAACCCTGGCGCTTGATTGGCCCTGCCTCCAGAACCCTGGCGTTAGAAGCACCTTAGATAATGAATGGGAACAACATGCAGTTTGGATCTCCCCTTGTCTGAAAGAGGACGTCAGTTCAGTAATTTGAATCCGGTCTGAAATGTAAACCCAAAACAATGGCGGTTAATTTAGGCATTAGAGTCCCCCCCCACCCCCCACATCTTCTAAGCAAAGTGTAATTTATTTATACGTCTTTTCCTTACTTGGATAAAGCTCACGAGGCAGTTTGTAGGACAGGTGTGTTGCATCCCGGCCTGGTTTGTTGAACCCCCTGGAGGGTAAAAGCACATTTCTGTAACGTGCCGCGCCCTGAACTGCATATCTAAGCTCCCCGTGTACTCTTGCATTTGCATGGAGAACAAACTTTGGCCCTGTTTCTCCCAGGTAACAGATTCACTGCCCCAGCACAGAGGGTAGCGTCTACCTGTTGACAAACACGAACCCTGACCTTCCCGGGAATCAACACGTGCGCCCTGGATAACCTTCCCCCCCTCCGCAGGTCCAGGTGTTTGTGTTCCCCCTCGTAAAAAATCCCCCGCTCGAGTTCTGAAACACGGCACTGGGTCGTTTATTCCGCCCGGTGGAGATCGGTACACTATTCACGCGTTAAGTGTGCTCATGAGGAATGTCTAAATCCATGGTAGCCATAACAACACAAAAAAACTACAAGGACAAAAAAAACAACAAACAAACATAAAAAGTCAATTCTGCTCAGCTGTGTTTTGGAGCCCATGGGGAGGAGAGCTAAACTAATGCCAATCCTGGGTATTCTGGGATTCATAAAGTCAGGACCTTAAATAAGAGTTCAGGCTGGCTGGATTCTATGGATATTCTGCTGTATATATATATATATATATGTGTGTGTGTGTGTGTGTATGTGTGTGTGTGTGTGTGTGTGTGTGTGTGTTATAAAGTAATTGGATATTGTATATTTGGAATGGCAAGTGCGCCCGCACTCACACTATAACAAACACACACACCGACATTTGCACTTTCTCCAGAGGGGATTGTCAAACTGCCAATAAAAATCCAATTACATTTGAGGGGAAGAAGCTGGTTTGTGAGCGGCGCTCAGGTCCAGAGCAGGAGCCTCCGTTTGGTAATTGAGCGGAGGATCGATGCGGCCAGCTGCGCACGGTCACGCTGAGGTTGCGAGCGTTCCACGACTTCGATCCGTTGTCTGGGATCGGCTCCCCTTCACCGCCCTAATCACAGCGACCGGGTCCACGCGGGGAACAACACAAACCCAGAGCACTCCTGGCCAACACCCAGAAGGGATGTGTTTCGTTAACTTTGACGTTTTTTTCTTCATTTATTTTTCATTTAAAAAGCTGTCTTTTTTATTGTTCCACCCCCCCTGTTCCAAAACTGCAGCTTTCATTTGAGTTCACAGGGGGAGCACGATAAATCAAAATAAATAAATAGATACATCAATGACTAAATAAATACTTAAAGGGGTTGTTTTTTGTTATGGGTGCGATTCCCTGTGAGAGGACACCAAGGGAAACCAAGAAAAAACATTTGAGGCGTTTATCAGCCACTCTTATCCAGAATGACTTACACAGTTAATATTTCTTTACATACAATCCATTTATACAGCTGGATATTTTACTGAAGCAATTCAGATTAAGTACCTTTAGCTGAAGGGTACAACAGCAGTGCCCCCACCTGGGAATCAAACCTGCAACCTTTGCGCTGCAAGCACAGTTCCCTAACCGTTACACGACACTGCTGCCCAAAGAAGACACATCCCGTAGGAGATCTTTTGAATCCTGATGGTGGGGAAACAGAAATGAAGGATGAGTTTGAGAGGAGCGCTGAGGCTTCTCAAAGAGCCTTATAAAAAATAACCGGAAGAACAAACTGACCGTTAGTGCCCTTTGATACCTTTGAGACCCAAAAACCATGGCGTGATTTTATGCTGCCTCAAATCTTTCTACATCGAGAAAGTAATGTCTTTGGTCAAACTCACAACTAGAATTTGATGTGATAATATCTAATATCTAATAATGTGATAATATCTAATCTAAATATCTAATACCAAATGTACTCACTGAAATAATTTCACTTTCGAAATCATCCCACTGAAACACTGGCATAACCATATTTATTACTCAAATTTAACGTATTACGTTTGCTTCTAATCTTTGGTATTTAGTCTTCTTACCTCTTACCTTTAAAAAAAAAAAAAAATTGGGGGGGGTTTCAAATGATCATTTCTCAGCATGAAATCCAGGCCACAGTTAGTCACACTCTCCACAAAATGTGTTTTGATACTCCCACATCTCCCAGTATTTAAACCAAACATTGAACCACTGGGAATATATATATTTTTTTAAATAACGCTATTTTTATCCCGTTTTGAATGGTCAGTCTTATTTATGGGCCTGCCCCGTTGCTGTAACGATCGCTTTGGGCGGGAGGTGAAGTGCCACCCAGGAGACCCTTTGAAAACAGCGGTCGTTTAAAAAGACACAAAGCCAATACTCTTTAGGGGGTTGAGTTCTATATGGCAGAGAGTACAGCTAGAGGTGTTGGCTTTACCACTTGGCAGGTGGTTACATTTTTTGGGTTGAATACCAAAGAAAAATAAAAAGGCGAACCCTCAGTGGGTGGAGAATCGAGCCTCCTGCTCTACCCTCACAGGGTCCTCTCCTGCACCCTAAAAACATTCCACCTAATATATACGCCATTTAGCAGACGCTTTTATCCAAAGCGACTTACAGTAGTGAATGCATACATTTTTCAGTATATGTGGCCCTAATGGGAACCCACAACCTAAGCGTTGTCAGCGCCACGCTCTACCTACTAAGCCACACAGAACCATGCTCTACCTACTGAGCCACACAGAACCATGCTCTACCTACTGAGCCACACAGAACCACACTCTACCTACTGAGCCACACAGAACCACGCTCTACCTACTAAGCCACACAGAACCATGCTCTACCTACTGAGCCACACAGAACCATGCTCTAGCTACTGAGACACACAGAACCATGCTCTAGCTACTGAGACATACAGAACCACGCTCTACCTACTGAGACACAGAACCATGCTCTCCCTACTGAGACTTACAGAACCATGCTCTACCTACTGAGACACACAGAACCATGCTCTACCTACTGAGCCACACAGAACCACGCTCTACCTACTGAGCCACACAGAACCACACTCTACCTACTGAGACACACAGAACCACCTGGCCTCAGCATCGCCTCCTCCCCCGCTCTACTCCAGCCTCTGTTATTAACCACAATCAGTGATGATTTGAGTGAGCATCACCTTAATTGCCCTCTGGTAAGAAGGCCCAATTATTCCATTAGCGGCCCTTGCGGCAGGGCAGCGAATGGCTGCGGGCCTAATTAGCATCTCGTTAGCGTAATGAAGCTGGAGGCTAGCAGCGCGGCCCGGCCAGAAACAATGGGGAGGTAACGTTACCGCCGGCAACAGAGGCGGTCAGGTGGCCATTTACCTGACAGCTTTATTAATTAACAGAGATCCAGTTACTCCCGTTTTAAAACCTTTAAATAAGTTACGGGCAGAGGGGTGCAGTGGCGTGCCAACAGGGGGCGCTGTGCACAACGAGGGGCCCTTCCAATTACCCGATATCCCAACACATTATGATTAGAGCAAAAAATATATAGTCTCAGTCCAGGGAGGGCTGCCAGGCGCTAGGCAACAAGTGGATTAAACAGAAGTTCACGTTGCAGGATTTAAACGGCAACAGAATTTAAAAAAGAAGGTCAGCCTTCGGTGAATCACTTAACGAGCTCAATTCTGAGAACAGTTCTCGGAAACAACAGCAATTAAGTGTTGACAGAATTGAAGAGGTGATATCAGGTGATGGATTGATTGACAGAGAGCTGTGGAGACTAACCAAATAAAATAAAAATCTATTAGCATGTAATATTAAAAACCTTGGAGGGGGACGCATGGATTAAAGGTTTTTAAGGGGGGAAGACCTGCTTCCTGTCACAGGAGACAAATCCCACACAGGCCATTTCAGGTGATCCAAAGTGAACAGCTGATCTGAGCTCTTTTGTCATCTGTAAAGAGCGACAGCCATTCGATACGAAGACGCACAAAAAAGAGAAAAGGAGAAACGACTCTCTCAGATAAACCTTCCCCCATCAGGTAATCAGGGGCGACCAAGCTCCAGTTTCCGTCTTTCTCATAAGCGTCCGATCACCTTTCTGCAGCCGATCAGTCACTCCCCATGTCTCCCGCACACGCACACACACACACACGCACACACATACACACGCACACTCACACACACACACTACACACACACACACATACACACACACACACACACTCACACATACACATACGCATGCACTCACACTCACTTGCACACACACACACACACACACACTACACATGTACACGTACACGCTCATACTCACACACACACACACACACTACACACCCACTCGCACACATTTGGCAGGAAGGCAGGGAGGACAGAGAGGGTCAGAGAAGGCCAGGCTGGACAGGCAGACAGACATCTCAGAACAACTGCTGTGGCGTAGAAAACGGCGATAAGAATATGAGGCTTTATGAGACCCGCCATGGCCCACAATTCATTGCAGCTCCGTCCATTTGTTTGGGGAACACAAAACCTCCCTCTCCGGTCACCAACCGAAACACTCTCCAATAGTTTAATGATATGCGCTCTGACTGTGGCTGGTAGCCCAACAGGACGGCGTGTGATTGGCTGTCCCTTCGGCCAGTGAGGGAGGGATTCGGTATGTAGGATGGTGAGAGCATGCGCTCGTCCACATGCCCGAATGAACAGCAACGCGCTCGGCTCACGAGTTTGGAATTGGGCATTCCAAATCAGGAGAAAAAGGAGACATTTTTTAACCAATTTTATCCCGTTTTAATCCCCCTCCCCTCCCCCACAGTATTGTCAGGCCTGTCCCATCACTGCAACGTCCTCCATTAGTTCAGGAAAGGCCAGACAGGACAGAACAGAAACCTTTATTACCATTAAGAGGGAATTTCACAGAAGGACTCGATACATCACAAACACGTACGTGGGGCCTCTGGGTGCCGTAACGGTAAAGGCACTCGCCCGGATGGAGTTTCCCACTGTGGCCGGGGCTCTGGCTGGGAGTCCCATTCGGGGGCGGTGATTGGCTGTCTGCCCCAGGGGGAGGGAAGCCGATATGAGTTCGCTGCGTATAGGAGTGGCTCTGTGTGTACCGGAGTTACAGTCGACGGCTCGGCGGGTTCCATCTCGGAGGAGGCGGTTCATCGCCTTTGTCACTGTTGGTCTCAGGACTACGGCAGCAAGCTCACAATACGAGGAGGGGGGGTTAGTTGGAGTAGAAAAAGGCACAATTGGAAGAAATGAATTGAAAGAAAAAGGGGGGAAAAAATCTGAAACAAATTTGTAAAAAAAATACATGCACGACATAAAATCACCAACATTGAAACATTAAGTCAAGAGCTACAAGCTACAAGCTACAAGAGCTACAAGAGCTACAAGCATGTAAGCATGTTTACAAGACATGAAATATTGCCTTGGAGTGGGAAGTGGTCGTTGAGGTGAACAGGCCACCCGGGAGGCCCTGTACGATGGTCATTATTGGAGTAATTACAGAGAGGAGGAAAAACAAACTGTGTTTCTTCTGCTCTGCGCTTCATTAGTGGCCAGCTGAAGTTCAACGTTAATTTTCCCCATGGCAACCCCTGATGGGAACTGTCTAATTACAGAAAGTGCGCTAACCTCACACATTTATGTTGAGAAACACGCTCTTGTCAGAGATAAAGTGTGTGAGGACCACAGGGAGGAGCGTTGCGTGACACCCTCGTCCCTTAAAAGAGAGAGATGTCTTTTGGGGCACAGCATTCCCCAGGACCGCATGTCAGGCCACACACCTGTGGACCAGGGTCACGCTCTCAGAATCTTTCCAAATGAGGGGGGCCACGGTCCCTCTCCCCTTCTTCATGTTACCTCTTCCCATGTCTCTCTCTCTGCCAGTCTTTAACTAAACTCCACGTTGGCCGGCCTTCTCCTTGTTACAGCCCTGACACAAGCACAAACAATCAAAGTCTTTGAGAACAATGAAATATGCATGGCTATCGGTGACAGGCAGATAAAGCAGGGCAATTAGCCACGTAATCCTAGAGAGCTGCCGTCATCCCCCCCTCCCTCCTCCCCATCTCTCATTCGGCACTCTTGCTCTCTATTAGTTAAATGTATTTTGTGTGTCTGCTCCTCATCAAATCAAGCAACACTTCCTCTAATTGGCTCATGAATAATGCATTGGGCCTGCATTATACTTTCATCAGTGGTAAACATTGCCGAGGTCGTCTGTAAGGAATCTATCCCTCATTAATTTCTTAATTTGGGTAGATGGAAGGAGAGAGAAGCGAGGGAGGAGAGGGAGGAGAGGGAGGAGGTGGTGGTGGTGGAGGGGGGGGATCGGATGAACAGGACACTCGGATCACCTCGGCCTGAGAAGGAGGGATAGTTTAAACGAGGAGAAAACAGAAAGGGAGACGCTGATCCTGTGCTTGTTAGTAGATTTTAGAAATTAGATCCCAGGGCTTTGTGTGGAGGATTCTGGATCAATATTGAGACATCGCCCCCTTTACCACACACACACACACACACACACACACACACACATACATACATACATAGACACAATCTCACACACACACACACACACACACACACACACAATCTCACACACACACACTCACACACACACATACATACACACACACACACACACATACATACATACATAGACACAATCTCACACACACACACACACACACACACACACACGCACACACTCACACACACACATACATACACACACACACACACACATACATACATACATAGACACAATCTCACACACACACACACACACACACACACACACGCACATACACTGAGGAACCATCCTTTTGCCTACTCGACGGCCTGCAAAAACCTTTCAAAATTTCACATTTCGATTCATCGGTCCATAAGACCTTCTTTCAGTCTTCAGTAGTCCATTGGTGGTGCTTCATGGCCCAGGCAAGCCTCTTTTTCTTATTTCAAACTGTCAGACCTGCAGCTCGAAGTCTTCTCTTCACAGTTGAAACTCAGACTTCCTTACTTCGACCAATGTTAAGCTGTGCTGGAAGCTGTTGTCCTGTGAGCTGTTGACTCACAGAAACTTGTCTTCTGATTTCGTTGTGGCTTTGGGTCTGCCAGACCTCTTCCTGTCAGTTTCCAAGTGCCTTTTGATGGTGTAGGAAACTACTCACTGCCAAAACATTTACATTATTTTTCAGTTTTTGGTAACCTCAACCTTTAAATTTTTTTTTTTACCTCTGGTAGTTTACCGCTTACCTTTGTACCATTTCAGGTTATTCACTGGACTTTAACTGCTTAAATTTCAGTAAAAACTGGAAAATGGGGGGGCAGGACACAAAACTTTTGACCGGTAGTACACACAATCTCATACACACACACACACACGCACATACATACACACACACAATCTCCCACACACACACACACACACACACACATGCACATACATACACACAATCTCACACACACACACACATACACACACACACAATCTCTCACACACACACACACACACACACATGTACATGCACATACACACGCACACGCACACACACACACTCGCACTCGCACACACACACACGCTCACGCACTCACACACTCACTGGTGGCATCCCCTGTGGAGCTCCGAACTCGACGAAGGACCGCCACCCTTCCATACCCATCCCGTCCCAGCGTGACCAGCGGGCTGTGGAGAGACTGCTCAATGGCGTACGAGGGCCTTAGGGGGCAGTCTTCTCTTTGGACTGAATGGAAGCCATTAAAGCTCCCATGGTGCTCACAGAGTAGGGGGTTGTGTCCTGCCCAAATTCCCAAGGTCTCACCCAAATTACCCCCCCACATCGCCTCAGCCGATGTGCGGAGAGGGTCCTAGCTCCTGTGCAGGTGGCTGCTTCCCACACACAATTGAGTTTCCCCCCCCTTCACTGTAAAAACAGTTAGGGATCTTGAGTGGAAAGGCACACAAATCCAATATTATTATTATTATTATTGTATATTACACAGCAATCCATTTCGACCAATCAGGTCCTCTACAGGCAGAGGGGGAAGGGGGGTAGTCAGAGGGCGAGGGAAAGAGAGAGAGAAAACACCCCCAGCTCCCATCAGTAATGTCAACCCCCACCCCCAAAGAAAAAACATGTAAAAGATCCTGTGAAGCTCCATGACCCCACCGCCCCCCCCCTCATCGCAGGTGGGACGGGCCCCTCGTTAATTACGCCCTTAATTAATGCAGCAGGGGAACAGGCCATGCCTGAGTTCCCCGCACATGGGGTCAATGTTCGTTCTGCCCCAGAGGCGTCGAGCGAGATCAGGACCGCTGTAACTCCTGGCTCCTGCTCATCACGGTCACAGGTCAGTGGCCGCCCCTCCCTGCCCACCCCCCAGGAGAGAAGGGGAGAGGCTAAGAGCGGCGGTTAAAGGGCCATGTTAACAAGCCTGATTTAAACACTCCCTCCAGACAGGCCGCAGTGACAGCCCACAGACCCTCTTAATTACTGCGCACAAATTCCAGCGCTGTGCATCTTCTTTGAATACTTAAAACACCGCGGAGAGATTATATTAATTCAGGGTGGGGGGGCTCCGTGGCACAATAAACCAAATCCAAATCCTCAGTCCAAATAATCTAATATTCCCCCAAATATTCCCTGCGCTCTCTTTATTTTTAGAGTGTCTCCCTACCCCCCCTACCCCCGGCCTATTTAATTCATTGATTTATTAATTGGATAACTCTGGGTTTTAAGTTACGTGGGAGAATTTTGTGTTTGATATTTGAGTGAAAACATGCTGATGGCTAATAGCAGACATGAGGGGAAAAATAACAAATTAATATTACACAGCAAATCTCCTCCTCCAAGCTACTTTATATATTTATATTCAAAATATGTATAAAACAAAAAAATGTTTTTACTTTTCACAATCCCTCCAGAAAAAGAAATATTTATCTATGGATACATTTAAATACAGACACTTCAAATTCCCCCAAATTTAAAAATAAAATGTTCATTGATTTGTTTGGGAAACTAAAACTAATACTAATTTTGTTAACTATGCAATTGCACTACTAGGTGGCAAGTGATATGCTTTAGTCTTTATTTGAAAAAGCCTTAATTTTGAGCTTCATCCTTCATTTAGAAAATTAATTTAAATAGTTGTTTTTTTCCATTCTTACTTGGCATGAGGTTAGCAGTCAATAAAATAAGAAAAAACTTAAGCAAAAAATTAAAATGTTTAATTTTCTCAGAAGAATAAAATGCACCGCAATCAGATTAATACAAAACTTTTTTTGGTGTTAACTAATACAGGGGTTAAAACACCTGATTCAACAAATCAAGTTCTTCTGCCCCCACACCCCTTCTCACCCTTCTCACCCCTGGACTAATGAACACAATGGTTGGTTTGTCTCAACGGGGAACAAAATTCACCACAAACTCAAAACAAAAGTTTATTTATAAAATATTAACAAAAGAATGAAAGTACAAATACAAATGACTTGGCTACAAATAATAATATAGGTTCATGCAATATCAATGGCCTGAACCACCCATAAAAACAAATGTAGTTTTTTTCTGATCCTGAAAAACACTTCACAGTAACAAAAAGTATTCAAGACCTTGTGGGTCTAGCATTTGGTTCATTTTCTTTGTCGTATTATTTTAGTTTATGTTTTTATGGTGTCACCAGAACACCCATAATGCAATGGGAAAAGGCTATGGTGTTGGTAATGGACACATGAATACGTGGGTCTCCCAGGGTGGGAAACAGACTGAACCCCAGCTGAGGTTCAGCTGGTTCACCTCAACTGCTTAAATAATAATTCAGCTTCATAAATATGTCATATCTTCATGTGAAAATGACCCTGGACAGGGGCACCCAGAGACAATAAATACTGTAAATAAAGGTGCCAGAGCGCAGGAAGTTCTGAGCACACGCAGCTGTGAAAAGAAGAACCCAAACTCTGTACTGCACGACTACATGTTGCTTCAGATTTCAAAAGCAGGTACCATTACCTTATGGAAAAAAATACTTTTGGTTTACAAAATGTGTGCGTATGTGTATGTATGTATACAGTACATGTATATATATTTATACATATATATATATGTATAAATGTGTGTGTATATACACGTGTGTATATATATATGTCAGATAACATAAAGAAGGTAAGAGGGACATAATATAAAGGACAAAAACAGTGAAAAGCTTTAGGCTGGAAATGGAGACTGACTGCATAGAGAAGATGCAGATTAGGTCACAGCAAAGGAGGGAGAGAGGGATGGGGCCTGTCAGCATGGTAACCATTCAACCTATCATGGAAGTGAAGCAGAATCGAAGCAGCCATTCTTGGACCATCATCAATATTGAAAACTTTCGGACACAGAGAGCCACAGCTCCTAATTCTAAAAGCTTAAACCCAAGCTCAAACCCAAGCAGCAGAGGCGGAGAGCAGACCTGGTTAAAACTCAGCCATGTTTTTTCTGCACATTTGAGCCAATAATTACCTTTCAAAGCTTACCCTGTCCTGGATCATCACCATGAGAAACGTATAATTGTGATTAATCAGTAAAAATCCAGTGCCTGTTGGAACATCAGAGCTCAGAGTAGGGGGCCTGGTTACATCCAGTGGAGCATGGACATTAGGATGTTTATATTTTAGATAGGGGCCAGGTCCAATTTCGTTGTACGTGTTACAATGACAAATAAATCTATCTATCTATTTTATAATACAGTCAGCAAGCTTCAAAATGATCATTATTATTAGTTAATTATTTTATAAACAACAATAATTATACTCCTAATAATAATCATCAGTATGTGTTGTGTAATGTCGGGCCTTGCGTAATGACCAGCAGGAACCCCAGCCACCCTCCTCAGCTGGGGAGGGGAGGGGAGGGGCAGAGGGAGGGGGAGAGGGAGGGGAGGGGAGGGGAGGGGAGAGGGGAGAGGAGAGGGGAGGGGAGGGGAGGGGAGGGGAGGGAGGGGGAGGGAGGGGAGGAGGAGGGGGAGGAGGAGGGGAGGGGGGAGGAGAGGAGAGGAGGAGGAGGAGGGGGGGGAGGGGAGAGGAGAGGGGGAGGGAGGAGAGGGGAGGGGAGGAGAGGAGGGGGAGGGGAGGGGGGAGGGGAGGAGGGGAGGGAGGGGGGAGGGGGAGAGGGGAGGAGGGGGGGGGAGGAGAGGGAGGGGAGGGGAGTCCTCCTGGTCCCTCACACCGCACCCCCCGCGCCCCAGCACAGACTCCAGCTGGATGATGGTCTGTAGGCCTCTGAATCTCACCGTGTCTCTGATCAGGAGTCTCACCTCCCCTCCCCCTGCACACCTCCCTGTGGAGCCGAGCTGGCTGGGGAGCGGGGGGGTGGTATGTGGGGGTTACGTGGCCACATGGTCAGTGCACATCTCCCCCAGCCCATGTTCTCAAACGAGGGTTAATCAGATTTAACAATGTGCACTCTAACCTCCCCCCCTCCCTCCGCTTTCATTAAAATCAGTATTACATCTGCAGGGCCACCCCTCATTACAGCCGAATCTCATTACAGACCGGGCCCCCTCTCTCTCTCTCTCTCTCTCTCTCCCCTGTGAAACCCTTCTCTACAGCCCCCCCACACACTGACTGCCAACCTTCCAAAGCGAGATGTTTATTTACTCAAACCATGTGGCACTTCACTCACACCCCGCACCTCAAAAAGAGCTTGAACCTCACGGGGGGGGGGGGTACTTAGTGGTTCTGAGAAGGAGCTTCAACTGCAGCATCATCAAAAAAGTCCAGACTGAGTTGTGCACTAATTCGCCGTTGGGTTTCGATGAGTGACAGGTGACGGCCGTTGAATCTGCTTTTGGAAAAAGTCTTAACAGAGAGACAGAGTCTGGACCCAGGTCCGACCCGGGAGTCCACAGGCTAGAAGATCGGAGAGTCACAGAAGGTGCAAGGGCCCTGCAGGATCCGCTTTATCCATTCTGGGTCTGGAGGAGAGGAGAGGGGGAGGAGGAGGAGGAGAGGGAGGAGAGGAGAGGAGAGGAGGAGAGGAGGAAAGGGAGGACAGGATTTAGATTCTTAACGCCCCCCTCACACACGTCTCCCCAAACCCTCCTCACTCACGCCAGTACAGATCATTAATGAGCACCAGAATGTGCCTTTTAATATACCTAATATACTTAGAGTGTTATCTTCCAGTATAGATAACAAATATAATTACAGAATTTACCTTCCCATATAGGTGAATTCCATAGCTTTTCTATAGGTGAATTCCATAGCTTTTCCATAGATAAAGCTATGGAATACCATAGGGATTTATCTTCCAGTATAACTAATACAATTCCTACGACTAATCAGATCAGTCTAGTCTTCCTGGTGTCTGAAAGCAGCAACAAATGTGATTAGCAGACTGAAAAAACTGGACAAAGTTGTAAACACAGTAAGTTCTCAGAGCTCCTTCAGTCAAAAGGAGGGTCCACTTGCTGTGCCCCTGAGGTTCAGGGGGAATCACACTGGCCTCCCATTGGCCCTGCCTGCAAAGAGCAGCCAATGAGACAGCTAGGAGAGAGAGGTCAGAGGTCAGAGGTCAGAGCGATGGTGCTCACCTTCGGGCACGGGGTGGCGGGCGATGCTGTCGAGCAGGACACAGCGTCTGTAGCTGAGCGTCTGACACGCCTGATAGGACAGCACACACCTGGGACAGAGAACAGGGCGTCAACATGGTCACCTCAAACCAGCGTGTGGATGGTTTAGAGTCAACACGGTCACCTCAAACCAGTGTGTGGAGAGTTTAGAGTCAACACGGTCACCTCAAACCAACGTGTGGAGAGTTTAGAGTCAACACGGTCACCTCAAACCAACGTGTGGAGAGTTTAGAGTCAACACGGTCACCTCAAACCAGTGTGTGGAT
>JAINUG010000175.1:1606982-1609482 GCA_029706075.1 Aldrovandia affinis
TGCTGTTCGTGCTGCAGGCGGATATTCTGTGGTCTTCCGACCAGGAGAGCGGCTCCAGGCCGCAGACCGGACTCAGCAGCTTCACCGCGGGCTCTCTCCTCACCACCGGGCCGAGGCCCATCCAGGACCCGGTGTCGGGCTCCGGTTCCGCCTCGGCCCCGTCTGCAGCACAGTCCGTGCTGGAAGCCGCCATTTTCCTCCAAAATAAAATAGAGAACCGCGTCTCCAGGAAGTTACAGTCCTAAAGGAGGCGGGACTTCCTGTAACAACTTAAAAAAATATCTTAGGTTGCCAGATTGTAAAACGCTGCAATACACGGTGATCACTTTTAAAACAACTCACGTTACTGGCCTGCACAGGAAAATGTAGACACTTATTATCAATATTATTAGGAATTATATATATTATTTCAGAATACTTTGCATTCAATAGCTTATTTTTTTATAGAAAGCAGTGTAACCGGTAGAATGATAAAAATTAATTCATCAAGGAATTATGAATTAATGTATGGAATTTGTATATTTCTTAATGTATTGTTTATAGTAATAATTCGAATTATTAATATAAAATATAGTAATTATTGTTGTTGTTAATATGCTATTATTATATAGGCTAATATTTTTTATACCTAATGATATGATATAGGCTACCTAATATTTGATATTATGAGTATATAATTTCATTGACGACGCTTTGGTTCGAGTTCCTACAAAATCAGACATGTATGCACCTGACAATAATCATAATTATTGTTAAGTGCAAGAATAGTATTACTGCTATTGTTTAGCAGACGCAAATCAGGGAATTAGAGAATAAGAATAACCGTATCGGAATGAATATGCACTTCAAATGGGAATCAACCGCTCTGGCGGTAAAAACAAAAACGAGCAATTTGCAGTGACATTTCAGGTAAGTATGAGGATAATTCACTCTCCTTTTAGATACAAGAAGCCATATTCACTACCAATTTCCACAACATGAACTTTAGTCAGGATAATTAGGCTACGTCGCCATGGTGCAGAGAACTAAATTGATTTAGTAAGTGTGCACGTTCTCGTTTCAACTGAACAGCGATCTGAATCACTTCCGTGTCCCGACGTGAGAGGGGGAGCGGAGCTGATTAAATTGACCCTCGTTATCAGGTCTGACCGGGTAACCGTACACTCCTGGAGAAGCTCACCGGACGAGGGGCGCGAAAGCAATGCTTTTAAAAGCCCTGCATTATTCACCCGCGTCTGACATTGTGCGGTTTTATAAATAGTTAGAGCGCATCACTAAATAAAACTAAATACCCGCGGGGTGGGATTACCGCGCTGAGAGAGAGAAACCGGTCGGATCAGCCGTTTCCTCCTGCAGCTGAAGAATACCCTGAAGAAGCTCTACTTAGGCGTCTGGGCCCCCGGGTCCCGCGGAACGGGAAATTCGGTGCGCTTTTACCGGAGACAGGCGGGGGAGCGGGCCTAGACCCGTGTGTCGCAAAGAAGAGCTTCTATCGCGAAAAAAAACGTACCATAATAAATGTGTAGAAGAAATGCGCGTTGTAAAGCACTAATAACCGCTGTTTTAAAATGTATCGTTTCCCCCTGGTTTGTCACTAATTGTATTAATAGATGGATAGGAGCGCGTGGGTTATTGCATTGTTAATGAACCGTGTTCCAGATTAATATTTCACAGGCACGCGATGCATCTCTGTGGGCCTTGGCTTAAACTTTGTTTCGCCGGAACTGCCACGAGCCGTCTGATTCTATATCTATCAAATTCCTCCCTTGTGTAGGTTACGGTTAGCATGGCTTCTCCGTGAACTGATTTTCACAGAGGCACCAGGTTAGAACCTTTAGCAGGTGTACTTTGTTTCCCCGATACGTTCAAAGCCTGGACACTGTTTATTTAGGCGGATGGTTCTCTGTAACTGTGAGCCAGCACAGTGTTAACTAACAGCAAACAGCAGCTGTGGACTGCTAGGTGTGGAAAAAGCCAGTGGCCCGAAGGACAGTGCAGGAATTAAAGCCCTTTCAGTCACACTGCCCCCTAATGTGCGAGTGCAGGTGGTGCAGGGGTGATTTAAGGGGCGCTTCCACATTTTGGGGAGAAAAACAAAGGAAAATAATCCTTTATCAAGGGCACTTTTTTATCCTGTGATGGGTACATCATCAGTCAGAGCTGGGAGGGTACAGGTCAGCAGGTCCCGGAGCTGGGGACCCCCTGAAGAGGCAGACAGCGCCCCCTACAGGCCCGACCATCAGGGATTAAAGTCATTACTGGCCTCTGAGAGGTCTGCTCACAGTGCGTCGCCCGTTCCCCGGCCGCGTGGGCGTACCTGACAGGTG
This sequence comes from Aldrovandia affinis, assembly GCA_029706075.1. Classification (NCBI taxonomy): domain Eukaryota; kingdom Metazoa; phylum Chordata; class Actinopteri; order Notacanthiformes; family Halosauridae; genus Aldrovandia; species Aldrovandia affinis. The sequence continues at coordinate 1,609,310 of JAINUG010000175.1, forward strand.
TTGCTCGCCGTCTCTCTGTGTCCCTCGTCTCCGTGAGGAGGGGAGGGAGGCCGGGATTCGCTCAGCCTGCCTGCGTTCAGCCATCGACGCACGCGGCGGGAAGCCTGCCTGCACACTCACCACAATCCCCTCTCCACCACGAGACAATGATTTCATATCAACAGGATGCGCGA
>JAINUG010000175.1:1614482-1621982 GCA_029706075.1 Aldrovandia affinis
GCAGGGTTAGCGTGAGGAGCGGGCGGGTGGGTTTAGCAGGTTAGCGTGCAGGGTTAGCGTGAGGAGCAGGCGGGTGGGTTTAGCAGGTTAGCGTGCAGGGTTAGCGTGAGGAGCAGGCGGGTGGGTTTAGCAGGTTAGCGTGCAGGGTTAGCGTGAGGAGCAGGCGGTGGGTTTTAGCAGGTTAGCGTGCAGGGTTAGCGTGAGGAGCAGGCGGGTGGGTTTAGCAGGTTAGCGTGCAGGGTTAGCGTGAGGAGCAGGCGGGTGGGTTTAGCAGGTTAGCGTGCAGGGTTAGCGTGAGGAGCAGGCGGGGTTAGCGCCTTAGCGCGTGGGTGGGTGTAGCAAGTTAGCATGCAGGCAATTACCTCCCTCGCCTCTGCAGCCACACACGCCGACGAAAATGGAAGTAAAAGTACCGCATCAGCGAGACACCTGCAATTTGTAATGCAGACCCAAATAGAGAAAAACAGAATCCAATTATTAAAGTCAGCACAAAAAAAATATAAAATAAATATATATATATATAAAACACCAGGCTTGATGTGAACTTGCCCTGGTTTCTCAAAATGTTCTTTAAAAAAAAAAAGAAAGTGAGGCCAGGCTGTTAAACAGGTCACTCCCTCTCTCTCTCTCTTCTCTCTCTTCTCTCTTCTCTCTCTTCTCTCTCTCCCTCCCTCCCTCCCTCTGTCTCTCTATCTCTCTCTCCCTCCCTCCCTCCCTCTCTTTCCTCTCTCTCTCTCCCTCTCCCTCCCTCTCTTCCTGGAAGTGGAACAAAAGCCCCCCCTTGGCCCCCCCACCCTGGTTTTATCGGTGACAGCTGGGAGAGAGAGAGGGAGAGAGAGAGAGAGAGAAGAGAGAGGTGAAGTGCTTGCGGAGCGAGAGAGGGATGGTGTGTCAGTGAAGGTCCTTTAGCGTGCGCTGCTAATCTGTCACACGCCGCTCGTTGTTTACGGCGGTTCTCGCGCTCTCCTCCACCGGCCGACCGCGCCCGAGCGGCGACAGATGCTGACCCGCGGACGTGTGAATCTCGCCCATTTCCCCCCGCTGTCAACCTGTAAATTACAGCGATCGGGAGTAATTAGACCCGATAAAACCCTCCGTGCGCCCCTCCTCCTCCTCTTGGCCCGGCTGTGACACGCGGAGCAGGGACGGAGCAGGCGAAGGTTGCTGCTGTTCACCCCTAATCTGACTGAAATAAAACTGTAAACACACGTCTATGATCTCTCTCTTTGAGCCCCTTACTGAGCGAGGACTTGGGAAAGGTTGGCTCCTTTTTTTGTGTGATCAACTTTTTATTTCTTTTAGTACAACAGACAAATAAATGTTATACACATTAATAACTCCCGCCCCCCCTACCCACCCAGCGATCTGCTTCCTATGTATATAAAGTACATTTTGATGAATAATATCATAATAGAATGGAGAGGCAATTATTTAAAAAGAGGATAAATTAATGGTTGACTCCTAAAACATTTTTGTTTTAATTATTAATGGTAGCTTAATAACAACATTATTTCTTATTTTAATCTGACAATCGTGTTAAAGGTTTCCTGTCATCGCCGAAACACTCTCATAAAATCATGCCCACTTTTAGAGGTCAGGACCCCGAGCTCAAGGTCGTGCCTTGACCCTTCACCTCTGACCTCTGGTGTTATATACAATTATTGTTAACGTGCTTTAGTGAGCTATGAAGTTTCTCTCTAACGAAGTACTGAACTTAAAATGCCAAATTAAAAAGCGTGACCCCACGATGCTTCTCCTCTCTCACACATGCTCTCTGGTGAGTCTGTGATGCCACTGTGTCCTGATAGTATGATCTCAATACTATAAATATACCTGCTGCCTCAGCTACAGGTAGAAGCAACAAGGTTGAGCTGCAGCGTCTGTGGACGTGACCGTGGGTTTTCCTTCACCCGGAGTATTTCCAGAAGTGTTTATTCTGCTGATGTGGCAGGATGTGAAGCTATGCATGCTGGGAAAATACACGTTTGTATGTCATCAGCGCTGGACCAGCAGCTTCCCTTGATGGTCTCAACTTTCAAACCTCATCAACGTTTACGAAAGGCCATGATCTAAAAACACACACACAGAAAGAAAAGACTATTGTCTAGGTCCGTAATGTTTTTTAATAAGCAGGTGTGAGCAGGAGGAGGGGGGCAGTGAAGGCGGAGTTGAGCGGTGGGGCTCAACGCCAGCCTTTCTTCTCCCTCTCTCCCTCTCTTCTCTCTGTCTCCCTCTCTTCTCTCTCTCTTCTCTCCTATCTCTCCCTCTCTCTCCCCCTCTCTCTCTCTCTCTCTCTCTCTCTCTCTCCCCCGTCTCTCTCTCTCCCTCTCTCTCTCTCTCCCTCTCGCTCCCCCCTGTCTGTCTCTCTCCCTCTCCCTCTCTCTCTCTTTTCTCCTCTCTCTCTCCCTCTCTCTCTCTCCCTCTCTCTCTCTTCTCTCTCTCTCTCTCCCTCTCTCTCTCTCTCTCTCTCTCTCTCCCCCTGTCTCTCTCTCTCTCTCTTGCTCTCACTGTGCAGTGTAGGTCCGTAAAGGGCAGTCTGGCCCCTGGGGGTGGGTGGGGGCAGTGTGGAGGTGGTACTCTGGCCCCTGGGGGCAGTGTGGAGGTGATACTCTGGCCCCTGGGGGCAGTGTGGAGGTGATACTCTGGCCCCTGGGGGCAGTGTGGAGGTGGTACTCTGGCCCCTGGGGGCAGTGTGGAGGTGATACTCTGGCCCCTGGCCCTCTCCTTGGCATCTGTGTTAGAGCTGGCCGCTCCGCGGTGCCACCGCTGCCAACATGAGCCTTAAGTCTCTGATACAGAGTCGGCCATCCTCAAGATATGCAGCCTGGGCAAAAGGTCACACAGCCAGTGCTTGTCATCTCTCTCTCTCTTTCTCCCTCTCCCTCTCTCTCTTGCTCTCTCTCTCTCTCTCTCACTTTCTGGCCGTTCGAGCCAATCGCTTTCCTCCCTCTCCTTCCTCTGCCACCAATGGCTGCAATCTGTCACCTGGACCACTGGGGGGCGCTGCCCCGCAGGCCACCTTCCGCACACCGCCCTAATGACTCCTGGCAGCCCCCAAAACGAGTGAGAGAGAGAGAGAGAGAGGAGGGAGAGAGACGGAGAGAAACAGGGAAGAGTGGGGAAGGCTTTGGGGGGCTGTTAGTTTAGAATCCACTCTCGCACTCGTCCCCCTTCCCTCCCTCCCCCACTCCACCCCTCCACCCCTCTCGTCCTCTCCTCCCCTCCTCCTCTCCTCTCCCCCCTCTTCTGCCCGGTCGCTTTGTGAGATTCTTCAGCGAATAAATGAGTCGTTTTAATCCGACTGACAAGCTGGCAGGGCTGGGCCTGCCCTCCATCTGCAGGGCCGGCCGGCGCAGTGGCGGCCCAGCGCGTCCTGGCGCCCGCGCGCGGGACAGACGGGGAGAGACAGCCCTCCCCTCTCCAACCAACAGCTATTTATATAGAGAGGGGATTAGCTTCCATAAACTTTGAGGCATTGAGAGAGAGAGAGAGAGAGAGAGAGTATATCTCTGGTTTAATCTGGTGTGTTTATGTGCGTTTGCCTCCACTGTATCATCTGTAGAATGATGTCATGTTTTCATAGCGTCTGAGAGTAATGGAGGTTCTCATCCTGCGCAGCTTTGTGTGTGAAAGGAGAAATGGAACCGTCCAGCTACACAGATATGAAAGTGGACCTCGAGGCATTGCCTGCGTGTGTGAGTGTGTGTGTGTGAGTGTGTATATGTGTGAGTGTGTGTGTGTGTGTGTGTGTGTGTGTGTATATGTGTGAGTGTGTGAGTGTGAGTGTGTGTATGTGTGAGTGTGTGAGCGTATGTGTGTGTGTGTGTGAGTGTGTGAGTGTGTGTATGTGTGAGCGTATGTGTGTGTGTGTGTGTGAGTATGTGTGAGTGTGTGAGTGTATTTGTGTGAGTGTGTGTATGTGTGTGTGTGAGTGTCTTTGCTGCTGAAGGACGTGGCAGAGTGCTGGCTGGATCGGGACCAGGTGACCCGGACAAGTCTCCACCTTCGCTGCCGGACTGCGGGCCTGGAGCCCAAATGTCACCGGCGGATTAGAGAGAGGGAGGGAGGGAGAGAGGAAGGGAGAGAGAGAGAGAGAGAGAGAGAGGGAGAGAAAGAGAGAGAGAGAACCTCACCATTATTCTGTGTGTGTGTGTGTGTGTGTGTTAATAACCTGAGTTAAGTCCAGTTAATAACCTGAAAATGGTACAAAGGTAAGCGGTAAATTGCCAGAGGTTAAAAAAAAAAAAGGTTACCAAAAACAGAAAAATAATGTAAATTTCAGAGTTATAAAAAAAAGGCCCTTTTCAGGGAAGTAATGGGTTAACGTGGGTTAACAGTCACTCTGTGAAAGTCTCCGACTCTGGATCCAGCAAAAGAGCCCCAGACCATCACGCATCCTCCTCCATGTTTGGCAGTTGGTGTCACACACTGAGGAACCATCCTTTTGCCTACTTGACGGCCTACAAAAACCTTGAAAAATTTCAGGATTTCAAATTTTGCTTGCCCGTTAGCGCTCGTCCGTTAGCTCTCGCTAGGCACTCATCCGTTAGAATCGCCAGAACTGCAGTGAGTATCACTGAGCTGAGCTTCAACAACGTGAGGCGTGATGTTCTCACCGCTGGACAGAGGACAGTCTGGTCTGCACCCCAAAAATGGATGGAGGATGTGGAGGCAATGAGACGGCCTTAGTTATGTGGCGTAATTGTGGATAAAATCACTGATTCACTGAAGTCCCTTCCAGTCGCACGTATAATGTGATTATTTTATCTTACAAAGTCTTTTTTTTTCTCATGTAATGTCTATGACTATCCAACTCGCTCACAAACAGTATACATCAATTTGCAAGTACCTATTTAGGGAAACGGCCACATCTGGTTTTATCTTTTGTATAATGACAAAATCATCAAGTGTGGTTACTATGGTTATGGACTCTATAATTGATACTGAACCATTTACCTTTTAGATTCAACAGTAGGGAATATATGTAAAGTAAATGTTCAAATGAACTGTAGGCCTAATGGCAGTTGTGGTTCTGTTGTGTGACCGCGGTAGGCCTACAAGAACTTTCGCAGGAGTAAGGTTTAGAGAAATATGTGACATAAAATTAAAAAGTGCTGCTCTGGGATTAATTCTGCATAGCTGTTCATATTGTCCTTCAAAACGAATAAAAACCAGGTGGACGTTTTTACCGAATGCAAAAAAAAACGCTTTGCTTTTCCCTTCAGGTCTATTTTTACAATTTAAAAAACATAAAATATCTAGTGAGTCGTTATGCGAATAGCTTGTGCTTAATTAAGCGCGTGGGGTGACGTAACGGGCCCCCTCGTTGACTCCTCTCATCTCGCGCTCGGATGCCATCGCACGTGGGCAGGATGCCATCTCCCTGCTCGCGCTGAAGCGCACCAAAACCGCCACGCTTCTCTCCGCTCCCAGCTCAACGGGGATTGTGTGTGTGTGTGTGTGTGTGTGCGTGTGTGTGTGTGTTTCAACACTTGTGTTTTTTCTGTTTAAAGATCCCCCGTCGATCCAATTGCGGATTATCTTCCGAAACAGGAGGTTGTGACGGTTTGATCCTCCGGCGCTCGAGCTGCGCCAGTCCTGCGTGTGTGTTTGAAATCGCGCATTCACACCAGCGGGGAAATCAGGCTGTTTACGGGCCGTGAATTAAAACATTAATCGCGATGCCCTCACAATTTATTATACACCTTTTTTTTAAAGAAAAAAACTATTGTTCACAAAGCTTAATAATATTATCACCGAGATTAAACGAGGAGCTTTTCTTTTAAAGACCTGATTTAATTTTATCCGCGAGGTTCTGCTTGATGCATAAAAGGCACATTTCTGTCCCCCTCGCAGTGGCTCCCACCCAAGTCCCGCTGCGCGGAGGAACAGCTTTCCATGATCTGGGCGGTGGCTGGATTCTGACAGCTGGGCAGCAGCAGAAGCCAAAACACAACTCACCCTCTCTCTGAAATAACTCACTGACTTATTCAATAAAGTAGGTTAATAACTCAAAATGGTGTATGATGTATAATTTAGCATTCCGGGCGTTTAAAGGGACGGGGGATGTTGTGAAAGACGGGTGTGTTGGGGGTGTGTTGGGGGTGCAGTCCCGGGGTTAAACCAGAGGGAGAGGGTTTGTGCTCAGAGCGCTCTCGGTGTTATCCCCTCTCCTCTGCCCTCCTCTCCTCTCCTCTCCTCTCCCTCTCCTCTCCTCTCCTCTCTCCTCCTCTCTCCTCTTTAGATGAGGGCACGCCTGCAGTTTTACACCCCATGAGTGTGTGTGTGAGTGTGTGTGGGTGTGTGTGTGTGTCCTGTGTGTTGTGGGTGTGTGTGAGTGTAGAGTGTGTGTGTGTGAGTGTGTGTTTGAGTGTGTGTGCGTGTGAGTGTGTGTGTGTGAGTGTGTGTTTGAGTGTGTGTGAGTGTGCGTGTGAGTGTGTGTGTGTGTGTATGGTGGAGGAGGGAGAGCAGTATTATCAGTTTTACCCAGAGTGCAGCAGGCTCCCTCCCCTGGTTGTGGAGTGAGCTGTCAGCTCGCGTCGGTGCGTCTCAGGGAGGCAGACGGCGATGTTTGGTGACGGCGCTCGGCTCTGCGCTCCTCGGCGCCGCCGCTCCGGATCTCCGCACCGATCCATCAGCGCCGCTCACCGGGCCACTCACCGCTCGCTGGCACCAGCGCCAGCCGGATCACCTTCCAAAACACACACAACACACCCAACCCGCCGCAGAGGACTCGCAGTTCAGCGGACTTTACCAAAGGTCCACGGCCCCGCCCCAGCCCCCCTCATGCCCCCTCCCTCTCACCGAGTCTGGGGCCGGAGCCAGAGACCCCGTCACACAGGACCGGCACATTTCACACTACCTGCTACTGAAGGGGACTCTATGGAAACACACACACTGTCACATACTCTCACACACTCACACACTCTCACACTCTCTCACACTCTCACACACACTCACACACACACTCACACACACACACACACTCACACACTCTTACACTCTCACACACACACACACACACACACACTCTCACTCTCGCACTCGCACTCACACTCTCACACTCTCACACTTGCACTCACACTCTCACACACACACTCACACACACACTCACACTCTCACACTCGCACTCACACTCTCACACTCTCACACACACTCACACTCGCACTCACACTCACACACACACACACACTCACACACTCACACACACACACACACACACACACACACACAGTACCTGGTGCCTCAGTTGTAGGTTGTTTTGAGTAAAGGGTGTGGGGTTATAAAGGGCGTGGGGTTATAAGAGTTCTACGAGCTCCATCCCCAGATGGAGGCTTGTGTTGGTCTGCTCTGAGAGACGGGAGAGCTGCTGCATCCCCTGGTAGAGAAGAGCTCTGTTACACAGGAAACACTCTAACTGTGTGTGAGTGTGTGTGTCTGTGTGAGTGTGTGTGTGTCTGTGAGTGTGTTTGTGTGTGTCTGTGTGAGTGTGTGTCTGTG
>JAINUG010000175.1:1626982-1629482 GCA_029706075.1 Aldrovandia affinis
GGCCACAAAGTTCCTCTCCCTGGAGCTCACGCTACAAGTACAGGAATAAGATCGTGTCTCCATAGCGATAGCGCAAGTTCTAGAGCTTTGTTGCCACGGCAATTGTAGGGAACAGTGTTTGTGGAACCCGGAGCGGGTTCCTGCCGGGGTTCAGGGCCCGGTCCGGCCCGGTGGGGGCGTCTGGGAGCTCCAGACCCGGTGGAGACAGTGACAGGTCGTCTGTAACTCTAGAGGTGTCCTGCAGCAGCCCAGACACCGGAGATAATACCCCCCTCTCTTTTTCCACACTTTTGTTCCTCCCCTCCTGCCACCTCTCTTCTCCTCCTCCTCCTCTCCTCTCCTCTCCCGTCCTCTCCTCTCCTCTCTTCTCCTCCTCCCCTCCCCTCCTGGTGTGGGGGCTCCTCTCCAGGGTGTTGTGTTCACAGGGTGCTGTCTGCAGGGTGTTGTGTTTACAGGGTGCTGTCTGCAGGTCTATCTCCCCTGTCCCTCCCTCCGGGTGGGGGGGGATCTGTCTTCACTTTCACTCCTCTCTTCATTCTGCCGTCTCTCTGTCATCCATCCTCCACCTCGCTGACCAGCGACTCAGCGCTTCTGTCATTAATCTGTTTGTGTCTTCTGTGTAACGGTAGAATATCACCACTACAGACCAGATAACCTGTTTACCCCTCCCTCCACAGAGATCTCTCTCTCTCTCTCTCTCACTCTCTGTCTCTTTCTCTCTCTCTCTCTCTCTCTCTCTCTCTCTCTCTCTCCCTCTCTCTCTCTCTCTCTCTCTCTATCTCTCCCCTCTCTCTCTCTCTCTCTCTCTCTCTGTCTCTCTCTCTCTCTCTCTCTCTCTCTCTCTCTCTCTCTGTCTCTCCCTTTCTCTCTCTCTCTGTCTCTCTCTGTCTCTGTCTCTCTCTCTGTCTCTCCCTCTCTCCCATCTGAACCTGGTAACATGGCAAAATAAATCAAAATAGAGTGTACAGCAACATGAAATAAAGTCAGCAACTTGGCCCACCTTACCCAGCCGCCAGAACAGCTTCAGTGCACCTTGGCATAGATTTTACAAGTGTCTGGGACTCTATTGGAGGGATGCAACACCGCTCCACAATCTCCTACAAGTGTTCAGTTGGGTTGAGATCTGGTGACTGAGGCGGCCATGGCATATGGTTTACATCGTTTTCAAGCTCATCAAATCATTCAGTGACCACTCGTGCCTTGTGGATGGAGGCATTATCACCCTGGAAGAGACCACTCCCTTCAGGATAGAAATGTTTCACCACAACATGAAGGTGATCATTTTATTATTTTCTTTTTCCGATTTTACCCCGTTTTTCTCCCAATTTGGTAGCCACTTACCCACTGTGCTTAGTTCAATCCCCCTTCCCTCATAGTTTGTTGCCGTAGTCCTGTGACCGGCAGTGACAAGGGCGAAGCGCTGCCTCCTCCGAGACAACACTCGTCGTGCCGTCGATTGTAATTCCGGTACCCCAGAACCACTCCTGTGCGCAGCGAACTGTGTGTGTGTCGGCTTCCCTCCCCCCTGGGGCGGACAGCCAATTGCCGCCCCGATGGCACTCCCGACCAGACTCGGACTTTGAAACCACTAGACCACACAGGAGGCCTCAGAATGGCTGTTTCTTATCAATTTTTACTCCATGTTTTTTTTTCTAACTGATGTAGAATGGTGGGCTGGTCCCATCGCTACAATATTCTGTCAGATCAGGAGAACACAGACCAGCACTTCCCCTTCAGCTCCTACTGACCAGAGGGGGTGCTATTGCCCACTAAGGCAGGGGAACAATACTGCCAATTGTGTGTCCCTCACAGGACTACCGGCCACAGCCAGCACTGGTTTGATCAGGATTATGTTCCTGATCTGTTCTTTTCATCAGTGAAAAAACTGAACTGAAAACTGCATGTGTATGTGTTCATGCGTGTGCATGTGCATGTGCGTTTCAAACTCAAAAAGATTATATGATAAGCGCTGCCGCTCAGGAGCGAGACGTCGCATTCAGTTAGCGGGACACGCGAGCACGCTAATGCGGCTAACGCGCTCCAGATGACAAATACACTTTCCCTGATCACCGTTTGAAGCTTCTTGTCCTCACACCTAGTCAGGCCAGTCTGTCTGCCACTCCTAACACACTTCAAACAAGACAACAGACAAGAGAGGGGAACTCTTCAGGCACTGAGAGAGAAGAGGAGAGGGAGAGAGAGAGAAGGAGAGAGAGAGAGAGAGAGAGAGAGAGAGAGAGAGAGAGAGGGAGGGAGGAAAGAGAGAGGGAGGGAGAGAGGGGAGAGGGAGAGGGGGAGAGAGGGAGACAGAGAGAGAGAGGGGGAGAGATAGAGGGAGGGAGGGAGTGAAGGAGACAGAGAGAGAGGGGGAGAGATAGAGGGAGGGAGGGAGAGAGGGAGACAGGGAGAGAGAGTCCTGTGTTTCCATCCGTCGGCTCGGTTACATAAATGAGCTGTGTGATCTCACTGCCAGCGTGTCTCAGCTCAGAATTCCCCCTTG
>JAINUG010000175.1:1631982-1651982 GCA_029706075.1 Aldrovandia affinis
GAATGAGACTTGCAGGACACTGCCAAAGACACCAGGAGCTGCCAGCCAGCAAATTGGTTCTGTGGGAACCAACGCATGGGCACCGGTCACGAGGACGTCCCACATTAACATATGTGGACGTACTCAAGAAAGACGCAGGAGCGCAAAGCACCGGCCCAGTTGGCCAGATGTATGGAGAACCGGGATGACTGGAAGCGACGATGGAGGGCTCGTCTGAGGACGACCTAGAGAGATGAATGTGGGGTGTGGAGACATTTATCCTAAAGACTGCCAGGGTTGGATTAGACATTCCAAAAGATACTTTCCAAGATGCATCGCCAGAGAAGACATAAGATGTGATGTTGATGAGAACTTGTGGCCAAATGCAGGAGAGAGGGAAAGTAGAACCCTCACAGTACTGTACAGTATGAGTGATTATACTATACATGTTGTTTTTTTATGATTATTATTGCAGCCCTGGAATTTCAGGAAATTGCTATTTTTGTTTCAACTTTTTATTTTTCACAAGTAAATTACTATATGCAGAGATATAGAAAAATAAACGATATTGAAGCAAATTTCTGCATTTCTGATTCATTCTTGTTACATATACTTTAGTACAGTCAATAAAGTGAAAAGGTGTTATTCTTATTCTATAATGAAATACTGATTTATGTGAAAAATCATTCAAACTTCAAAGATAAAAGTTCATAATTTATGTAATGCTCCCTGTTGTTAGTGTTTTTAGGTCAGTGTGTTATGAGTGACAATGTATGCTTTCTGAGTGAGAATTGTTGCCTTATTTTGAGACATGTATGAAGTGTTTTGGTGGTTTGAGTGAGTTTTGGAAGTGAGATGAACTGTTTGGCCAAGATGCATGTTGGCAATGCAGACTGTATGAAGAGTTTTGAAAAAGTGTCTTCAGTATTGACCGATGCTTGTTAGCAACTGAAAAAAACTGTAATGATAGTAATTAATGCTATATTACGTATCCATGACTCTTTAACACTGTTCTGTGTGAGCAGGGCCCTGAAGCCTCTCTGTTTGAGCTCTGTTCTGCATGTTGGACAGACAGAGGCATTGTTTATGGAACTCTAGTGCTTTACAGTGTGTGTCCATGTTCATTAAACACAAGTTTGAGAAGTACAGTGATGTAGAATGAGTCAACGGTCACCCCATTCTGTGATATTGATAAATAGATGCAGGCGGTTTTAATAAATGCAGGAAGATGAGGTTCCAGCACAGCTCAGCGCAGACTCAGGGGCACTCACACACACACACACACACTCACACACACACACACTCACACACACACACACACACACACTCACACACACACTCACACACACACACTCACACACACACACACACACACACAGACACACACACACACACACACACACACACACACACACTCACACACACACACACACTCACACACACACACACTCACACACACACACTCACACACACATACACACACACACACACAGCTCAGGGTAATACTGATGCAGATATGAGTGTGAGTCTCAAATTATTATTGAGGCTGTGATGCCACATAAATAGTCTAAATTAAATTGTGTACTAAAGAAAAAATATGTATTTGTACCTGAGATGATGGAGATGATGAAGATGATGCCTTTAATGTATTCCACCTGACGGCATGGCAGATTCTGCTACCCTGTTTTTCCCATCTGAATTGTGTTGTCAATAACAGCTCATAACTTTGAACAGTTAGCACTCTTACATAAGAGCAGTATGTGACAAATTAAGTTTAAATCAATTAAATCATGCACTGATGACATTAAATGATAAGATGCCCTTCTGTCCATAAGATGAGGGTTGTTTTTCTCTGTTAACGCTCAGAAATCACGAGGATGGTTTCGATTTACGTCTTATCATATACAATTATTTTAATCATCCCACGCAATGTTCAGCACAAACTGCGCCCCTGAAGGCAGATATATATATGCCATTTAGCAGACGCTTATATATAAATGTCATTTTCTCCATGGTTGCATTTCATCTTTTTGCAGCTCAATAACGTTTTATTTTTAGGACACTTTTAAAATAAATAAACCTGATGAACGTGAATATTCTCTAATAAACTACATGAAGACATTCATTAAACTGACCAACCCGTGGCAGAAAATCGCTCGTCTAACTCCAATTGTGTGTTCCCTCCTTTGTTCTCTGACGAGGCGAACTCAGTATTTAACTCAGTATTTGCGCTAAAATGAATAATATAGTCATTCGACACACCCTTAAAGGGGATAAATGAACTATTTTAAAACACAAACTCTGGTTTTAGTTCACCGTGGCGAGGCCACCGCTCAACTTTTTGTGTAAAAAAATGTAAAACAAATTTTAGTTGTGCACCTGCCCAGATGTTATAAAAAAGATTCGATTTTTATTTTCTTTACGACGTTTGTTGGCTGACGTAACGCGAGGAAAGCAGATCGTTAGTACCGTTATAGCTAAGTTAGCTAGCTCGCTACTTAACGTCACTTTTGATATTTTGATAAAGCTATTAATTTAACGTTTCTCGTCGTTTTCATTCATCGTTTAAAATCACAAAGAAACATATGTGTGTTGTTGGGGGATAAAACAGTTATCTCGAAAAAGCTAGAGCAGTGTTCAGTGAGTTTACATGTTTGGCCCAAAATAATTATCGCCGTGGAAACGATTTGTAATTTCCACGAGAAAACACTCCGCCGGACCATCAAGAACAACAACTATATCTACAACTATAAATGGCACACATATTATATTATTTTATACTATATACCGAGATCATTTTACACCTCGATGATTTCCGGGTCTTTCGCGGTGGCACAGTGTTTTTTAATTTTTTATATTACATTTTAAACCTGGAGAATGTCCAACTAGATCAGCGAACAAAGTTTGAGCTCTATAAGTAAATAGCAGAGGGTCAAACGGGCAGCAGCCGCTGGTTCAAACATATAAACATGTCCATCATTACCACCATAATCTCTGTCATGCCCACTTTCAGATGACAAGATGGCTAAATTAAGGGAAATTGCGGCAAATACTCGGACCCTCACCAAATGAGTCGTCATCTCTGTAATCTGTGTCTTTACTGTCACCTGTGTTGGACACGTGGCCAAACAGCGAACGGTCATCGTTCATGACAATGTTTTGTATTCCTGGAGTGACGTGGGTTTAGCGCAAGCCCACATTCATTCAACATTTTAGGCAATATTTCAAAAAATGCTGCAAAAAAAACTTTCCCTAGATTCATATGTGCCCTTTATCCAGGGCGACTCAGGAAGAATGACTTTAATCGTTGCACCAAATTATTTACCAAGCAAAATGTAGAATAAAGATTTAAAATGTTTTTTTAACAAACATGAACATATAATAGCCTATATTAAAGTTTTATAAGTGGTTGATTTCAGACGGTTCTTGTTGGAAAAACGCGATGGAATGCAGTGACATCATGTCTTATCAGAGGAGAGCTGTCTGGGTTATTTAAGAGGCAGAACGATCAAGAAAATTGAAGACAAAAAAGAAACATATGCTATATTGCTAAAAATGGGCAGGATGATAGTCTGACAGGAATCAGTCGACATCGGCCTCTAACACGGACAAATTAAATGCGAGTTTACTTTTATCTCTTCTCAAACACCGTTTGCTGAGTTAATTTGGCAAATTGCTGAGATTTGTGTTTTGTTAAGGAAAAAACAAAATGAGTTAGGGACGAATGTTGATTGGATCCAAAGTCTTACACCAAAACAAGAGAAGAAGAACAAAACAGAACGTGGAGTACGTGAGGGCAGCGCTGACCACTTTTCAATCACATCATGCTTGAGCTCTCTGCAATTACCTCTCCCAGCAGACAGGGGTCACTGTGGAGCAGTGATAAGTGACACGCGCTGCCTCCTGGCTGGAGGATCTGTGTGTGTGAAGCAGTCAAAGCCTTGTGTGTGTGTGTGTGTGTGTGAGTGTGAGTGTGTGTGTGAGTGTGAGTGTGAGTGTGTGTGTGTGTGTGTGTGTGTGTGTGTGTGTGTGTGTGTGAGTGTTTGTGGGTCTGTGTTTTTGTGTGTGAGTGTGTGTGTGTGTTTGTGTGTGTGTGTGTGTGTGTGTGTGTGTGTGTGAGTGTGTATGTATGTGGGCAGGCAGTGTGGTATAATGGTTAGGGAACTGGGCTTGTAACGTAAGGTTGTATCCAGCTGTATAAACGGATTGTAAAGAAAATGTAAAACTGAAGTCGCTCTGGATAATATCCAGCTGTATAAATGGATTGTAAAGTAAATGTAAAACTGTAATGCTCTGGAGTGTGTGTGTGTGCCTGTAATGTGTGTGAGTGTGTGTGTGTGTGTGTGAGTGTGTGTGTGTGTTGTTAGTGTTCCTACCACAAATAGTTGCACATGGATTAATGATCCAGGTCTGTATAGGCGCTACTTTTAACTTTTACGCTTCAAATAGTTCTATGTGGTTTTGCATTAACAGGCTCGTGTTAATTAGGAGGCAGGTATGATGGTGGCATAAATAAATAATGGGATGAGGTGTTGCCAAAAGTAATACCGGCTCACTGAGGGAAGGGTTTTTAAAATAGCTGAATTAATTCTGGAGTTATTATTAGGGGGGAAATGTTAATAAGACCAGCTTTTTTAGTGTGAGACAGAAATGACATCTGAGGGAATTCCTCCACCCCTCGACGAGTCAGATGTGATAACCATGAGTGTGTCTGCCTCTTAGTCTTACCTAGTTAGCTTTTCGGTTTCATACATTCTTACTGATGTATTTTTCAGTCTGATGTGGTGTCAAAATTTTGCGTTTTTGAATCTAATTCCGCAAAGTGCACTGCTTGGTTCACACCGTTATTCACACCGTGATAAATAAACGTGAAATTTCACAGTAATCTAAACTGATATCGAACAATAGTTGTGCTAGCATTAAGGCTATTTTGCCCGAGGTTCTATATCAGATGTGAGCCAATGCAGTCAAAAATGTAAACGTTGCTACAGCCCTGCTGGCCTATCAATGGCCATTACAAATTTGCACTTACAGTTTTTTTCTCGCTTTGATAAGCATTTCACGTTGGAATACATTGACGTTGCATTAATGGATTTGCTTAATTGGACGATCAGGGCAAACTGCTTTGTGCGTGATTCGCTTCTTTCCCCTCTTATCGCGATAGTGACGGGATGTGCGGTACAGTAGCTAATACTTTACGGCAGGATACTGTGTCAGATTTGTGCCTGGTTGTTCTTGGTTACAGTGACCTGACCCGAGATTTTAATTCTCCCTCGCCTGGTCTTCCAAACTTCCACGAGAGCACGCCGTAATCTATAAAAACCGAATTCTGAATTAGTCTGCTCGAGGTTGTTCTTCTCTCTTTTAAAGTTGTACTGTCAGTTTTTAAAGTGTGGTCAGCAGAAATAAAACAGCGTGTCTACTACGACGACTAAAAAGATGAGCCCAAAAAGTCAGACAGAAAAGCAGCGACATAATTCTTCTAAGTGGTAGGCCTGCATACTTTGTGAACATCGTAGTGTTCAAAAGCTCAGAAAAAACTGGTTATGTTGCTAAGAGCAAATGACCGTCAAATAGCAAATAATTTTGGGGAAATAATGATAGTTATTACAACACGAGACTACTTTGAGAATAATACCATGATTGTTTTGGTTCAGAATTGTAAAAAGGTGTGAATAAATTGTGATATTCCCGCATAATTTCCCCTTTTTCGGCCTAAACTAGACTGTGAAAGGACACTCGCACTAAAGAAAATCTCGCACTCCTAATTCCACAGAGGAAATTACACTTTGATTGACTCCTAATGTGATTTGAAGGCGGTTTTGTTTGATTTTATTCTGAGTCAACGAGATTAATGAGAGTCGCTGATCCTCCAGGTCCGCGCTGCTCCGTGTTGTTTTTGTTTGCCGGGAGCTCAGAAGGACTCTATCCGGACTTCATTAACCCCGAGCCGGGGACAATCCGCACTAAGAGCCCAGGGATTTGCGCGAGTCCTTTATCATGCAAAGATCTCCTCGCCTTCCCTCAATACTGGGGAGCTTTTCCCGTAATCAGCTGTGCACTTCGCAAGAATAACCCTTTTCATTAATATTGAGCGGTCACTGCCCCTCATTTGAATCCGACACAGATCCTAAAGATTCCAGGTTTTTAAATGTTATGAACATTTGTCGCGCCTCTAGGTAAAGGGAAATATCTACCCTAAAATGACATTGTGGATTCTAATAATGATTTTAGTTTTTTATTTTAAGTTTTTTTAAAGTATTATAATATTTGTGTTGGCTACATTAAATATTGTTCGGTAATTTGTGAAGTACGACGAAATCCTTTAATAAAAGTAAGTTTACAGTGCATGTACTCCAGAAGGTCGCGAGGCAGGCGAAGACACATGCGCAATGCGAATATTCCAGCAGGAGAATGCAGGGCCGTAACCATTATCGACTTTCAATTAAAATCCATTAAAGTCTTTTGTCTAATCGTTAGAAACCCTTTATTCGGCCTTGTTAGTGTGAACTCCCCGAACACCATGTCACACGGGCTGGTATTTCGCATGGTTTAAAGTCAGGCGATGGGGGCGGAGGGGGGAGGGGACGCTTCTGTGCCGCTGACCAGCTGTCTCCTCGCCTGATCCCCGGCCCACAGTCAGCCTCGCCCGGCCACCAGCTGGTAGAACCGTTTGGCAGAGACCAGACAACCGACACTCTTAAGAAAAAGAGGTGGGAACGATCCATTTTCGAATGGGATCATTTAGGGCACTTAAACAATTACACACTTAGGAAGCCATTAATATTTGATCGACTTATTGTTTATGAAAAACGAATAGGATGGCACAGTGAACGCATTGTTGGGTCTCTGAGTCGGTATGTCATTTGTTAAAACACTCGGCCCTTCGCCGTGCTATTGTTCCAGTGGCGAGTTTTAAATATTTCTAGTTCACGAGCTGTTGATGGATAAGCAAGGCAATAATCCAAACCCTCAAACACCAACAGTAATTTCATTAAGAACATTTTCTGCGCCAAAACAGTAAAAATGCGGCCCTTGTAAATGTTTGAAATAGTTTCTTCCTTCAATTACAGTTCCCCTAACTTCGTGTGTATACTCTTACACATACTCTAGTTCACCTTATTTCACGCGAATTTAATTTTAAAGGAATTATTAGAAATAGTCGTAGTAAAATATCTTCATTCCGTTTCAATGAAGGTTGATGCAATTTGTGTACCCAAAATAAGGCCAGTGAAAGAATGCAAAATAGATCCCCCACTTTCAAGTTTCACTTTCCAGATCGGAATTAATTTTCTACATTCGAACCGCAACTTGTTCTCGTTGCTTTTTATAACCCTTCCGGCATTCTGAAAGGTTAACGAAACGGAACGCCACTCTCTTATTAACGTTTTTTATTAATTATTTTTTTTAGATGGTTAGACAAATTAAATCCAAGCTGCTAACCAAACACTGCGGCGGTTGAGGAGAATGTTTGACAGACATGTTTAAAATCATTCAAACATACTTATCTTAAACAGATTTTTGTGAATCCTAATTTATTATTATGCCCCTGTGAAGATATTTGTGCAATTATGCGCATAGAATCTAATACTTCATAACCACGGTGCAGCAATACAGCTTACTGTGAATTAAGTTTGAATAGTAATTAGAAATGATCTCAAATAATGATAACAATTCATTGTCAAATGAAGCCTGTTTTAGTTTAACGTGTTTACAAAACACAAGGAGTGTGTTTAATTAAAACCCTTAAACTTAGATTACTGCGCATGTATAAACGCGATGAAAACGAGGGCACCCTGCCAGCACCTCGCACTGCGTCTGGATTATGAGACACTCACCGCGCTCCTTAATGATTAAACACAAGCAATTACAGAATTCCACCCAACTTAAATGTATTTGCAAAGTTTTAGAACTGACATCGTATTTGAATAGTTTGATCGGATGTAATATTGATCCCGACTTAAGCAATGCATCGTAAATTATTTGCACGCACGAGAGGATATTGAGCTTTTTTGGCGTTGGGGGGGCTTGCCAGTGTGTCACGTTTATGGAATATTTTTCAATATTCGAACGCATTGAGATCTTGCATGCACTGCACGTAAGATGACTCTATTGATGTGAGACCGTGATCACTGTTGTCAGTCACGGTGTGAAAACGCCATATGACCGAAACAGAACCATAGCTACACGGCGATATTACACCTGGGTCGCGTTTTGGGTCGCCTCCTATCAAGACCTCGACAGCCTGGTTGTCCTGTGGTCCCGTTGCATTTGATATTATGCATGACACGCTGTTCTAAGAACATACTTTTAAATTTAAGCTGTCGTCCATAATGCAATATCTTTTACAATACCCCCCACGCGCTTCAAATGCAAAATCTGCCAACATAAAATTATTTTTCTGAAATGTTAAAGACATTTTTGAATGGATTTTTTTTCTTTTCACAGTTACAGACTAAGTTTGAGCTGAACAGAAGCGCCCTTCATCGCGTGCTTAATAAACACTCCGCATCGTCTCTGTTGTGTTACATTATTTTTGCATTTTTAAGAATGGCGTTGTCGTTTGTTTTTCTGTTTAAGATCCGATATCTCGAGTGTTCCGTCAAACCTGTTGATCAACTAATTCAGTTTTTTATTTTACTTTCTTCTGAAATGTGGTGTTTTGCGTTTCAGAAGAATGCGGCTTAATGCGTGCAGTTAAACCTCCGAATTCAGCTCAATACGGCGCGTCATCAACATTCTTCCACACGGGTCAGTTAGCCTGTCCAGAAATGCGCACGCCTTACTATTTCGAATTACTATCAAATAATTAGGCTATATTTATTTTAACGGAAAGGTGCACGTGTATTTACTTGGTTGTGCTGCGATGGAGACCCAACTTTCCCTTCCCTATTCCCGCTTCATGTTGACCTGTGGCGCGCGCTTTGAAGGCGGAACCCTCACTGTTCGCTGCTTCACCGCTGAAATTCTGAGGAGTACAATCTAACGAGCTGAAGTTTCCTTTCCATCTACCAGGTGTGTGTGGCTTCTCTTCAATCTCTCTTCCTATGGTGCTGACTGCTTGGTTTTTTTATTTTCTCACATAACAGTATTAGTTTTTAAAAATTTAGGAAAATTGTAGATCTATAAGAAACGAAGACGTAAGACCTGCCAAAAAATATTTTTCGAAAATTGATGACAAAGCCCGAAGCGGTTAGACTGAATACAGACGTGGACCTGTGTGTCCTCTAAATGTTTCTGTCGTGTTTGATGCAAAACCGTGGAATTAATGAATATAGGAATTAGGCCTACACATCATTTGACAGTCGCGGAAATGAACGAATAATGACATTGAGCGATAAAAGAATGATCAATAATCATGTTCAAATGTATTATTTAGTGTAAGGGACACACAGATGTTCGGTTAGATTTAATCAGGGGAAATCATTTCTTGATCTAGGCAATAAATATTGATTTTTACTCTATGTAAGCAGATTGTACGATATTTCTATTTCTATTATTCAATCATATGGAAACTGCTTTAACGTAAGAACTTTATTTGTACATTTAAAAAAGTAATTCTCTTTACTTCAAAACCCCCTGTCATTCTGGCTCGAGTTGAACAGCCGGGGGAACTTCAAGTGCCATCACAGGGGCTATGGGAACTAACAATTATCCAGAGACGAGAATCACTTCACAATATGAGTCGCTTTCACAAATTAATATTGTCAATATACAATTCCACCAATGAGAGTTACAATGTTGTTCCACGGTTTTTAATAATAACAATAAAAAAAAGAATAACCTGCGAAATGTCTGTGCAAATTCACCTGGTATTTCAACAGGCTGGAGACCCAGATAGGCGACAGGCGATCTTTGTTCAGTCAATGGCCTAATCGATAATCACAACTTTTAATCAATAATCGATGTATTCATTATGTGAGAGGACATTCACCCCTACATTCCGATTTTGTTGGTACTGATCAAGTCAGCCTTTTGTTTTCACACCTCAGAAGTTAATTGCACTGTAATGTTTGCTCTTATGCCCAATATACCCACCAGGGCTCATAGCTGTTCCTTAAAATATATATATTTTTAATGTTGTGAAATAATAATAACAATAATAATAATAATAATCATACATGCGTTTCAAATATATAATCGGTTGTGAATAAATGATTGCCATTTTGAGCTAAGAATCTCCCCCTGTTCCATTGCACTTTTCAGCAAAAAAATGTTTTCCTGTCGTTGCTATACTTATTATTGTTGTTATTTATCGCGAGAGCAGAATTCAGCTGTGAATTCTGATAAAGCGAATGGAAGCATTTCATGAAAAATGTTTTTAAAAAAGGTCAAAGAAAGATGAATCGCCTGGTCAGGTCCGGCCGGAGAACTCACTCTGGAGGGAACGTGATTCTCCTTATCCTGGTCTTTGATGCTGCCATGTTTTGGATTGGAATTATCAGCTAAGAAATGAAATTTTAAAATAAAAATCTTTATTTAAATGTAATAAAAGCCTACTCTTATTTACAATTCCGCACGATTGTAATATTTTTATTTTCTACACATGAATGGAGAATAAATAACACTGCTTTGTCATAAAAATGTAGTGAATATTAATTTATTTTAGAACATAGAGTGCATAATTAATGTGTGCTCGGAGCGGACCCTGTCACGGATGGAATCAGGACAAATTATACTACTGTTCTTACTGTTATTGCTGTTGTTGTGTTTTATTTTTGTATTACATAATCTATTATTATTCATAAAAATGGCAACAACAGAATAATGCTTGGCTATGTTCATATGGGTTCTGGGGGCTAGGTATTTTACGTACATCTAAGAACAGGCTTTAGGTATTCTATGTGTCTATATCGACACATTTGATTCTGATCAGTGTATGGTGCGAGAAACATCTTAGCGCCTTCTGGGAAACCGCTGCTTACAGAAGCCACGCTGAAACCTCTCTTTGGGTTTTACATGGGGGCTGCTGTTAAGGTGAAAAAAATAAATTATTCAATAAATTAATGAATAAATAAATAAATAAATAAATAAACAAACGAAAATGGCTGTGTTAGCCTATCACGATGTTAAAACATCGACTCTTAGAGTTCGTGCTCCCATTTGAGTTCGTTGTGGCTTTTACAGAGATATCTTTATTTACTTGTCTTGTCACCAACACTGGTTCTGTCGGTTTTGTCCACTCGGGAGTTCCAGTGGCTTCAGCGCGGCTCACCGTGGCTGTCCCCCCCGCGAAAGCACCCCGGAGAGGGACGGGAGAGGCGGCGGGGGCTCGCTGGCCCCCTGCAGGCCGTGGAGGAGAATCCGCGGAACTAAGGGCCGCTGCAGGGCCGGCGGGGGCGCCGATGGCCCGCGGTACAGATATAAGGCCGCTCCCGGGTCCAGGTTTGAAACCAAACTTTGCGGGTAGAAATATGGTGACGGGAACATTCTCTGGAGGGCGGAGTAATTCCCGGCCTCGGCCAGCAGCTCGAGTCCCACAGCAGTCTGTCGCTTCCACTTCGTCCTTCACCGAGAAGAGAAGGCAGTGAATACACAACACCAAGGACACACAAAGAAAGGGGTTCAACAACAACAGCTAGTATGTCTAAAACGATATACTGGCTTTGCGTTTCACTGTCAAATCGATTACCAAGTTGCACCTGCATCTGATCAAATTGTGTATAATCGCGTACACAAGTTAATGCAGATTGTATTGCTGTCTAAAATTGCGGCAATATACAAACCAAAATAAATGAATACGTCAATAATTAATCTGCATCTCCATCAAAACGTCCAAAAGTCGATTTGGAAACATGCTAGTATGATAGCCGGCATGCGAATAAACTGCGAGTGTGTAAATACAGTAAAACACAGTAACGGGTTAGGGTTGTAAAATGTAATGTAATGTAATGGGTTAGGGTAACTGCGAGCGGGTAAACACAGTAGCACACAGTAACGGGTGCACTCTTGATTACACAGAGGGCTTGTAAGGGTATCTCTTCCGGAGAGTTTGTTCCTATGGTTTATTTAATAAAACTATAACGACGCTTCGTTCTTTATTCATACCAAGTGTTCTCTGTTCTTGTCAGGTTGTCCCAGACAGTTGAAAGCCGTTCTTACAGGTAAATAATTTATACTTGTAATAATTGTGTAATTATAGGAAGGTGACTGAATTATTAATATCGCGTGCGGCACTTTATTATTAATGGAGAAATGTGTCGCGCTTTTATATTTATTTCATGTCGTCTTCCTGCTTGAATGCCAGCGCCAGATACACACGTGGTTTTCAAAACATAGTTTGTGTGTTTGTGTGCGAGAGAGAGAAAGAGAGACAGAGAGAGAGAGAGAGAGAGAGAGAGAGAGAGAGAGAGAGAGAGAGAGAGAGAGAGAGAGAGAGAGAGACACACACACAGAGAGAAGACAGACTGAGACATAGAGAGAAAGAGACAGCCCGTTTTTTAAATTGTTTTATAATTCTGCATGAAAAGCAAGTGCAAGTCACATCCTCTTTTATTAGATTGTGTTTGATTGTGCGTTGCGGTTTTGAGGTTGAGGTGGGGAATTGTTATATACTTATATTATCGGTGTAATTAATATATTCATTCATATATTCACAGGCAATGTAAAATAAGTCACGAGGACCTGTCACCCCCCATTGTTAATGTCCCGCTCACGCGCTTAGCGCTCGCGGACGCATCGCGTGGAGGTGGTTTTGTGCGCCTGTCCACCTCACAGCTGTTACGCTGTTCTTTCATCCCCTTCGTGTCTCTGTGCTGTTGGGATTGCCCGTGTCAAAGGCTCGAGGCGCTCCCTCTTCCCGCTGATGTATGGTGCGGGAAAGACAGACGAGCGGCGGCCGGATTCCGGCGCTATTCACTTTGGGATTAGTTGTTCGGGTATGACGACCCCGACAGCGCGAGAGCCTCCGCTGCGGCCATTAGGCTAATGCGCGCGGCTCTCTCTGCGTCGGTCCGTCATTGATTTAAATTAGCCAACTTAACGGGTAACTGACAAGAGGGAAACACGTGTAACCAGGCGCTTTAATGAGGTGACATCGAACACAACACATACATGAGATGTGTGTGTGTGTGTGTGTGTGTGTGTGTGTGTGTGTGTGTGTGTGTGTGTGTGTGTGTGTGTGTGTGTGTGTGTGTGTGTGTGCGTGCTCATTTGATGTTCCATGCTATTAAACCAATAATCGGTTGTAAACCAATAATTTCAGTGGTCACTGAGGCTTTCGCACATTTACAGTATTTTTATAATTTGGTGTAAAACCAAAACCCAAAATCGGGATTTTATATTTTCAATCAAAATGAATTAAATTCAATGATCGCCGTTGTAGTTAAAACTGTTGTAAATGAGAGGCATGCAGAGTGCTGCGCGCTCACCTCCGGTTCTGGTACCACGTTTTGACCTGAGTGTCGGTGAGGTTGAGCGACGCCGCCAGCTCCATCCTGTCCTGGACGCTCAGGTACTTCTGTCGCTCGAAGCTGCGCTCCAGCTGCGCCAGCTGGTGATCCGTGAACGCCGTGCGGGCCTTGCGCGGCTTCTTCAGCCGGACCTGGGGGCTGTCTCTACTACTGGAGATCTCCCTGTCGCCCTCCTCTTTCACTGAGAACAAAACAACAAGTGCGGACGTTTACAAAGGGAGGAAAATATGGTACAAACGTGGACAGGAAATAAATACGCATATAAACAAATAAACCGAATAAATCTCGTTTTTAATTATTGTATCTGTATTAGTTTTAAGATTCGTTGCTATACACTCAACATTTCAAAGAAAACGTGTGTAGTATGTGGTTGCCAATATATGTAGGCATATTAAGTGATAATAATTGTTTTTATTTTGTTGCACATTTAATATACTTCTTTAAAAATTGTCAGCATATTTAAAGTATAATATATATATATGTGTGTATGTGTGTGTGTGTGTGTGTGTGCTGTTTTAGTCTTCATGGTACGTTTAAGAGAAGCGCTTTGATTTGGTGTGATGGAATATATATACATATGGAACAATAATATATCAATATTTTTTCTTCTTTTTTCTACTATTCCGAGGAATATGTTTCCCTCTCTGCCCCTACAGAGGGTGCTGCGAAGGAGCACAGTGCCAGTTGAACAGTTGAGTCGTCTCTCCAGAAGCACGATAATCCAGTTAATTGAGCCACGAGGGACAGAAATCTTTCAACCGGGACGAGAGAAACTTCACAGGGCCGCGCGCGGTGCGAGAGAAGGCCGCGGCAGTCCTGCGTGTAACAAACCTGATTAGCAGCGGGACAAATTGAACGAAATCTGTGAAATATTGGGAGGCGTAACCGGCGAAATCAAAGCTGCTTACAGACTTACAAGTTTTTAAGTTTTTTTAACTGTATTGACTTCTGAGATATTAAAGAGAATCTGCTATAAAAAAAAAGCTCGCGCACATATGGCCTATACTCATCAAACATCATAAAACATGCTTATTCATCCATACTTTAACCAATTATTAATTATTCACCTGATTATAACAATACAAATAGAAGGCTATACGAGGTTAGTTTATATGTGTCATCAGCTAATTATCGCACATGAGCTCTCCCCAAAAACTAAAAACTAAAAATGTCTCGGATGTTAAAATTTAAAAGACAGATCAGAGGTTGAAATGTCAGATAAATAACAGGAACACGGTGGTGTGATTCTGACGGCTTATTTGTTATTCTTGTTATTGTTTTTGCTATTTTTAAAATAAAATATAATAATCATAGGAATATTTGGGCCTGATAAATGTTATAGGGTATCACACTCACGAGCCCTGTCATTATATATTATTATCTGCGTGAAGTTATTCGATTAATTAGAGGGAGGAGCAGGAATGGGTAGTGTTGTTAAATGTATTTACGCATGAATGGCTCCTGTTTATATTTGTGGTTGTTAGGTGTTCCTGAGCGATCTCCGAAGTAGCGAAAGCGCCCGTCTCCTTCGAGTGATTATGACAAAAAAAACAACAACGGAGTCTTTTCTTTTTATGAGCCTCGCGGTGGTGAATATTTCTGCACCGCCCCTGGCGCTGCTCTTTGTCCTTACCGCCTTTTGCCATCAACAGATGATTTTACGACATATTCTAATGAAGAACAAATAAATGGAATAAAGGGAATTGAGTAAGTTACTAAAAAAATACAATTTCAATGAATGTTCAAACCGTACACGTGTCGATGACCAAACCAAAATACGATTTATGTCCCTTATCAGATAAAGGCTACAAACATTGTCTGCTTTCGTATTTGTTTGTTTGGAATACTGCGCAGATTGATTTAATGTGGAAAAATCAACACATTAGCACCAACAATATTGTGTTTGGTATTGAGTCGTGGATTATTAATATTGCTAATAACAAGACACATTGTTGTGGTATGTGTCGAAGCCCACTCCACAGAATACCACATTTTGCACATTAGATGTCACAATTAGGAATGAAATAGTGACAAACACATGATTTTAAATTACACAGGGTATAAACTTGTTTTATTGCAAATGTGTTCCAAATTCGCATAGTAAAATGCGAGATTATATTATCGGTCCTGCAATTTAGAATCTGCAATTTAGCATCCAGCCCGCAAACAGCCTCTTAAATGTCTACATTATAGTGCTGAAGGTTCGATCTGCACGCACTTATCTGTAGGAGTATTAACTTAACTTAACGAGTATTAATATATTCGCAAGAATAGCATTTTATATACTATGAATTTCAGGTTGATATCAAATGATCATATACAGTAGGATCAAATGCACATTAATACTATTTTATATATACTATATTAGCTTATATATACTGTATACTGTACCGAATGAGTATTACATATGGAACATAATTGGCATAGATTATTTTGCGCTACCTGTTTTTGTATATCACAAAGGCTCGTATAATATTGTGTGTATACATTTCTTTAAAGCTAAGACTGGCTTTATTATTTACTACGGAGGCAAGGAGACATAGTGATGCGTGTAGGCTACAGCACGCGACACATGGCAGCACTGTTTAAGAGATCTATACATTGTGGAAATTAAATTAAATATTCGTTAAATATTACCTTTGTATTCGCTGTCCGAAGAGGAGTTGCTATGGATTTTGTCCATGAACTCGTCGGCGATTTTGGAGGCGAGCCTGCCCGCCTCCTGGGTTGGCTGTCCATTGTTGGAGTAGGGCGCGCACGCGGCCAGCGGCTTGCAGTCCGCGAGGATGTCTCTGATGAGGAACGAGGACGTGACGCTCCGGGGCTGGGAGCCCGCAGAAATCTGTCCGTTCTGGAGATGGGATACGAGAGCGTGACCCTGCCTCGGGACTGCCTCCTCCACGCGCTCCCGCCGCGGGGAAGGGGGAGAGGAGCACACGCTCTCCATGTCAGATCTCGGGCTGAACTCGATCGGAGAGCGGCATTCTCCCATCAAACCGTCCCCTTTTGAAATGACTGGACTTCCAGGTCTGTGGGAAAGTAAAGTGTCGATCCCGAAGCTGGACCCGTTGGAGGACGCGTCCATTGTCACCCAGCTCAGCGAGTTTCTTAGCGTCGTATTTTTAAACAATCATCTGTACTAAGGGGCAACTTCGGCTCGAAGTGCGTAGCGCCAAGGTGAAACAGAACCTCAACTATCCAGTTGCAAAATCCAAAGATAAAATCGGAAATAGTATATTCCTCCACTGTATTCAAAGCCTTGTTCTTGTAGGTGTTTTTTTTAGGTTTTCAACGAGAGCAGAAATCTCCAGGTTATCGAAGATAGTTGTAGCTGTAGATATCGATCTTGCATTCAACTATTTTTGCTTTGCCTATACTCTTCAAAAATCGATACAACTTGCAGACGCGATCAGCCGCCGAGTATAATTGATTTCTGAGTCCTAGCGTATCATTTCTGAGGAATACAAGTGTCCGTTCTTTTTCTGAATGATTTACCAAATTAAGCTCAAACTGGCATAAGTTGTGCAGATGTTACAATATTTAACAATGTCCAAATCGCTGTGTGGCTGATCACCCGGGTAACAGACAGGCAGGCGCGTGGTTTCAGCACCAAGGACAGACGCGAGAGCGATCAAAGTCAGTGGAATTCACAATCAGCGCGAAGTGGAGAAAAACACACACAGCCGTCTGGGAAAAACGTGGTCAGATCAAAGGTAGTTTGCTGTTGTGTTCTGAGCTGAGAGAGACGAGTGCGGAGAACCGAGGCATTCTGCGCCAGACTAAGCGAGGCTCTCACGCGAAACCCGAAAAACGCGGGACAGGCGAGAGAACAAGAAGAGAGAAAATAGATCAGAGCTAAAGCAGGTTAAACACACACATCAGGGAACTAACTCTCGTCGGGTGGAGGAGGGGGGAAAAATCCCTAAAAAATGAACTTGTGGCACACTCACGAGCGGAGTTTTAAAGGTGTCCCGTCCGCGTGCGTCCCCAGCGGCTTGCTTCCATTGGCTGAGTAGGCTTTTTGGGCGATGACTGGCTTGCGAAGGAGAAACTGGACCCCCGCACACACACACACACACACACACACACACACACACACACTCCACCCCCCTCCCCTTACACGCCATCTCCTCCCCACTTCCCTCGCTTTGATTAAAAGAGACACTGAATTCATTACGAGACCCAGATCCAACTGTTTACAGGCAATTTTCACACTGTTGGCTTCCATTACATCATTGATGAAGCTCATAATGGGGTTATTATGAGGAGCGCGCGGGCGCCTCTCTGCGCGCGCACTTCCTCTAAACTTGACAGGTTTCTCACACTCGGGGAATTTCTCCATTATTGTCCTAGCTTTGTATTTGTTTACTAATATTTATATAACGTTAAAGGACATCATATAAGACATTTATATATTGTTAAAAGGCATATATATGACACATAACATTATGCTATTAATATGTATGTATGTATATATATATATATTATATTAAATATAACAATAATTCATATTTGGGATATTTAATGAGTGAGCTTTTTTATTTGCTTTTTCTTCGTTTCTTTGCGATCGGGTGGCAACTGGTGCGTGTGAATGTTATTTTATCAAAGGGAATCCGCGACGGTGGATACACAACAAGTTTATTTGTCATTTAATTAAATACATTTCACTGAAGAATCGTTAACTTAACCGAAACTGTACCTTGCATATTGCAATTGAATAGCCTATACAGTTCATTTTAATTTGACATAGCTTTCCGTTAAATGCATTACATTTAATAGGTTTTCTTTAATGACACGGGATTATTGACACCGACTATTGTGAGAAGGTTGTATTAATATTATCCGCTTAATTTGTTTGGAAGCATTACAGCTTAAAATATATCACCCAAAGTCTTGAGTCTGAACACAAGCTGCTACGTATACCCACACCCACCCGAAGCTATTTTGGCCTTTAAAAGAATGAACCGCTCTGCCCTTCCTAAGCGGATAGAGTATTTCTTTCGCGTTGTCATAACATTTACCCCGGCAGCAGCGGCTAATGATAATGTATTCAATGCTAATGAGAGATGATAGCGCGAGAGCGCCCGCTGAAAGGCAGCGTGGAGCAAAACTATAACGCGCGTGCAAAACTATTGTCCCCTGTTTTCACATTTTCTTTGAGACAGTTTGCCCCGTGTGACTCACCGACAGCCCGTAATAATTGAACCCCCCGTGTGAGCACCAGATTGGAGGCGCTCTTCCATCGCAGACACCGGCAGGTTGGTGACGCGATCGCCGCTCCCATGGGGTCCCTGCTCGGCTGCAAGCTGTCACATCGAGGCGGGGAAATAGGCGGAGAGCAAATGCACGCACATCCAGTCTCGCGGAGGTGCGCGCGCGGCGCTCGGGCCTGAAACATAGTTCTGTTTTGTACTTTTTTTCCTGTCACGAGGACAGTTTCCGCGGTATTTAACCGGAGGCATCGACGGTAGTCGCGTGAAAGTATAGCAGTTATCGTCTCAACAGCAGGCCTCTGTGGGCTAATTGCACATTTCTTAAGCGGTGTGTTAAACTACTTTAGAGACTGTTCTCGTGCGGCCAGTCCTAAGCTTGACGTGTGACCATTTGCTAGCCTGTTTTGGTTTGTCAACATTAGCCTTTATTTGCTTTAAAGTTAATAAAATAATTTAAAAAATAGCTAAAGCACAAACGCCTTTGTGGGAATCAAATAGGGGGAAACAAAAACTTTACAATTCGGAATCTCATCTTTCTCACTCACGCGCGTGGAACTATTCTGTTTTACTCCTATGGCCACGTAGCCTACCTCTAAATTAGCTGTAGCCCATCGCGTTCATGGCCTGTTTACCGCACGTTTTTTTGGTTTATATTTAGTAGCCAGGCTCCCCGCCGTGAAGGAGGCTGGGAGATAATTCGGGGAAACTTGATTCGACCTTTTTACAACCATGATGCTTCTGACAACCCTCTCCTTATAGAGAGAAGCGGAAAATACAAATGATGGCGCCCGAGTGTCAGGGCGGTGGGCACGTGAGATTCTGATGAATGAACGTGAGAAATGGACCGGAGGAGACACCCCAGGTGTGCGCGTGTCAAGTCTCACCTGTGCCGCGAGCCCTGGGCCTGCGGGAGCACGAGCGCCTCCGCTGCGAAGGTTCGACTCCGGTCTGAGCCTCATTAACACCGGGGGAAGAACCGGGGCCGCGTGCTGCGACGAAACCACGTGAAACTCGAGCTGTTTCGTGCTCGGTGTAATCCAGGACCTGTAGCGGAACTTTCTATAATATATTCAAACCATGTTAACTTAAAGCCAGTAAGATATAATTAAAACTTCATATATATAGGCTATATATATATATAGTGCGAGTTAATTGTGAGTAGCTACATGATTCCCAATATGATAAATATCGAAAATTTGCAGGATCTAAAACTAAACAGAAAATTATTTAAAAGATATATAGTGTCATTAAATGGTTTTGCTTGGATTTGTGTATTCTCTCGGAAAGTTTCCGTATGAATTTGCGTTGACATTTTTTAGAGGATCATTTCAGGCTTTAATGATTAATGATTAAATTAACGATTACCTACACGCCCACCGGCCCCCGGGGTCTATTG
>JAINUG010000175.1:1656982-1661982 GCA_029706075.1 Aldrovandia affinis
CTCCAGACCACAGGTTCTGTCACCACACTGAACACCAGAGCTTAAGACGTACCCCTCCACAGCTCTCTGTGGTTTTGTGTTTTTAGACATCTAGATCCCGATTGCTCTGAAACCCATGAAATCCCTAAAATCTTTGAGTTTCTGCTTTCTTCCAGCTTAGAGCAGGGTTACTCAAACCATGTTTTTACACCCTCCCTTTACCTGTGGGTCAGGTGTGAAGACACTCTGGGCCAATTGACTGCACCAAGTGTTACAATTACCTACCTGAGAGAAAAGAAAGAAAAGTTTGGATTTGTGTGGCCAGATTTGAGTAACCCTGATTTAAGAGCATAAAAAGGTCTTAATACGTTTAGGAGGGATGTGCAAGCTTGCCCAATAACGTCCATCTGTGGAGCCGGGAGGGAGAGGAGATCTGAATGTGTCAGATGGAGGGAAAAGGGTTGGGAGGCAAGGGTAGAGAGGATGACTGTTTTTGGCATCGAAGTGGGGGGTCAGAGTTCAATGTTAACCTCTGTATAGAGTGATGGGGGTGTGTGGGGACAGGCCGGGCCAGGGGGGGGTCCAGTCCCTCTCCAGCTGCTGTTGAGAGACACACACAAGCTGTCGGAGAGGGCCAGGGCACCCCCCTCCACTCCAGGGGGGGCAGCGGTGAGCAGGGGCAAGCGTGACACCCATAAATCACCACGCACAGAATCACAGGTTCAGCCAGAGAGGGGGGTGGAGGCAGGAGACCAGGCAGCAGCCGGGTGGACAAGAGGACAGAGGAACGGACGGTACGCACCGGACATGCAGGTACACTGTTACTGTTTCAGCTTCATCGCTGTTTAGAATCATCTGCACCTGTGAGTGTCACCATCATCATCACCACCATCATCATCATCACCACCATCATCATCATCACCATCATCACCATCATCATCATCATCATCCATCATCATCGCCATCATCATCACCATCATCACCACCATCACCATCACCATCATCATCATCATCACCACGGGTGGCGAGTTTGTGTGGGGAGGGCGAAACTAAATAAACAGAGGGTGTGATTGGCTACTAAATTGGGAGAAAAAATGAGGAAAAAATCTGTAAAAATGTCAGAAAGAAGTGTCTGTGTCTAATTGATGCACTGCTGACTAAGATGGGGGGGAGAGGAGGAGATCAGAAACAGACTGAAAGAGAGATTTTGTGGAGAGTTAAAAATAAACGATGAGGGAGAGTCCAAGTCTCACCAAAGGGGCCAACGTTAAAACAGTGTGAATATTCTGGAATAATTTCACGTGAAATACCCCCCAAGTTGAGCAACTTCTGACTTTGCTCGGTCAAAAATCTGATGGGGAAAAAAACCTGCAATCAAACATGGACATGCTCCCCGTAAGGACAGGTGATAGATTTCAGGACACAATCCAAACATGAATACACTTAGGAACTCATTACCAACTCTAATGAGGAGCATAAATGCACAAACCTCATTTTAAGCCAGATCCACAAAACTGGGCCATCGACATGATTTAGAAAATGAGCCACATCTTCAGATGCTTTCTAAAAGTGAGACGATGCTTAACAGAGACCGTATGTTCTGCTGGGACACTGTCCCGGTACGTCCTGTCCAGCCCCTGGGTCCAGCAGTCGGTAACAATGACACCCCCCTCAGAAACTCTGTCCGATTAGACAGAGACAGTTTGATGGCAGTGCGATGGATGACGTTCTCTCCCAACTCCGTAATCTGTGTGGGACACAAACAGAGTACCTCACGCAGGTAAAACATGGGGCCAGGATGTTTCAATTACCCCACCACTCTTCACCGGCAACTGGCAACCTGCCCCCCTTCTGGCGCCGCCCCCTCCCATCCCCCCTGCCATGACTTTTATTGCTTCATTAGTGCGCGCCACATGCCCCCCTGCCCCCGCTCCACAGGCGTGGGGGATTGTAATGAGTTTGGACAGGGGTGTCAGGATGGGCCCAAACCAGAGCTGGAGAGGGCCTGTTCCTGCCCCCCTCCCCTCCCTGATCTGGGGGAGAGCACCTACCTGCCTTAACACCTGACTCCCGCCTCACCACGGCCTGACACTATTCAAATATATACGTATATATATATATTGTGGCAGCCCAAGGGGCTGTACAAGGAAATGGCTGCCTAGCCTCCAACACATGGGAGCCAAGAAACACTACATTTCCCAGCAGGACACAGTAACACCTGTGGAACTGGAACTGGAACCAGAATTGGATTTTGAAATTGGATTACGGACAATGACAACGAGCTAAGGATTGCGGACTTTGTGTGTTTGTATTCTCCTGAAGACCCCACCCTTTGTTTTGTGTTTGTCAGTATTAGATTCATAAATTATTGTTTTGCTCATATTACTTCCTCCATGTTCTTAAACTTGCCTACGCACTCTGCAAGGTCCGTGTGTGTCGCCCAACCCCTGGGGACACCACATATGGTGGAGAATGCAGGCAGAGGGCATCACCTATAGGCAAGAGGAGGTAGTGCAACTGAGCAGGATTTGTTTTTGGTTTTTTGATTTTAGATTTTTGAAAGAATAATGGAAGGTAACTGAACAGTGGAAGTCGGCTGGAAAGACCCAAAGAAGGTACCCTAGGATTATGCCTGCTCTGTGGTGCCTCCTAAAGAAACTCTGCCTCTAACCCAGCACCCCTGAGAAGTGTGCTGGGTTAGAGGCAGAGTTGGGAGAGATGCAAGCTGTGATCAAGGACCAGGATGAAGTGATCCGAAAACTAGATAAATGTTGTCATGACCAGAAGGAAGCCCTGGTGAAGAACCAGAAGCGGGCGGCCATGGTGGAGGACCAATGGCGAGTCATGGCGTGAGGTCCAACAGCTGAAAGGTGCCCCACCGGATGAAGGTGGAGTTGGGGACCTTGGAGGAGCGCCACCTGATGGCCGTGGGGAAATTGCGGGATGAGCATATTGATTCCTGAGAGTGCTGGGAATCATGGCTGGGAGCTGGAAAAGAAGAAAGCATCCCTCAGTGATGAAGTGAGGCAGGTAGAGGCCCACAACCTGGCACTCGAAAAAAAGGTGAGAAACCCAGATGTTGTCTGGACATCCAGGAAACCCAAGACCAGGCCAAAGAGGAGTATGCCAGGGCCTTGGGGGATGTGCAGACAAGGCTCAAGCAGAAGGAGGCAGAACTGAGGAAAACAGCGGAGAACCATGCATCTGAGGCGGAGCAACTCCGGAGCCGAGTGGAGCAGGAGAGTGAGGGAAGGCAGGAGCTGGAGACACAGTTGGAGCAGGTGAAGGCCCTTACTTTGCAACAAGAAGAGAAGATTTTCAAATTTCAGGAACTTCACCGAACCACCTCTGCAGCCCTCCTGACTGAACAAAAGAAAAGTGAAGAGCTCCCTGAATTAACTGAGAGGTTGGACCAAAAAGAAGCCCAACACCAGGCCACAGAGAACTCTTTTTGCAAAGTCTTAAAAATTCAGACGGAAACTCTACTTGACCTACAGGATCAACTGGAAGAGGTGAGTGAAGAGCTGGAATGTGCAAAGTGTGTTCCTGTCACCAAAGACGCTAGCACGCAGGTGGAGGTCTCACAGCCAGTGGAGCTGGCAAGAAACGATGACCAGACATTGGAGTCGGAGTGGAGTCAATGGTCCTCAGTCCCACTCAGCCTGCTGGACCTTAGAAGGGGACTGGAGAAGCAGTTTCCAGAGGATGAACTATGGTGCGTGGAGGAAAGCCTCTTGGCGATGGATGAGGCCTTGTTGAACACCCGCCCATCTTCTGACATGATGAGTCTATCTCCATTACTAACATTAGCTCCTAACATTAAAATTCAGAGAAGAGGAATGGAGATTCAAAGCTCTCACCTGAAGGGAAACCAGAAAAAGAACGGGCATAAATTTAAAGGGAAGGACTATAGGAAACGGTTATGGAAAAGAAATTCAAATGTAGAAAAGAAATTCAAGGATGAACCTAACTCTGTTAAGAGCATGTTTTCCCAGGTTACCACACCTGACCACCTGGAAGCAGAGTGGAAGTGGCAGGAAAGGAGTGAAATGCTGCACAGGGTTCACTGGAGGAGCCATGGAGGGCTGGTGAGGACCAGCGCAAGAGCGGTAACCGTTCCGTCCTTGGACCCCAGAGCCAGTACTCCACCTATGGCCAGTTGGTGGCAAACGAGGTGAGTGACTTTTCACCATCTTCAATTCAGACCATGGTTTTGAAAGGGTTTAAGTCCGGAGACTGAGATGGCCATTGCAAAACATTGATTTTGTTTTCACAGAACCATTTCTGTGTTGAAATTTTTAAATGACAATGTTTCCAATTTTTTCTGTTTTTCTCCCAATTTAGTAGTCAATTACATCCTCTATTCAATTTACCCTCCCCACATGAGTCCGCCACTCGTCTCTACGAGGCAAGCTAATTCTCAGAGGGCAGGGAACTCCGATTCCCCACGTTCTGGAGACTCCCTTACGTGCTTCACGGTGGACCCGAGCCGGCTCACCCTCCCCCCTCCCCCTGGGGCAGACAGCCAAACGCTGCCCCCGATTGGGGATGACGACCAGGGCCGGTCTGGTAGAGACGTGTTTCGAATCTGTGTTGATTTTGAGGTATGTTTGGGGTCATTGTCTTGTTGGAAGGTCCACCTATGACAAAGTATGCCCGTTTGTTGGATTCACTTTTATTTCCTCGTCTTATAAGAGCTCATAATAAGCTCTACAATGTTATAGACTCAGACACATACTCTACAGATTGTGTTTAGAACATTGTTTATTATGGCTGATCATGGTGGTTCATATTCAACGTGTTATCTAATCTAATATTTATTGTGTGTCAAACACTTTTTTTGCACCAATTTTGCCTTTTTTTAAACTATGCAAAGTCTACATTTTGTGTTAGGGTCTCTGCCCCGCCCTTTGAAAGGTAGATGGGAGTGGGGCATCCCACACACCTGTGGGGTCTTTAGGGGGCAGTGTTTGAGTGTTCACAAGGCTCAGTGTTCTGAAGAGGACCTCACGGTCGAAACG
>JAINUG010000175.1:1664482-1666982 GCA_029706075.1 Aldrovandia affinis
ACAAAATCAAAATATTAAGGAAACAGGACAACCAATCCGATTGTGACTTAACATCGGGCCCTGCCCAACACCTGCGGACTGAAGAAGCCAAGCCTGCCAATAAAGCTCATGTGTGGATTTGAGCGTATTTGGGGTGTTATTCTAGAAAGGACGTGAGCCGGTTCTTTGAACGTGATTTGCGGGAGTGTTATCGTTGTGCACTTCACACAAAATGATTTTAATTGTGTCAGGAGCTCCTGAAGCAGCATCACCTACACACACACACACACACACACAGCATTGGTGCATGCTTGTTAGTTTTCTCTCTGTGATCTGGGCGTGACTGCATGACGTAGCTCCTCCCCCTCTGGAGGGCTAAAAGAGGAGGTTCCGGAAGAAGGAAAGCAGGAGAAATGGTGGCAACAGTTTGAAGAGGTGTTTGACATGGTGGCCAGGGCGTTTGGTTGTCAGGCCTCACGTTCCCTTCCTCCCACAACACCCTGGAGAAGGGGGCTCGTCCAGCCTCCTGGAGAGAAGGGGGGTGGCAGACTCGTATGCAGACATGCCTCTTTGTTTTATTTACTATTTTTGATTTTCCTTTACCTAAAGTTACAACATTATCATCACATAATATACACCAGGTCAAAACATTGGACGACAGCAAGTGAGTTCAAGTGATTTTAACTTTTATTCCGAGATGCTAATCGCACAATACAAGTGTTACCTTCACCTGGTTGTTGCTGCACTGTGCAATGGGTTTGGGAGTTTGATGTTGGGTCTGTTTTGTGTGCAGTGTTGAGGTTTAAAAGCTCTTTGATGGCAGTCAGCTCTCAGGCCCTGGCTAATGGAAGGCAGTGTGCTTGCGTATCGGCTGAGAGACGATTGCTCACACAGACATCGGTGAGGTTTAATCTACACTGATACCCTGTGTGAAAGCACAGGGGTTTCAGATACACACGACAACATTTCATTACGCTAAATGTTGACATTCATTGTCATGACAAAGCAGTAATTGTGGGGATTTATTTTCTTGGAATGTCAATTTAATATTTACACCCACCCCACCCCCCTCTCTCCACTATCCTCTCTCTGTGTGTTCAAGAAGCAGTCCCTGCCTACTGAATCAAACATTAAAAGTGGTGGCACTTACAGGTAACTGACAAAATAAAGGAAACACTTGAGTAAATGAAGGGTTCTGGTGGCTCTGTTATGATGTAGGGTGTATTTTCCTGCCATGGTTTAGGTCCACTCTACCCCTTAGAGGGCAAGGTAAACACCAATAAATACAAAGCCATTCTGAGTGATCACATTCATCCTGTGGTGAAGCATTTCTATCCTGATGGGAGTGGTCTCTTCCAGGATGACAATGCCCCCATCCACAGGGCACGAGTGCTCACTGAATGGTTTGATGAGCATAAAAATGATGTAAACCATATGCCATGGCCGTCTCAGTCACCAGATCTCAACACTTATGAGAGATTCTGGAGCAGCGCCTGAGACAGCGTTTTCCACCACCATCAAAAACAAAACAATTATGGAATCTCTCATGGAAGAATGGTGTTGCATCCCTCCAATAGGGTTCCAGACAGTTGTAGAATCTATGCCAAGGTGCACTGAAGCTGTTCTGGAGGCTCGTGGTGATCCAACACCCTATTCAAACACTTTATGTTGGTGTTTCCTTTATTTTGGTAGTTACCTGAATCTCTGCAGTCATACCTCTTCAGAGTGTGTCTGTCTCTGCGTGTCGGAAATAAAACCTCCTGTTGTTGTGCAATTTGACCACGTGCTCTTTCAAAAAGACTACGCAAGAGTACCTCATCAGCAGGCAGCCAATGACGGCGTTCTAAAGGTGACAAATCAGGTTTCCTCCAACACACGTTTTTGCATCCGGAGCCAACCGCTGCTTTGTGTTGCCGGTAAACCAACCCAGCTGTTAGTTCACCGATTTAAAAAACAACACAAAGCCAATGTTAGGCCAACTGGATCACATTCATGTTATCGGAAGAATCCGTCTTCTGACGAAACTATCAGTCATTTACCACACCATTAAACAACACCTACATTTGAAGGAAAAAATAGAATATATACAGTATATATGCATTTCTGGGGTCAGAATTTTTTTTATATATATTTGTAAAAGAACCCTAGGGAGCATGCTCAGATGGACGTCAATAGTGCTTCGGAGGTTGATATATAAATGCTTTTTACGCAAAATCAAACACTTCCCAGGGTTTTTTGGCCTTTTCTCACAGAAAAGCTTTTTTTAAAGTAATGCAAGCAAACACAGCAGCATCACTCTCCTGCTCTGGGCTGACTGAAGCAGTTGCACCTCCAGAAAATAGCTTTTTATTGTTATTTCTTTGTTTCTGTCATTTTCCATCACTTTGACAAAACAGAGCGCG
This sequence comes from Aldrovandia affinis, assembly GCA_029706075.1. Lineage (NCBI taxonomy): Eukaryota > Metazoa > Chordata > Actinopteri > Notacanthiformes > Halosauridae > Aldrovandia > Aldrovandia affinis. The sequence continues at coordinate 1,666,864 of JAINUG010000175.1, forward strand.
TATTTCCCCAAGCCTCATTACCACTACTGTTGCCGGAAATCTTCTTCTGTCTAATGTTGTCACGGTTACTGAAATCCTTCCTGAACTTAACGACAGAACAGGAGGTTGCTGTCGTGTTT
>JAINUG010000175.1:1671982-1851982 GCA_029706075.1 Aldrovandia affinis
GCAGCGTGTTCTCATACGAGTGACGGATAACTGGCACAAAAAAGAGAGAGGGGGAATTGGATACTAAAAAGTGGGGGAAGAAATGGGGAAAAACTGTGAAAGTAATAAATTAAAAAATAAAATAAAAGAAGGAAGGAAGGAAGTGATCCTGCTGAGTAGATCGGACCCAATTGCTTCCGGAAGTTTCAAGTCGGAGCGATTAGCCACATCAGTACTTTTAATGGATGAAGTTTCCCTGAGAATGGCCAGCATCCCTGCCCAGCGTTCAGTGTGTGTGTGCATCTGTCACTGTCACTGACACTGTCGTTGTACCCTTGAGCAAGGTACTTAACCTGGATTGCTTCAGTAAATATCCAGCTGTATAAATGGATTGTATGTAAAGAAATGTAAGTCGCTCTTGATAAGAGCGTCTGCTAAATGCTTGTAATGTAATGTAATGCATCTCTGGGTCAGATGGCCAGCGTCCCTGCCCAGCGTTCAGTGTGTGTGTGCGTCTCTGGGTCAGAGATCAGGGTAGCAGGGCCCAGCTGCTGCACACCTCTAGCAGCAGAGGAACCTCTTACCTGTGTGCAAATAGAGCAGCAGAATGTGGAGCTGAGGGGCTGTGCATTCTCACAAGGCAGCGCACTGCAGGCCAGACTCTGGAACAAGAACAACAGCAGCTTTCAAATGAAGTTTCTCTGCCTCCCTCCTTCCATGTCCTCGTGTTTCCTGCAGAAAGCGGAACATTAACAAGCAGCCTCATTTGCCAGAATGTTTATTTATAGGTGAGCAGAAAGGCAGGTGAAAAATGGAGTCTGTTTTTAATCTGTGCGTCGTGTTGCACATTTACATTAAATGCGATAAAAATGTGCAGAACCTTCACAATGATTCACACCCTCGCATAAAACACCTTTATATAAAACAAACAATTAACAAAGCGCTGAAAACAGGGGGGTGAACAATTCTGACGCACATCTTTTGGAGAGAGAAAAAACTGAACTTTTTTTTCTCTGAACAATTGAATCAGGATAAATTATAGAAAACATTTTTTGAGCATACAGTATAGCTCATTACCTGCATTGTTCATTTATACAGCCTTCTGTGCTCATCTTTATCGAGGGAGTGAATAATCTCGGAGGTTTACAGTAAACGTTGAGGATTGTGTGATAGGCAGGAGAGACTGCCAGGGGCAGAGGTGTGTCTGGGGCTCATGTAAACACAAATCACCACAGGGCCACTCTGATACACAGCCACATTCCAGGGACACAGCACGCCACCAATCCAGTACGCTGGTGTCCAGGTGATGAGGTGAGCCAGGGACTGGGGTGTGAGGGTCAGGGGTTGGAGGTCGGAGGTGAAAGGTCAAAGGTTAGGGCTTTCTGTGATTTCTGCAGCCAGGCCGTTTCATTACAGGGACAAGTGGCAGTGGCTTAGTGTCCCTCAGAGCTGTAAATGTAGATATACTCCAGAGAGGTCTTTTTAAACCCACCAGAGCTGTGAATATAGATATACTCCAGAGAGGTCTTTTTAAACCCACCAGGCAGCGTCCCCCCCACACACCCCCCCCACACACACGGCACAAATCCACCCGGTCCCCCAGGAGATGGGGAGTAATCTCGCCTGCCGGGGCTAGCCTGGCGTGCACTACGCAGGGCTTAAAGAGCCATCCTTTTACACAAACGCTAGGATAAGCACTCGGCAGAAGAATAATTAGAAGATAATTGGTAAGTAATGCGGCCCGATCTGTCCCAATTATCTGCTGGCTCCTCCAGCACAGCGCCATCTGGTGCCTGAGCCAGGGACAGCAGCTCCATCAGCATCTCAAAAAGATATGGGGGCTTAAGACTTAATCTCGTTTGACTGCATTTATTAACAGACCCAGCCTCCAGTACGTGTGTGTGTGTGTGTGTGTGTGTGTGTGTGTGTGTGTGTGTGTGTGTGTGTGCGCGCGCTGAGGCAGAGAGAGAGAGAGCTAGAGAGACTGTCTGCATGTGTAAGTGCGTGTGTGTGTGTGTGTGTGTGTGTGTGTGTGTGTGTGTGTGTGTGTGTGTGTGTGAGAGTGTCTGTGTGTGCATGTGTGTGTGTGTGTGTGTCTTTGGTTGTGTGTGGGTGTGTGTTGGTTTGTTTGTTGGTGTGTGCAAACATGTACATGTGTTTCTGCGAGGGGGGAAGTGATGTCATTTGCTTTGTCATGTTACCATAACGCAGTTGAGATTCTCTTGGATAAACTCCCTCCTCCTCCAGAGGCAGAAGAGTAGCTCTGCTCTCCCACGGTGTTCAGTAACCCTCCTCTTTGTGCCAGAGTTCAGCTCAGGAACTGTGTGACCAGCGCACAGCGTGGACTCTCTCTTCTTTGTGTGATGTGTTTGCAGATGATTATGGACTCATTCTGAGGCACCATTCACCACCCTGACTTCCGCATATCCATACCATCAGAATCCCAGAATAATAGTCGGGTCAAAATATCTGGGGTCATTTGGGCTGTGGGTTCAGCCTGGTCAGAAGATGATCAGAAATGCAACCAAAACGTTTGACATCAGAATAACATTAACAACATTAAACAACATTAAACAACATTAAAAACAGAGCCACACACTCTCTGTCTCTGGTAATATCACACTCTCACAGTACTTGGCATAGTTTGGGTTTTGTGTTGCTGTTATGATGGGCACCCCACCCCACACACACAAATACACCCCCAATCTCTACCATCCCACCCCCCTGTAACTCTCCTGCATCCTAACCCCCCAACCTTCCAATCTCTTACTTACACCCCCCAACCCGGCCCAGCACCTCTTTCTTCTCTCTCTCCCCCTCTCTCTCTCTCTCCCTCTCTCTCTCCCTCCCTCCCTCTGTGTTTATTGAGATGCTAGCTCTCTTTATGAGTGTCTAATCCAGAAGCATTGGGGGATAATTTATAAAGCGTTTACATGAAGAGGGGTGGCTAATAGGGAGCATGTGTCGGGGTAAGACCTGATTCTGGAGAGCGAGAGAGAGGAGATGAGACATCAGGACCCCCCCCCCCGGAAACATCAGGACTCACTGTGTGAGGAGGCACACAAACCTCACACAAATAGAATCTGCTTCTGATGTGTGTATCACAAATACAGCACACACACACGTACACACCGGAAAGTGTATTAATATTTCTGACAGCTGCGTTATTTGTCTTTTTTCCCTCCCACCACAAATCGCAGAATATAGTCTGTATGTATTTTTAAGCTGCATGGATTGTGAAGTAAATGTTAGCGACCGATTGCTAATCACATCCTGCTGCCACATCCTACCTGTCGGCTGAACTGAAGTGGGTCTGGGCTCGGTTACAGGAACTAGGCCCGCCCCCAGAACACCAGGCCGGTGCTAGTGGGGCAATCTGTGATAGTCCTTCCACTGGGCCAGACAGAAAATGGCCCCCAGCCCCTAATGTAAAGAGCTACGAAGTTCATTCATACATACCTACATATGACATTTAGCAAACTCTATTATCCAAAGAGCAGTACTGAATGTTCATTTTTCATACATACCTACATATGACATTTAGAGCAAGAACCACGCTCTATTATGAGCCAAAGAACCACACTTACAGTAGTGAATGCATACATTTTTCAGAACCATGCTCTACCAGTGGGCCAACAGAACCACGCTCACAAGCCTACAGAACCACGTCACCTACTGAGCCATGCTCTACCTACTGAGCCACACAGAACCATGCTCTACCTACTGAGCCACACAGAACCACGCTCTACCTACTGAGCCACACAGAACCACGCTCTACCTACTGAGCCACACAGAACCACGCTCTATCTACTGAGCCACACAGAACCACCATAAAATTTGATATATATTAAGGCACATGCAACACATGTTATTGTTTTTATGAATTGAAACAGTGCCTTTATGATTTAATCTAGAGCCTCATCTTTATTTAAAACATGCATGTAGCTCTTTTATGAATTCATTTCAAATAAATTATTTTGATGTATGCATCTCTACTTTTAAACCTACAGGAGGAAAATAGGAGTGCAATATATACTCCTGTTAAAAATTGTTCGCGCGAAAGGCGTCCCTGTATGGGAGAAACTGGCTTGCCTCTGAGGACGAGTGGCAGGCTCTTGGGGAGGGTTAATTGAAAGAAATAGAGGGTGTGATTGGCTACCAAATTGTGAGAAAAACAGGAAAAATCTGAAACAGAATTGTAATTTTGAAAATGTATGGTTTATTCCCTTTTTGATATTGTGCCAGGAGTTAAAACTCATTAACAGCCTCTCTTGTACACCTGCAGTACGGTGACATTTCAGAGATAAGGCTGCCAGGGAAATTCACACCATTTAACCAATGCTGGCAGCATGCCGACATGCTTTCATCTTTAGCCTCGTCTTTAACACGTAGATCTTTAACGGGTGTAGTAACATGTGCTCCTTAGGCCACAAATCCTAGACCTTGTTTTTTCTTTCTATCGCACAAAACTGGCAGTTTCTGCACAGGATTAAAGGGGTTATGCTTCAGGGGGATTCACTCACCAAAAACTCCACATCCAATCAGAACACTGCATCAGTCACTTCAGAATGTGTCCACAGCCAATCAGAACGCTGCGGCGGTTACCTCAGAATGCGCGATTGAGAATATTTCCCTGCTTGTGCTTAAGAAGAAAACAATGAAGAAACACAATCATATTCATTAGCAGTGCAGACAGAAAAAGCGACTCAGTTGTTTTGTGCCCTCCGTCTTCGACCCTCAATAAATTATTTTGCTCACGGGAGACCGCCGCTCGGGCGAGTCCCTCCTCCCCCGGGACTTCCACTTTCAGAGATATTTCTGAATTCATATTTTGTAATGTATTGAAATGTGTTATATATTTAAAGGGGGAGGACTCCGGTTTCTTTCTTTCAAAACCAACAGGTACGAGCCAATCAGAAGAGCCGATACAGGCCAATCAGAAGAGCCGTGGGAAGAGGGCAGGACGTGCCAGGAAGGGATGTTCCCTCGCTGGGTGTTGTTCTGGGGTTTCTGTGTGAGGAAGAGACCTGGAAGCACACAGGTTTGAGCGCAGTGAGCAGGTGTGTGTGAAGGCAGGGCTGAGTCTATGAGTCCCTGAGGGACCCTGGTCTTTCACTCGCTGAGGTGGAGGTGGAGGTGGTGGAGGTGGTGGTGGTGGTGGTGGTGGAGGTGGAGGAGGTGGTGGGGGTGATGGTGATGACCGTATTTGATACGTGTAGTGATATGCCCCGCACTCTGGCGCTGGCTATGTCTGGCAGCCTGTAAGAGTGGTGCTTATTGGCTATACTGTTGCCCGGTAGCCTGTAAGGGTGGTGCTTATTGGCTGTACTGTTGTACTGATATATATATATCTGTACCTTTCCTAAATGTGTACTTTATTCACTGGAAAGGTATAAAATCGCATCATGAAGGATCTTATGTGTAACTTGTGAAGGTGCAATGAACACATTTGTACCCTGAGGAACAAATAATAAATATACATAAGCGAGGGAGAGGGAGAGAGAAGGAGAGAGAGAGAGACAGAGAGAGGGAGAAGGAGAGGGAGAGAGAGAGAGAGGGAGAGAGAGACAGAGAGAGGGAGAAGGAGAGGGAGAGAGAGAGAGAGAGGGAGAGAGAGGGAGAGAGAAGGAGAGAGAGAGAGACAGAGAGAGGGAGAAGGAGAGGGAGAGAGAGAGAGAGAGAGGGAGGGAGAGGGAGAGAGAAGGAGAGAGAGAGAGACAGAGAGAGGGAGAAGGAGAGGGAGAGAGAGAGAGGGAGGGAGCGAAAGAGAGACAGAGAGAGGGACAGAGAGAGGGAGAGGGAGAGAGAAGGAGAGAGAGAGGGACAGAGAGAGCGAGGGAGAGGGAGAGAGAGAGAGGGAGAGGGAGAGAGAGAGAGAGAGAGAGACAGAGAGAGGGGGAGAAGGAGAGGGAGAGAGAGAGAGGGAGGGAGCGAAAGAGAGACAGAGAGAGAGGACAGAGAGAGGGAGAAGGAGAGGGAGAGAGGGAGAGGGAGGGAGAGAAAGAAAGACAGAGAGAGGGACAGAGAGAGGAGATAAATATATATATCTCCTTCAAAATGAGGAGAAAATACTGGCTCTGGCTCAGCATTTGCATATTCCACAAACCCCGCTAACGACCTTCTGCCCCGCGGAAATCAATCACAGGCGTTACAAAAAAACCACAAAAACATTGTTCATCATTGTTATTGTTATTCTTTTTTGTGTGTATAACTTTGACTAAGCATTCCTAAGACTGCAGCTGTGCTCCTCTCTGATGGACTCATCTGTTTAACGCGCCCACAACAGCCTGCAGCCCAGTCACGCAGCAGCACCCCCTGTTCAGGATTTGACCCTACAACCATCTGGTCAAGAGTCCAGAGGCCCCATTCATTCCGCGCTCGCTGTTGGGGGAGGGACCCTCAGAGCGGTGAGGGCTGTGTGCACCCCGCTCCCTCTCTGTCTCCGTGCCGACAGGATCGCTGCTGTGCAGTCCGCCCCCCCACACCCCCCCATCTTATTTACATCAGCTCGTTTATTACTCTCTGGATGTATCGGGTTTTGTCTGGCGGTGCTTGTACCTGCATCGGTCCCAGCTGGTCATCATTAATAACGGGGGCCGGGCAGTCGCACACACACACACACACACAGGGCCAGTCACACACACACACACACACACACACACACACACACACACACACAGGGCCAATCACGCGTGCGTGCGCGCGCACACACACACACACACACACACACACACACACACACTCACACACACACAGGGCCAGTCGCACACGCACACGCACTCACATTCACACTCACACTCACACTCACACTCACACAGGGCCAGTTGCACACACACACACATACAGGGCCAGTCCCAGTCACACTCGCACTCGCACACACACACACACACACACTTGCACACACACACACAGACACAGAGACACACAGACACACAGACACACACACACACAGGCCAGTTGCACACACACACACACAGGGCCAGTCGCACACACACACACACACAGGGCCAATCGCACACGCACTCACACTCACACTCACACAGGGCCAGTTGCGTACACACACACACACACACACAGGGCCAATCCCAGTCCCAGTCCCAGTCGCACACGCACACGCACTCACACTCACACTCACACACAGGGCCAGTTGCACACACTCACACTCACAGGGCCAGTCCCAGTCACACTCGCACACGCACTCACACTCACAAGTCAATCTGTGTGCATGTGTGTGCGTGTGAGTGTGAGTGTGACTGGGACTGGCCCTGTGAGTGTGAGTGTGAGTGTGAGTCATGTCAGTGTGAGTGTGAGTGTGAGTGTGCGTGTGAACACAAGTCCACGCTGACCGGGCTATTCGAAAGTGTCTGTCTGTCCAGTCGCCGGTGTGAGACGCTGGGCGTGTGTCGTTGTGTTAATGAGTCAGAATGGGGTGAGGGGGAGAGAGGGAGAGGGGAGAGAGGGGAGAGAGGGAGGGGAGAGAGAGAGGGTGCAGCCGGGCTGCCCCACAGCAGGGCCCCATTGTGGGCCAGACGCCCCAGATCTGCTGCCATGATCCCTCGTTTAGGGAATAAAAGCAGGAAATAGGATTTATTTCGCATGCCTCATCAAAAGGGAATTAGCAGAGAGATGGGGGAGGAGGAGGAGGAGGGGGGGGGGAGGAGGGGGAGGGGTTAGGGAGACGGGGGAGACCGAGCCTCGTTTCAGCCAAATACACAACAATAAAAAACAAAATGGCCACCTGTACGCAGAGCGAGACGTGTGAGCGTGTGTTTGTGTGTGAGTGTGTGTGTGTGTTTATCCCACGCACTTAACTTACACAGTGCCACAGTGTCTCTGCAAAATGGGTTTGAAGTTTGAATCATTATTTTAGTGTGATTTCATTCAGCAGGACACTGTGATCTCTCTCGCATTCTCTCCAGGACTTCCAGAGGGATAGAGGGATGGACGGATGGAGAGATAGAGAGATGGAGTGACAGATGATTTGAAAGAGGAGGATGGAAGTGGACCAGTTCTGGCAAGCATGGTTTAAACCCTGTGACCCACACACACACACACACACACACACACATCAACACACATCAACACACAAACACACACATTGACAAATACAGTAGACTCAATTTTTATTCACACCCTTGATAAAGATTAACAAAAGAGATCGTATAAAATGAATTATATAAGTAATGAGGTATATTTTATGCTAAAAAAATACAGAAAATTATATTCTTTAATAATAATGCATGAACCACAATCAAATGGTTCACCTATATTTTATTTCTAGAAAAATCAAGAATCAATATTCACACCCCTGTTATCAGTACTTTGTGGTTCCTCCTTTGGCCATTATAACAGCAAGTAGTCACCTTCTGTAGTGTCGTACGAGGTTATGGAACTTCTTTGGGGGGATCCTCAACCATTCCCCCATGCAGAATTGTTCTAGTTCCTTCAGATTCTTGGGTTGACGTTTGTGGACTGCTTTTTTTAGTTCAAACCACAAATGTTCAATTGGATTCAGGTCTGGAGACTGAGATGGCCACGTCAGGACATTGATCTTGTGCTCTGTCAACCATTTCTTAGTTTCTTTGGACATGTATTTGGGATCGTTGTCTTGTTGGAAGGTCCATCTGCAGCCAAGGTGTAGCTTCCTGGCAGAGGGAACAAGATGTTTGGACAAAATGTCTTGGTACATGCTGGAGTTCATGGTTCCATCCATTTTAATAAGGGCCACAGGGCCTGTGGATGCAAAACAACCCCAAAGCATTAAAGATCTGCCACCATGTTTCACCGTAGGTATGAGGTGCTTTTCAACATTACTTACATTGTTTGGACACCAAACATAACGCTGATGTGCATGTTCTAATAGCTCAAATCGCCCACAAGACACAGTTCCAATTGTAGCTCAGATGTAGTTTGACGAATTCAAGATGCCTTTTTCTGTGAATTCTCAAAAGAGGCTTCCTTCTTCCCTCTGCCATAAGGCCATTGCCATGTAGGCGTCATCGAATGGTAGCTTTAGACACCTTCTAACCCCAAGATGTCAGGTTGTTTTGGAGATCTGGAACTGTGCCCCTTGGACTTCTTTTTGCCTCTCGAACCATCCATCTCACTACATGTGGGAGCAAGATTGGATTACATTTAAAAGAATGGTTTGGGTGTGAATGATTGTGATCCAGATGTTTTCTGTAAAAAAATATGATTAATAAAACAAAATATGTATATGAAATTTTTTTCAGTATATGTGGTCCCAGTGGTAATCAAACCCACAACCTAAGCATTGCTAACACCGTGCTCTACCTACTGAGCCACACAGAACCACACTCTACCTACTGAGCCACACAGAACCATGCTCTACCTACTGAGCCACACAGAACCACACTCTACCTACTGAGCCACACAGAACCACACTCTACCTACTGAGCCACACAGAACCATGCTCTACCTACTGAGCCACACAGAACCATGCTCTACTTACTGAGCCACACAGAACCATGCTCTACCTACTGAGCCACACAGAATGAAATGGAGTCTACTGTATGCAAAAACACAGACACACACACACACACACACACACACACACACACACACACACACACATCTTTGCCATCCATTGTGGTGGAACTGCGTCACTAATGTAACCTCCTAACTTTTTTATATTGTACATTTTCCATCTCTCAGCACCTAAGTGTAAAAATCCCTTCCCTTCCCTACAATAAATCAAAACAAACAGAACGCCTGTGCAGAGTGCTCCTCTTGAGTTTAGGATTCTTCCCCGTCTCGCCCGGCTCGTGCTGTAATAAATGCGCACAGACGCTCTGCGCAGGGTTGAGGTCCTCCTTGTTTCAGCGCGCCGGGACAACGAGCAGGAAAGCGCCGCATTTGGCGGCAGAGTCGGACGCCTCGCGTGGGGATTTAACGGTAAATCTAGAACTCGAGCCAGCTCTGCGAATTTATCTTTTCCTCCGAACTTCTGACTCCTCATTTCAGCGAGCGTTCAGTTCCATGGCTAAGCTCCATCACCGCTGGTTTCTTAGCGTTGAGTAACAGGTAAACAGGCCGGTTCCTGAGTGTAAAATGAGCCGCGATGATCGGTGGACACCGGCACATACCGGAACCCGGTGGGGGGGTCGGGGGGGGCGGTAACATCAACATGATGGTTGTCACAACAACGGGCCTCACCCTGCCAGTCAGAGTACGTCTATTAGGAGGATATTATGATCATATCAGCGGGCCGCGGCGGGGCGTGGGGGGGCCGGTGTCATGTTCTCATCACGTGCTAACACGTCAGCAGCTCGGTCGCTAAAGATGAAACGATTTGTTGACGCGATCGTCAGACACAAATTGTTTGGGTTTTTTTGTTTCAATTTTTTTATTATAAGCAAATGTGCAAATGTATGGCAATCCATTTGTCCTTAATGATGATGGCACTATATTTATTTATGGTGCCACACACACACTCACACACGCACTCACACACACACTCACTCACTCACTCACTCACACACACACACACACACACTCAAACGCTCTCACACACACACACACACACACTCAGACACACGCACACGCACACACACGCACTCACACACGCACACGCACAGACACACTCAAACGCTCTCACACACACACACAGACACACATACACACATGCTCACACTCACACACACACACACACACAGACACACTCAGACACAAGCACACACATGCTCACACTCACACACTCACACTCACACAAACGCACTTACACACGCACACTCACACACTCACACAAACACTTACACACGCACACTCACACACACACACACTCCACCTGCTGCCTCTGCTCTGTCTCCAGGCCGCTCTGGGCCTCCATGCATTATGGTGATTTATCGCCGCGGAAACCCAATCGATCAGGAGGGGAGGAGGGGGGGGAGCAGCAGGGGGGGGGGAAGCACGGTGGAAAAACCCTGATGATGGAATGTCGCGTGACGCCGTGGAAACGGGAGGAGGCAGGCAGAGTGTGGTTGCAGTCGCTGTCTGCTTCTGACAGAAGCTCCTTACCTCTCATCCCCCTCCCCCTCCCCTCCCCCTCCCCTCTCCCTCTCCCTCTCCCTCTCCCTCTCCCTCCCTCTCTCTCTCTCTCTCTCTCTCCTCTCTCTCTCTCTCTCTCCCCCTCTCTCCTCTCTCTCCCCCCTCTCTCTCCCTCCTCTCCTCCCCTCTCTCTCTCCCCTCACCCCTCTGTCTCACCCCCCCCTCCCCTCCCCCTCACCCCCTCCCTCTCCCCCTCACCCCTCACCCTCACCCCCTCCCTCTCCCTCTCCCCTCACCCCTCACCCCTCACCCTCTCCCCCTCCCTCCCCTCACCCCTCACCCCTCACCCCTCTCCCCTCACCCCTCACCCACCCCTCTCCCCTCACCCCTCACCCCCTCACCCCTCACCCCTCCTCTCCCCTCACCCCTCACCCACTCCCTCTCCCCTCACCCCTCACCCCTCCCCCCTCCCTCTCCCCTCACCCCTCACCCTCACCCCCTCCCTCTCCCTCACCCCTCACCCCTCACCCCTCTCCCCACCCCCTCACCCACTAATCTCCCCTCACCCCTCACCCCTCACCCATCCCTCTCCCCTCACCCCTCACCCACTATCACCCCTCACCCCCTCATACAAGCAAGCAAGTTGCCATCCCACTGAACATTTTATTTACATTTGGTTTCTGTTTCCCCAGTTTGGTGGCCAATTATACTATATTTCTTTCAATTTATCCTGCCACTCGTCCTCGGAGGCAAGCCAGTTTTTCCATTTTTATAGCGGCATGGTGGTGCAGTGGATAGCACTGTCGCCTCACAGCAAGAAGGTCCCGGGTTCGAATCCCAGCCGGGGCCTTTCTGTGTGGAGTTTGCATGTTCTCCCCGTGTCCGCGTGGGTTTCCTCCGGGTACTCCGGTTTCCTCCCACAGTCCAAAGACATGCCCGTTAGGCTAATTGGAGAGTCTAAATTGCCCTGTAGGTGTGAGTGTGTGAGTGAATGGTGTATGTACCCAGGTATGTACCCAGGCCGCCATTGTAAATAAGAACTTGTTCTTAATGGCTTGCCTGGTTAAATAAAGGTTCAATTAAAAAAATCGGGACGCCTTTTATGCTTCTCGGCGACCCCGTGCTGGCTCACCCTCCCCCCTCCCTCTGGGACAGTAAGCCAATCGCTGCCCCCGACGGGGCTCTTGGCCAGAGCTGGAGTGGCACAGCCGGGTTTTGAACTGCAGCTGCAGTAGGCAACCTGCATTCTGGGCGAATGCTTTGACCGTTACGTCACCCGAGGCCCCCCATCTCACTGAACATTTGACCCTTTTCATTTTGTTTGCCCCCAAGGCTTTCCAGCAGTTCCCATCATCCAGCAAACTGGCAATTCTGGCAAGTGAGGTTTTAGATCCAGTCCTGACAGTGAGCCGTTCCAGGAAACACACCACGGATATTTCAGTCCCACAGCGCATGAGAAGGCACTCCTGCTGCACAGACATGAGTCAGAGGAGGACTGTTTGTGCAAAGCTTTATGCCAACAGACTATGCAACAAGACGTGGACAACCCTGCCAACCAAATCCCTCCTACAGCAACGTCACTGTAAATTGTACGTAGCCCACAGTCAGCACTGGCACAGCTTAGATACAACACCAGATCGTGGGGCTCATCCACACACTAGAACAGTGTCTTAACAGGATGCAGACCGTGGGGCTCATCCACACACTAGAACAGTGTCTTAACAGGATGCAGACCGTGGGGCTCATCCACACACTAGAACAGTGTCTTAACAGGATGCAGACTGTGGGGCTCATCCACACACTAGAACAGTGTCTTAACAAGATGCAGACCGTGGGGCTCATCCACACACTAGAACAGTGTCTTAACAGGATGCAGACCATGGGGCTCATCCACACACTAGAATGGTGTCTGAACAGGATGCAGACTGTGGGGCTCATCCATACACTAGAACAGTGTCTTAACAGGATGCAGACCGTGGGGCTCATCCACACACTAGAACAGTGTCTTAACAGGTTGCAGACCGTGGGGCTCATCCACACACTAGAACAGTGTCTTAACAGGATTCAGACCCTGGGGCTCATCCACACACTAGAACAGTGTCTTAACAGGTTGCAGACCGTGGGGCTCATCCACACACTAGAACAGTGTCTTAACAGGATGCAGACCCTGGGGCTCATCCGCACCGCACACTAGAACAGTGTCTTAACAGGATTCAGACCGTGGGGCTCATCCACACACTAGAACAGTGTCTTAACAGGATTCAGACCCTGGGGCTCATCCGCACCGCACACTAGAACAGTGTCTTAACAGGATTCAGACCGTGGGGCTCATCCGCACACTAGAACAGTGTCTTCTGTTTTTCCCCTCAATGAGAAGAATGAGATTTATTTCCTGTTTTTAACATTACAGTAAGTCGTTTCCTGCACAGAACAGGGTGCGCTGGATAGCCGTAGCAAGACTACGCTGAGAACTTCATGCCTGGCTTACATCTGGACCACGGGTAAGTCTCAGTGACTCCGCCCTGACAGGAGGGGTTTGTTACGACGGGGGGGCAGACACAGAGAAAAGAAAGAACAAAAGGAAGAAATCCCCCCCCATATTGGACCAAGTGCATCGCAAAATAAAAAATGCAAACGACATTAAAGAAGAATAAAGTCCTTTCATTGTAACAGAGTGGAGAGCAGCATGCTGGGTGATTTAAATACAGTAATCTCATGTTCTGCATCAGCTCCACTGGGCTTTCACAATAGTGCTGAGTGAAAGGAGTATGGGGGGGCTTCCTCCTGCTCTCTAGGGGGAGCAGGGTGCAGCATTAGTGCGGTCCCAAGTGTGTGTGTGAGAGTGTGTGAGTGTGAGTGTGTGTTACAGCTGAAACCCCCTGACATCAACCACAGCATAAAATACAGAGAACCAACCTTTAAGGTGGAAAAATAAGACTTTATTAAATGAGAATGATATATGAATATCTGTAAACAATATAGCAAAATGGCAGAAATCGATGGGAAAAAAACTGTCACTCTGCAAATGGAAAAAAATGAGAAAAAGGTATTTTACAAAATCCGGTGGATGGCTCCCATAACAACCAGCAGCCGGGACTAAACAGAAGGCCTGGTTTTAAAGCTTCCTTCACAGGTGCAATCAGGCAATTAGGTAATTAGATGCACCTGGGAGGGGGGAGAAGAGATAGAGAGAGGGGAGGGGGGATAAGAGATAGAGAGAGGGGAGGGGGAGAAGAGATAGAGAGAGGGGAAGGGGGAAACAAAAACCTCCCGTCACATCCCCACCACCAGCTTGTGGCCATCAGCCACAACAGCCACAATCCCAGGCAAGGCAGGGCTGCAGGAATCAGAACGACAAAAAAGAAAACCCACCAGAACAACAATACCACCATATATATATGACGACAATATACCTTCCATACTCACACAACTGCTACACAATCTAGCCTATGCTCAAGACAACGCGTCAGCAACAAGGTTATCTCGCCCCCTTATGTGTCTAATACCGAGCTCAAAGCCTTGAAGAGAAAGACACCACTGCATGATACGTTGGCTCGCGTTCATTTTGTGAAGAAACGCGAGGATTGTGATCCGTGTAAACAATCACAGGCTGTGTGGAGGATCCCACATACACTTCAAAATGTTGTAGCGCAATAGTGGAATAGTTTCTCTGATGAGCATAGAACTTCCTCGAAAAATAACAGAGGGTGTTCAATCCCATCAGAATGTTCCTGCAGAAGGACGCCACCCGCACCAAAATCACATGCGTCAACAGCAAATCTAAAGGGGTGCATAAAGTCAGGACTAGGTAGAACTGGGAAGTGCATTAGAAGGGTTAGGGTTAGGGGTAAAATCAGGACTAGGTAGAACTGGGGCATGCATTAGAAGGGTTAGGGTTAGGGGTAAAGTCAGGACTAAGCAGAACTGGGGCATGCATTAGAAGGGCTTTAATGGACTCAAACTCCACCTGACACTCCTCAGACCAACCAAACGCAACCTTCAGGCTAAGAAGATCAGTGAGTGGAGCAGCAACCGATGAGAAGTTTTTACAAAAACCGCGATAGTGCCTCCCGCGTGGTCCAGTGGTTACAACGTCCGACGCTGGCCACGGAGACCGGGGTTCAATTCCCCGTCTCGCCAAGTGTCGGCTCTGGCCGGGAGTGCCACCAGGGGACGGCGATTGGCTGTCCGCCCCAGGGAGGGGGAGGGGAGCCGACGTGACGTTCGCTGCGTATAGTGGCCCTGTAGTACCGGGTTACGGTCGAGTGGGTGCCGTCTCGTAAGAGGCGTCACTTCGCTTCGTCACTACCGGTCACAGGACTACGGCAGCGAACTCACATTACTAGGGGGATTGACGTAAAAATAGCGGGTCTAATTGGCTACCAAATTGGGAGAAAACGGGATAAAATCAGAAACAAAGAAAAAAAGAAAGAAAAAAAAACCGCGATAGTACCCCACCATGCGGGAGGAGGAGTCTGAAAAGGTGGCTTTTGAATGGAAGATCGCAAGTGATTCCGCGGTCCTGACCGATTGCGGAAGGTCATTCCACCACAAGGGGTCAGGACAGAGAAGAGGCGAGACCGTGAGGAGCGGCACATGGCACAAACTGACCTTTTTCCTGTGCTCTGGAATGAAAATAAAATAGTCTAACGGACCTACTTTTCCAGTTACGGTATATGGACCGCTACAACGAACTTGCAATGCAGAGCCAGGAACAGGCAGGAGTGCTAACATGCTATCGCCAAGGGAGGATGTTCGAACCTTTTCATGCGGTGCTGGGACACCGCAAGATTAGACTGGGCCAATTCACATGCCTTTCTCAAACGCAGTCGGAATGTAGACACATAATCAAGTAGATTTTGAGGCGTATCGTCGGCCATAAATTTCTCTTTTAAGACATGGAGGGCCATGGACAGAATGACCGAACACAAGGTCAGCAGGACTAAAAGCAAGCGATTCTTGTACTAACTCTCTGACAGCAAAGAGAAGCATAGGGACTCCCTCATCCCAATCCCTTTCGTCAGAGAGGCAATAGGTACGCAACATTGCTTTCAAGGTCTGGTGAAAGCGTCCCAACGCGCCTCAGGGTGAAAGGCGCTGGAGGGGCAATGCTGGATGCCAAGCTGTTGCATTACTTGGGAAAACGTTCAAGACATAAAATTAGACCCCTGATCCGATTGGATCACCTTAGGCAAGCCAAAAGTCTAGAAATTTAAGCAACGCTTTTACAATCACTGCAGTAGTTATTTTCCGTTATGGCACGGCCTCCGGAAAATGAGTTCCAGCACACACTGTCAGAAGATACCGATTTCCACATTTACTCTGTGGGAACAGTCCAATGCAATCAATGATCACTCTCAAATCGCTCTCCAAAGGTGGGGGGTTCAGCTCCTCCAAACAATAAACCAATGTCCCCAGAAAACCCAACACAGGCCCAGAAATAGTATTTAAGGAAAAGAGATCACTCTCAAAAGTGGATAGCACTGTCAAAGCAGGCTGGGTCAAAGGTCTTAACATGTTCTCCCGTGTTCGCAAGTTTCACAAAAAGACATGCACGTTAGAACAAATTGCCCGTGTTCCCTGCGATGGATTGCCAAAACATACTCACTACCCTGACCAAATAAGCAGACAATGGATGGATGGATGGATGGAGATCACTCTCAAAAATACCAAATCAGGCTGGGTCAAGGTCTTAACTCCTCAGACAAATACTGACGTGAACACTGTTCAAGCCAAAACATACTACTACCTAAACCTTATTACAACAAGGCTTTCCAAACATCTTACATAAAACATCACCAATGTAACACAGCAAGCAGTTGAATCTCACAACCGTAAAGCCATAACAGCAGCTTGCCAATAAAGTCTGGACAGTACACCAAACACGTGAGAGAAGCTTATATTAAGCATATGCCAAACAAACACTGCGGATACAACGCAGCCAAGACACCCCGATAACAGGGATAGAACACTACAACGTAACAACGGTAGTGCACCAAGAAACATGCAAAGTAGAGGTACCAGGAGAAATAGCAGCAACTAGCTGGGTCAATATCAGTATAAGGTGCCTTTGGTGTCCTCAATATAATCACTCAAGTTTCATGAATCTTTTGATCATTTATGTTGCATTTTTCATAATGATATTAAACACTTTGCGTGTCTGTGAAATCACTGTCCACCCTGTCATGATGGGGTAAACTCCCCCTTTAAGAGCCCTCCTTTTAATCCAGTGACATCACAGCCACCATATTATATTTCTTCAGTGGAGGGAAAACAACTTTTCCAAGTGCAGTAAGTATCGACACTTATATTTCCTAATTTTCATCATATTGTGTTGTAGTTGGATGTGGTCAAGCTTAACTTGATAACCCTGTCAGGGTGAAAATTTCAGTTAATTAATACAATTTCAGAATATTCAAATATGTTTGTGAAACAGTTCAAGGTCAGCTTCAACAATTCAAATCTTTGCTAACTAAAGGTCTCCCTTGCCTGACAGGGTGGACATGGTACATGACAGGGTAGGCATATGTATAGTTTCTTAAAAATATAATGTTGTAAAATATATTATATACACAAATAAAAATCTGATAAATATGGTTATTGATATCAATGTGTAATGTTTCGACACCGTCTGTCTGATAAATATGGTTATTATTATTATAATGTTTTGATAACGTTTCGTCAGGGTCCTGTAGCTGTGGGCCTGTATCTGTCTGGGTCCTCTAGAGCTGTCTGTGCTGCAGGGCTGCAGTGACCCCCCATAGCATTTCCACATCCATGCATTTGTTTACAGCTACATACGCACTGTGTTGAATTGTCATGAAACTATTATTATATTTAAAAACTAAAATGTATTTTTCAAGGAATGACTCCTGCTGAGATAGCAAGGAGGTATAGGGAACGTGCTGACCCCGAAAGAAGAAGAAAGTACCTTGAGAAAGAGAGGGAGAAATAGAAGGCAGAATGAGCTTAGTGAGAGAGAGAAGCATGCCAAAAGAAAGAAATGGGAAGAGGCAAAAACGCTAACCAGGGCCAAAGCCAGGGCTAGTGCTTTGCTACAGTCAGAGACACCACCCACAACTCCTGAAGATCAGCCTGAGCCAGGGCCCTCCAGGTTACAACATAGTAGCTTGGATATTGAAAGGATTTATTAAGATTTTGAGATTTATTTGAAGTACATTTTCCAACTGGGCCGTATCTGACCTCGGTGCTGTGGGCAGTAGTGTCCCGCAGGGATCGGTTCTGGGACCTCTGCTCTTCCTTATTTACATAAATGATCTTGATATGGACATTAGTAGCAAAATAGTTAAATTTGCAGATGATACTAAACTTGGGGGTTTGGCAAACAGTTTGGAATCGACTAAAGTAATCCAAGATGATTTAAACAAAATCCAAAGATGGGCAGATACATGGCAGATGACATTCAATATTGCTAAATGTAAAGTTATGCATGTGGGAAATAAAAACATTAGACAGGAGTATTTTATGGGAGGAGAAAGGTTAGGTGTTCAATTTGAAAAAGACTTAGGAATTGTAGTTGATCAAAGCCTATCTGCATCAAAGCAGTGTACTACAGCAGTGCAAAGGGCCAACAGGATGCTGGGATACATAGCAAAAAGTATTGAGTATAAATCAAAGGAGGTTATATTAATGTTATATAATGCCTTTGTCAGACCTCACTTAGAATACTGTGTGCAGTTCTGGGCACTGCACTACAAGAAAGATATAGAAGCTCTTGAAAAAGTTCAAAGAAGGGCAACTAAACTGATACCTTGTATGAAAGGAAAAAGTTATGATGATAGACTTAAGGCACTCAATCTATTTAAGCTTAGCAAATGGAGACTTAGGGGGGATTTGATTGAGGTTTTTAAATTCCTAAAAGGGATTAACAAAGTGAAATACCAAAGATTTTTAGAGATAAGTGGGGTCAGCAGAACAAAAGGCCACAGGTGGAAATTAATTAAAGGCAAATTTCACAGATATTAGGAAGTTTTTCTTTACACAGAGAGTTGTCAATGCCTGGAACAGCTTGCCAGGTCAGGTAGTAGAGGCAGAAACACTTGGGCTATTCAGGTCCAGGCTAGATGCAGTACTAGATACTCTTTAAATTAGGACATGACAAGCCTAGATGGGCCGAACGGCCCGTTCTCATCATTATGTGTTCTTATGTTCTTATGTAACTGTTTATTTCCCCACATAATGATATTCTGACAATTAACTCCCACTAAACTGTAACTCTTACTAAAGACCCTAATATAAACACTTTGTGTTTTAGGCAAGCAGAACCCGGTCAAAGGAGAGCAAAGAAAAAACTAACAAAAAAAGAGATAAGAAAATTGAGGGCACAGCTAGCAAAAGAGAAAAGGAAAACTGAAAAATACATGAAGAGGTATCATAGGTCCAAAAAAGAAACTGCATCCAAATCTCCGTGTTCAACAGTCAATGCTTATGATCAGATTAAATGAGTGTTCTTAATAATTTTTTTATTTGTTCATTTATTTGATAGTAAAATGTTTTCATTAAATACCGTTCATCATAATGCTAGTGTTTCCTCATGTTTCACAAATGATGTGTCCTCTTCTACAGCACCGAGTCATGCCTTTGTCCACCCTGTCATGCCCAGGTCCACCCTGTCATGCCCTTGTCCACCTTGTCATCTTCATGTTTTACCAAAATAAGCAAATCATTCTCATAAGTTATCAACAACTTTTGAGTGATTTGTTTATAAACAGGAGGGGGCAAATAGTATTATTTGAAAATGTTATGAAATATTGATGAAATATCAATTTTATTGATAAAAGAAAGTGCAACTGTCATGGATTTGATTGAAAAAACACCTATTTTACAGTAAATTCATTCATTCAAAAAGACTTTTGACATGAACTAAGTATTATACATTCACATTTACATTTTAAGCATTTAGCAGATGCTCTTATCCAGAGCGACTTACAAGATGTGCATTAATACATGGTAGGGACAATCATAGTTAGCGCACGAGATCAGTGCAGGAATACAGCAATAGCAATATTATTAGTCAGAAAGGGACACAATATCTCTCTGAAAATGTAAATTATATCATCACAATGCAATGGAAATATAATTAATCTCTTTTGTATTTGTCCATGACAGGGTTGACATATCTTGTGGTTGATTCACAAATTGTCTGCTTGTAGTTACTTGATAAAAAGTGCTTAAGCTTGACATAAATCCCTTTTGGGTAGTCTACAGTCCACTTAATATAATGAACGTTCAAAGAAATTGAAATATTTTTGGAAGTTATGAAGTACCAAAGGCACCCCATACTGATATTGACCCAGCTATTAACAGGCAGACAAAACGGGAGGGAAAACTCTGCCTCAAACGCGCGCATAGACGAATGCCAACGCTAATAAGCTGTACAGACCAAAACACACTGTAAATTACCAAAACAGCGCTAAAGATAGCAACAAACGATAACCAACATACTGTACTAGTGTCGTCATAAATGGAGACATACTGACATGGAAAACATCCACTTCATAGACAAAAGGCGCAGTAACCTGGCCGGGCCGGCAAAACGACAAAACGGTTAAAAAACAAATGCAAAAAATGCAAAACGGCTCGAAGAGAAAAAATGTCCAATTGTCGGACGAGCAACCAATGTTTTGTTACGGCTGAAACCCCCTGACATCAACCACAGCATAAAATACAGAGAACCAACTTTTAAGGTGGAAAAATAAGACTTTATTAAATGAGAATTATATCTATTTTATAAAGTTATATTATTCCCCTATATATATGAATATCTGTAAACAATATAGCAAAACTGTAAAAATTGATGAAGAAAAAACTGGCACTCTGCAAATGGGGGGAAAATAATAATAATAATAATAATAATAATAATAATAATAATCATTAGAAACAGGTATTTTACAAAACCCGGTGGATGGCTCCCGTAACAACCAGCAGCCTCGACTAAACAGAAGGCCTGGTTTTAAAGCTTCCTTCACAGGTGCAATCAGGCAATTAGGTAATTAGATGCACCTGGGAGGAGGGAGAAGAGATAGAGAGAGGGGAAGGGGGAAACAAAAACCTGCAGTCGTCACAGTGTGCGTGTGTGTGTGTGTGTGGAGGTATAACATGAGATCTGACAACAAAAGGGAATTAAAAGACGAAAAAATATATAATAAGACACAAGCTGTCTCATTCTGCCCTTCCGGTCCAGTGGAACAGTTAATGGAAGTTTAAATGAAGCAGAATTAGGAGATCAAGAGGACTGGATACGAGCCCGGGTACCTGGGGGAATGCGCATGACAGGTGCTCTCTCTCTCTCTCCCTCTCTCCCTCTGTTTCTTTCTTTATCTCTGTCTCTCTCTCCCTCTGTGTTTTTCTCACATATTGTTTTCCTTTGATTGAATCCCTCTTAGTTCCGCTGGTTTGAGCAGGAGATGGGAGAGATGGGAGAGGTGGGAGAGATGGGACCATGCTCCCGTCTATCTAAATGCTAACGACTGGGCGATGGGGACGCGGCGGACAGGAAGCGGAGTCGCGAGGGCTAATCTGATCACCCCTGAGACTGCGAGCGGGTTTGGGGCGTTACAGGGGCGCAGGGGGTGGAGCAGGGGGGCTGGGCTGATCACTGCTCCAGGATCGCACCCGGGCTGCTGGGCGGATCACTGCTCCAGGATAGATGTGGGTTTAGTGGAGCAGGTACCATCCTGGGCACTGGGGCTCACACACTTCCCACAGACAACTTCCAGAGGCTTATATGGCGCGACATATTACACATGATAATCACTGTCATTGCCACCTCTCACTTCTGACGTTCACATAGATTACTGGCCTGGAATGTGTTCGTTTTTTTAGTATAGTTAATATGAACCTGATTTTAGACGCATTTTACTGTAAGTACACGGGTTTTATTCCCTTCCATTTGCATTCTACTACAAAGGAATTAAAAATAAAAATAGAAAATAGAATTCCGCTTTCTCAGGTGTGTGACACAGGACACTGTTGCTTCCGTTTACTGTGCGGTTGCTGATTTCTCTCCGCTTTCTCTGAACAATTTTACAATTCCCGTCTCTATTTCGGACAATAAAATGGTGGCAGATAAAAAGCCAAATTATACCTATATGAAATAACATTATAAATATATATATATATAAATATTTGACAATTGAACAAACTAATCTCCCACTCAATCTCTTCCTGGTGAGAGATGTTTTAATCCAGGCCAGGGTATAACAGCGCATTCCTCAAAGGTCTGCATCTATTATTGTTTTTAAATCAACACTGCGCTTGTCTGTTTGTACACCTACCCCGGGGAACGCAGCTGTGCGAGTGGTCTATCTGCAGCGAGGCAGAGGTCACTGCGCCGGGGACACGCTGAGCGGAGCGGGGACAGAGATTGTGACTTCTAACATTAAGAAGCGCTACAGCCCAAACTCCTCACCCGTAAAAAAAGAAAGAAAGATGGCAATCAGCAGAGAACCCCCCGCAGCCCTCCCTCCCTGCCCCGGGGGGAATGTAAATGCCCACTCCGTGCGCGGCGCTGCGGCTGGATTTGCGCGTCTGATGTGGAGCAGTTTAAGACACGGGCGTCCTCCGCCCTCCGAAGTATTTTTAGCTCGTTGGATAATATAATGCAGCGCTTTCTGGGTCATGCAACACCACAATCTGTTCCGAACACAGGCCCGGCCCCCGTCCGCCACCTCTGACGCGTTCTTCGTACCCTGCGGCTTCCTGGCTTCACCAGAGAATGCAAAACATCCTCTTTTCATTCCATTCATAACATTCCTTCGGTGTTTCAGTGATGTTGTGGAAATTTAACTGAGTTTTTTATTTAGTTCTACGTGGTGGATGAGAATGGCCTGGCTTTACAGTAATAGGTACATTCTCTGTATCACATACTCTCCCAAGAAAGAGGTTACGGGAGCAGCGCCTATATTTACAGTCACTGGTGATTATAATCGATTAAAAATGTACCTTACATCAGAATATAATCAAATTTTAATTTATTTATTTCTCCCCCACGTATATGAATTAATAATCTTGATTTTACAGTTCAAGGCTGTTAGTTTTCCTTTCTTAGAGAACAATACTGCCCTCCTGTGTTAAGAATTGTTGGCACAATTCTTCATCTTGTTTTACCGCCGGGTTATAAAGGCTTTGCATTAATAGTTAATGGTTCAGTTATTAAATTTAATACAAATCAAGACAACCCCTTTATATATCCTGCTACACGCTTTACTTGCTACTGAATTATTGCAGTATTTGTTTGTAACATTTTTGTGTATCGTAAAATTAACTTAATTTAATTGAAATCTGTAATCTTCTGCAGGTGGATCAGACAGTGCCTTCTACAGCACAGCGAGTGTAATATGTCACAGAGATGGAGAGAGAGAGAGGGAGAGAGAGAGAGAGAGAGAGAGGGGGAGAGAGAGAGAGAGAGAGAGAGAGAGAGAGAGAGAGAGAGAGACACACACACACACAGAAAGTGGGAAGTAGAGTTTGTACACTGTGCCTTGTCTCACACAGCCACCTCAGTCTAAAGCAGCTTTAACATTAAAGGAAAAGATCAAATCTTTGGGAGGGAAAGTCAAAAGGCTTTTTTTGGCGAGGTAATGTCATCCCTTTAAGACAGGCCCGTGCCCTTGTCCCAGACTGGCGCTTTGACAGTGTGCTGTGATGAATGCAGAGGCAGCCCCACAGCCCCGCCCCACAGCCCAGCCCCTGATCCTAATTAAAACGGGATTAAGCTGCAGGGGCCCACAGGCCTGGGACAGGCCCACTCTCCACTCCCCTCTCTTCCAGGGTAATCAGACCTCCAGGAATTACAGGAAAGGGTCTGATGCTGGACTCTAGAAAACAGCATGTGTGTGTGTCTGAGCATGTGTATCTGAGTGTGTGTGAGAGTGTGTGTGTGTGTGTGTGTGTGTGTGTGTGTGTGTGCTTGTGCGCGTGTGTGTGTGTGTGCGTGGTGGGTGTGATGGATGTGACCCCTTACCTGTGATGTAGCGGGAACTCGTCTCTGGGAATGGCTGCTATGCGTCCACCTGCACTGAATGGGATCGGCTGTGGGAAAGAGACACACGCCCGTCTGTCTGTGGGTTCCTCATCAGAACCGCAGTGCGAAGACGTTTCTAGACCAAACGCTCACTTTTGCTTCGCCTATATTTACTTATCTAACACGCCCCCCACATCTATGCTGGCCACCTACACCTGTTTAAGGACACCCAAACCCCAACCCTAACTCCAACCCCTAACTCTAACCCCAAACCCCAATCCTAACTCCAACCCTAACTCTAACCCTAACTCTAACCCAAACCCAAACCCCCTAACGCTAACCCCTAACACTAACTCTAACTCTAACTCTAACTCTAACCTAACCCCTAACCCCTAACTCTAACCAGACCTAGAATCTTCTATTTACTCCCCAAAATACACGAACCACGGGAAACCTGGACCGTATCATACGAGGTCCCGGCAGGCAGACCCATAGTTTTAGACTGCAACAGTGAATCCTACAGAATCACTGAATACATAGACTATTTTATTAACCCACTCTCAAACAAACACAGGAGTTACATTAAAGACACATACAATTTTGTACACAAAATAAAAAATGCCACAGTACCGGAACAGGCTGTCCTATTTACAATTGACATAGACAGCCTATACACCAATATAGAAACAATAGCAGGACTAAAATCAATTAAAACCTGCATGGAAAAACACCCAGACAGCAGTCGGCCAGATGCAACTCTCCTTAAACTTCTGGAAATTAGTCTGATGAAGAATGACTTTGAATTCAACAAAGAATTCTTCTTACAAATAAAAGGCACATCAATGGGGAAGAAATTCGCACCAGCATATGCAAACATTTACATGGCAGATTGGGAGGAGACCGCTGCAGAAATGCACAAAACAACCCACAGACACACTATTAAAGGTATCTAGATGATATATGGGGGACATGGACACATAGTCTAGAGGAATTCAATAACTTCATACACATACTCAACACACACCACAAATCAATTACAGTAAAATACACCACACATCACTCACACATAGATTTTCTAGACACCACAACCTACAAAGGTCCCTCATTTAGCCACACAACCACATTGGACACACATGGCCTACTACACAAAAACAGTCTTCACCCTAAACATACATTCAAAGGCCTAATTAAGTCACAACTACTCAGATTCAACAGAATCTGTACACAAAATACAGACTTAGAAGAGGCCACCCCAAACCCTCTTCAAAGCTCTAAAAACAAGGGGTTACTCCTGGTCCTTTCTCAGACAGATCAGGAAGACCTACCTGACCAGACAACAAAATGACCCAAGGAAAATTATTCCCCTAATAACAACATACTCTAGTCTACACTAGTAGAGTGTGGCAGCAAACAAAAAAATAAAAAGCAACTTCTCGCAAAAACTGGGACGAACAAATCTACTACAAAACTACAAAATCATCTCGGCCTACAAAAGAAACAAAAACTTACAGGACTATCTGGTCAGAAGCAAACTCCCAGCAATAAATACGGTACCACAACAGGGCCCACAATTTTTCAGACAAGACACTACACAGAAGGATGAAAGCACAAACACCACATACTTAATTAAAACAACCGGTAACAGCAAACACCACCAACTGCATATATGTCATAAAGTGCACAAACTGTGACATGCGCTACGTTGGAGAAACAGGGGACAGTATTAAAATCAGACTAGCACAACACATATACAACATTAAAAACAAAAAAGATGGGGCCTCCCGCGTCATCCAGTGGTTACAACGTCCGACGCTGGCCACGGAGACCGGGGTTCAATTCCCCGTCTCGCCAAGTGTCGGCTCTGGCCGGGAGTGCCACCAGGGGGCGGCGATTGGCTGTCCGCCCCAGGGAGGGGGAGGGAAGCCGGCGTGACGTTCGCTGCGTAGAGTGGCCCTGTAGTACCGGGGTTACGGTCGACGGCAGCGAGTGCCGTCTCGGAAAGAGGCGTCACTTCGCCTTCGTCACTACCGGTCACAGGACTACGGCAGCGAACTCACATTACTAGGGGGATTGACATAAAATAGCGGGTCTAATTGGCTACCAAATTGGGAGAAAATGGGAGAAAATCAGAAACAAATTTTAATTATAAAAACAAAAAAGATACACACACATATCTAGTAGCACACTTTTTACACTACACCACGGACTTAGCCTAAATCACTACAGATATCAGGATTACAAACAAACCCAAATTGGACACCGGAAGAAAGAAAGAGGATAGAAAGAGAGTGGATCACAAAACTAAACACACAATTCCCAAAGGGCTTAAACTCACGGAACTGCCCTTCATAAGAGAGAAACAATAACCCACAAACCACGTTTTTCAGATATATGGGATGGCCAGTGCAAATGTTCCTTTCCCAAGGGACTCACAAAGAAAGGGGGAAACTTGGGAAAGGAAGATCTTACTCTAACCCTAACTCTAACACTAACACTAACTAAATCTCAGTTCCTGCTCACTAATTCTATATCTCATCCTATCAGGTGATTCATGAGGGATTATAACTGTCACTTTTTCATTTGAGTGCCTGTGGGGTGTACAGACGCTATGGGGCAGAAAGCTCTGATATTTAATTTAACATCCTGAAGTCCCTGAAAGACTCCATCTCCTGACCTCCTCTCGATTCGTTTGCTGCCGTTTTGTGTCTCAACGCTGTGGACTACGAAGCTCTCCTCCCGAGGGTCCGTGTTTAACGGCGGATTATTTTCGAGGACAAACGCAAGCTTTATAAGAACAGGCCGAGTCTTTCACAGTGGCCTGTGAGAAGCTCGGCAAAGCCGTTTTAAAGCTGCAACAGCCAGGCAACTAGGAGAGCACAGCTGTCTCTTTCGCGCTCACCATGGAAACCAGGCGTCGGAGTACACCGATGTCCAGGAAACGCCAGTGCCGTGAGTGCAGAGGGGCATGCTGGGAGTTGGACCCCCAGACATCCACGAAGGAGTCCGAGGGGGTCCTCGGAAAAAAAAATGGCCGTCTTTTATTTACATTTCTACATTTAATACATTTTAGACTTTCAGATAAAACAAACTGTAACTTTGTCTGGTTGACACAATCTTGCCAACATTTTGTATTTAGTAGCTATATCACTTACTTACATAGATCCATAATACAACCACAGCACGAGTTAGACACGTTTCCATGTATTGGGGGTATATAGCCATTTATATTGCAGCTTGCAATGTGTGTTGGATATTCATGTATCCCACAGAATGTTAATTTTATGGGGGCATATATAATATAGTACACAAATTGGGAACCCCTGCTCTAGTCCAACTGGGGTGAAGCCGCAGAACATCAAGGTGAAACGCGTGAAGATCAAAGATGTGTCGCCACCACGTGGAGCTCCTGAGGGTGACGTCAGTACTGCGGAGGCCACGCGCGAGGCTCGAGCCGAGGTGACGGGAGTATTGACATAACGAGCCTCGCGCTTCACAGTGACCGCTCTGTCTCCGCATCGCTGAATCCCAGGTCTAATTGAAGGAAGCTAGCTTGGTCATGAATATTCACAATCACTGATCACGGTGAACATACATGGTATGGTATGTAATGGTATGTAATTGGTCCAAACCAAATATATGCATAAAAAAGACCAGCTGGCTCATGTTCATATTCATAAAGCTGTTATCAAAGGAACTCCTTTAAGCAGCGACCGGAACTCGCGGTGAAACGGAGTTCTGTTTTGGGTTCCAGGTTTAATTCTCAGGGTTAAACGGGCTCCGGAAAACACGGCGCTGATGTTGTGTTCCTGCACACAGCGGCGCATCAGCACTTTCCCACCGCCGCGCCTTCCGCAAGCTTTTAACCGCAAACGCTCCCAATGACTCCGCGCGCCAGCTGAGGCGTAAATAAAACAGGAATCTAAAATAATAAAATGCGCGTGTTATCATTCGAGTCTGAGTCGGAAGAGAACTTGACTTTCCATTTAGTGAAATTTGCCTCGCACCTCAAGACCTGTTATTGTTAATGTTATTTGAATGTTATTTGGCACAAACGAATTGACCACTATTTTGGCCGTAGTCGACGCATCGCAGTACCGCGTCCAGGGGTAAGTGTGTTGAGCAGATTCGTGACGCAAAGTATGGAGAAGCTACGGTCACTTTCAACCCTCCTGCTTGTGTAAAGAACGATTAGAATTAACAATTTGCCCTACATAAATCACACAAACGCCGGCCTCGAGACCGCGGCGTGTCGGAGAGCGGATCTAAAAGCGGCCACATCACTCCCCCGAGAGCGAAACCCTGCTCCACGTTCCTTAGCAACCGGAAGCCATGACTTCGAATGACCTCCCGTTTCACCAAAGTGGCAAAAAAACCGGGGCAGCAGCAGCAGCCATTTCTGTCTGGATCCCGGAGCACGGTAATCACTCTTAAGAGTTGTTACTGGGTGTGTTGAAGTTGGGTTCCAAATTAGGAGAATAACAGTATTAGTGTGAGTGGGAGCAGCCCACTCCTCTGAGTGACGTGCGGAGATTATTTCACAAGTTTTCTGGTCGAGGCAAAGAACTTAATTCACTCCATTCCTCTCTTTTTTCGGTATTCATATCCTCCCTACCCCCCCCCATCCCCCCATCCCCCATCTCTCTCTCTCTCATTTCTCTCAGCCTCGCGCGGCCCATGAGACAAAAGTTTGCCCGTGGCAATTCTTTTACGACTGTGCCCATCCACGTGATTGAGGGATTCATGCGAAGTTTGGCTGGACCGCGCGCGGTTCTGCCTTTAAGGAATCGGTCCCTGTTCCGTCTCTTTGTGCAGAAAGTCTCGAGGTTTGACAGAGAGTGGGTTTAGCATGCCGCGCGTTACAGCAAGTCTTGCTTACAGCAACTCATTTGGGTCAGCTACCCTGAAAGTCTGTTGTATATCCTCAATGCCAATTTAATTGATTGTGTCTCCCGGAGAGGTCACCCGTTCTTTTGTAGCTCCTCGGGAGCTGACTGGGAGAAGATTCCCAGACAAGAACATGCCGTAATTGCCTACTGGCTTTTCTGGCAGCAAATGAGGTGCGAATATATATAAAAAATGTTTTATTTTAATACACTATGTTATAGGCTAGGTAATGATGAGTGATCAATGATGCAATCTTATATAATAAGCCAAACCCTATGTTATATTAAATTTAATTATTTACATACAGACAGTATACCATACCAACTGTGTGTGCGTGTGTGTGTGTGTGTATGTATATATATGTGTGTGTGTGTATATATATATATATACACACAGTGGGTATAAAAAGTATTCACTCCCTTTGGCATTTTTCACATTTTATTTTCTTACTTCATGGAATCAAAATTTATTTAATTGGGATTTCTTGCCACTGATCAACACAAAATACTCTATAATGGCACATTTCTAAAATAAATAAATAACTCTATAGCTTTTTCTTAATGAATTACAAATTTAAAAAACAGCCAATAATTGATTCACCCCTTTTTCTCAGATGCATCTAAATAAACTCTGGTGCAATCCATTGTCTTCAGAGGTCACATTTTTATTTGATTGGAGACCACCCGTGTACAATTAAGGTGTCTCAAATTAATTAAACCTGTCTGTGAGAGGTCCCACAGTTGGTTAATGCATTTCCAAACAGGACCTTCAACATGAAGGCCAAAGAACATTCAAAGCAAATCCAAGAAAAGATATGACATTTTGAAAGACTTTGAATATTCCCGGGAGCACTGTTAAGTCCATCATGGAGAGAATATGGCACAACTGTGAATTTGCCGAGAACAGGCCGTCCTCCAAGACTGAGCATCCGTGCGAGAAGGGCACTTGTGAGGGAGGCCACCAAGAGACCTGTGGCAACTCTGACAGAGTTAGTCTTCCATGACAACAATAGACCGGGCGCTTCACAAATCTGCACTTTATGGGAGGGTGGCGAAAAGAAAACCATTGTTGAAGAAATCTCACCTGAAATCTCACCTAGAGTTTGTCAGAAGGCATGTGGGAGACTCTCAAACCAAGTGGAGGAAGATTCTATGGTCTGATGAGACCAAGATTGAACTTTTTGGCTTCAATGCTTTTGGAGGATGCTTAATTATACTTCAATTTAAATACTTTACGCGTGTGCAAGATGGCCGCCATGCATATCCTGCGGTCGTTGGGAGTGTTCTTTGTGCACATCCTCAAAAATTAACGTTAGGCGTACGCGAGGTGCAATACAGACATAAATCATGGGGGCAGGCCAGAAAGCAGAGGCTGATGGCAAGCCGCTCTGCTTCACCCACTGGCTCACTGTGCGTGTTTTTATGTGTAATGAGCGCGGACACCCAACCAAGCAAGTCATCAAATATCCTGGTGGACATACAGAAATACTGATGATGCTTTTCATCGTCAATTTCTCTCATCGGTAGAATGAGAAAAACATACTCTCCGTCGTTACGCCAGGACACATTTAATGGTCTAATACCATCTATACCAGGGGTGTCAAACTCATTCCATCGAGGGCCGAGTGTGTGCAGGTTTCTGTTGTAACCAATGCATTACACCAGGTGATTTCAATTAGGTTGCCTCCTTAGTTGAAGAAGTGAGCTAATTAGTGAAATCACCTGGTGTAGTGCATTGGTTGCAACAAAAACCTGTATACACTCAGCCCTCAATGGAATGAGTTTGACACCTGTGGTCTATACCATCTCCGCTGTTTGGTTTAGTTTAGTTTATTGGTGCCGCTGCTGCTGTTTCTGCCGTCTTCTCAAGATATACATCAAAACAACCTTGTTGTGCAGAATCGGAGGTAGTTGTCAAAGTATGCTGGCCAGAGACAACTTTGTTTCAGCTCTGACCTGCCCCCTAGTGGATATAGCTTTTAAACATCTAGACAGACTTAAAGTACGCAGTGGAGTATGTGAACAATGCTGCTCCGTTGCATATGTGTGATTAAGTGAAGTATATTTAAGCCCTAAAACCGTTGTTGAACAAAACTCTAATGAAATCTCACCTAGAGTTTGCCAGAAGGCATGAGGGAGACTCTCAAACCAAGTGGAAAAGGAAGAGGAAGATTCTATGGTCTGATCAGACTAAGATTTAACTTTTTGACCTCAAAGTTAGACGCTATGTTTGGAGCAAGCCTAGCACTGTGAATCATCCCAAGAACGTCCATCTTGTCAATCTGTTGTCACCACTGTTTACTTGTTCTACACTGTACTTAAAAAAAATAAAAATAAAAAACCCGCTAACCTTTTCTTTCCCAGTGTTACAGGTATGATATGCAGACGCCTGCAATGATGTCTATTGCTGTTTACTGCACTGATCTTGTGCGCCAACTATGATTGTTCTTACCTTGTATTAATGCACAGCTTGTAAGTCGCTCTGGATAAGAGCGTCTGCTAAATGCTTAAAATGTAAAATGTAACACTATCCCTACCCTGAAACATGGTGGCAGGAGCCTAATGCCATGGGAACTGGACTGGAAGAATTTGTAATTTACAACTACAAAAAGAATACAAGTTGTGATTTACACATTTTTCAAAAGTACAATAGCTTTGGTGTGAAACTAACTCGTAAACTAACATATACATTTGATCTAAACATAACTGCAACATTAACAGAACTGCTTGTCATTCCAGACAAAAAATTTAGTTTAAAGGACAAATTAAGAATGGCACCATTTTGAAAAGCAGTACAGTTTTTAAAGCATTGTTGTAACACAGGTCAAATAAGACTTCCTCTCCAGCTGTTAACTTGAATTTGAACTTTTTGGCCTTGTTGTCAACTCTTACGGTCGGTCACTTGTTGTTTCTGTCTGTGTAGCCTTAGACCACGGTTCCAACAATCACGATCCTCTCTCAGGGTTCCTCCAATCACGGTCCTTGTGGGCCGAGCACTGCTGTTTCTCCACCCTCCCTTTACCTGGGAGTCAGGTGTGAAGACACTCTGGTCAATCAACTGCACTAATTCTACCTGAGAGAAAGGAAAACCAAGAACCGAATTTGGATTCGTGGGCCGTATTTGAGTAACCCTGCCTTAGACCCTTTGAGTTTTCAGTGCCCCCTTGTGGACATGTTAGTGCAGTGCAGTGATTCGTTTTGAGGCTTTGGGGCGCCGAGGGCTGGGAGAACTCACAATAAATTCGGTCTTGGTCGATTTTTTCTTTCAGCTCTTCAAATCTTTTAATCTCGTTTTCAAATCTTTCCACTTGCGATGACCCAGGGTTCCACACATATATAAGGTTACAGACAGTGAGCCTCATTTATCAATACTTTAGTAAAATTGTGGGTACATTTACTTGTAAAAGAATACGAACTAACAAGTCGCGCCGCATTTATGCATGCATATATAACCTTTTTCTATATTGAACCTAATTGTGATTTTCGTATCACTAATTGTATCCTGATAATATCTATTAATATAAGTAAAGGGAAAATATCCATAACAAGGTTTACAAACTGTTCATTTTATTTATGCACACAAGGCGAGTGGTCACTGGTCAGGACCACACAAATCTCACATACGAAAAGTTCGCATACCACAGTGCTTGCGTAAATTAATTTACTAACAAAATCTCACTTGCTAATAAATACGGCACAGTGGAAGTAGAGATACAGTACGTTGAAATTCCTTCGGCCAGTGGAGTTGGCCAATAGGATTTTAGTGTAGCCCGTCATCTCGACTCCACACTCCAGCCCACTAGGTGGCGACAATTCAACGAAAGTTCGGTACAGTCCGCCTTTAAACGTAGTTGAATAAGATTCGGCAATGGCGGATGACACAGAGGAATGCCAGGCGCTGCTTGTGTTAATGTATTTGTGTTTACATTCTCTGCTGGACTCGTATAAGAAGAAGGAAGCTCTCCACACAAAGAGAGTCGAGGAGGCAGAGAGATCTCTGGCGGTAGTCAATCATTCAAACAGGAAACATGTGTCTGTGTTTCGCCGAGGTCTCCAAAGGAGAAACAGGGTAAGAGTCTAAGCAGTCATCAACAATGTTTACGTTGTGTAGGACTATTTTGTTGCGCTATAAGTTGCTAAACAAAGCTATGCTAAAGTTACACGTTGAAATACAGGTTTAGAAACATCCATCCGTTGTATATTGCTTGCTGCCTACAGGTTTAGGACGATATGTTGCTTGACATTAGTTAAGCATGTCTTTGTGTTCTTAATACGCCAACCACCACGAGAATCTTTAACCAGCCAGCTGGTTGTGCTAGTGTTCCTTCAGTTGTCATGCTGTTAGCTAGTTTGATAACGCAGTCATTTCTATCCCAATGCAACAGTCAAATCAACTATAGTTGTGCGACATTAACTTTTACTGTTTTGTTTTTTGTCAGTTGCGTGATCATCAATGACGTGACGCGACGTGTGACGTCATTTTCTCGCTTTCAGATTGTGCTCATGGCAAACTTTCAAAAGAAGAGGAGAAAGGTTGCCCTATGGAAACACCTGAGGTCCTCGGAATGGTGGGACAACGTTGTGTGCGACTTCACGGATTCGCAGTGGCAGAAGAGCTTCAGGGTGTCGAGAGAAACGTTCCAGTACCTCTGCGCCAAAGTAAAGCCGGCGATCGAGCGCAAGGACACCACGTTGCGGCTGTGTGTGCCTTTAGAGAAGAGGGTCGGTATAGCCCTGTGGAAGCTGGCCACTAGTTCTGATTACCGAACCGTGGGACACCTGTTTGGGGTCGGCGTCACGACCGTGTGCCGCTGTCTGCACGAGTTCTGCCAGGCAGTTAACCAAATCGTCCTGCCCGAGGTTCTGTCCGGGCCTAAACCCGAAGACCTCGAGGAAATGGCGACGGCGTTTGAGCGGCAATGGGACGTGCCGCAGTGCATCGGCGCCATCGACAGTTCCCACATCCCAATAATCGCACCCAAAGAGTTCCACCGCGATTACTTCAACTGCAAAGACTGGCACTCCATTGTGCTGCAGGCAGTGGTCGACGCTAACGGGCTGTTTTGGGACGTGTGCGTGGGTTTCCCTGGCAGCGCCAGTGACGCTGACGTGCTCAGGCAGTCGAACCTGTGGACGCTGGCCAGCGGCGGCGCCCTGTTCTCCGGCCCAACGAGGAGGATATGCGGCGAAGACGTGGGGTACTACATCCTGGGCGACTCCGCCTACCCTCTGCAGCGCTGGCTCCTGAGGCCCTTTGAGGACACGGGAGCGCTCAGCGAGCCGCAGAAACGCTTCAATCACAAGATGCGCCGGGCGCGCGCGGGGGCGATGGGCGCCTTCGGCAGGCTGAAGGGACGCTGGAGGTGCCTGACCAAGAGGAACGACTGCAACGTGGACGTGATCAAGGCCATGGTGGTGACGTGCTGCGTGCTCCACAACCTGTGCGAGAGGAACGGAGAGGCGTTTGGGGAGGAGCTGGACGTGGTGGAGATGCAGCAGCCGGAGTACGCTGCTCCGGAGCGGGATGAGGTGGAGGGGAGGGGCATGCGGGACGCGCTCACGCTCTACTTCAGCGCAGAGCAGCAACGGCTACGCCACTCGGACCAGCCGCCCGAGCTCCCAGCCCCCTGTGGGGTTTAATGAGCTCCCAGCCCCCTGTGGGGTTTAACACTTTACTGTACAGCCCGGAATTAAAGGGGCAATCATTTGGGGAAACTTGGACTTGTTTCTACACCCCTATGAAGCTGTGGGTGCTTCATGTCACCCAGGTTCAACAAGGGGTGACATTGGAGCACATGGCATTAAGGAATTGTAAGACAGTGGTTTTCTTTGTCACAAGTCCTGTATGAAATGAATATATCTACAACATGTCTATAAGTATGTGCGTAGAATCATTTTATATATATTATACCACGGACCGGGTGTTCCGATAAATTTTTCGCGCATATAAACGAACTGGTCTCAGCTATAAAATGCGGCGCTCGCATATTTGGCAGGGCCGATTTTTTCTCCCAGTCCAGCCCTGTCTAGGAACTAAAATATTTGTTTCCTGTGTAAATATTTTAAACTTTTGCAGTTACTCTTTGACAGGCCTCCAGGTCTGATTGTGTAATTTAGGTTACTGGTGCAGATGTGGTCACACTACAGGTGAGTATTCAGCCCCCACATTAAACATCCAATAAGAGAGTTATTATTATATATAAATACAACAAATAAAAACTGATCTGCGCTTTACACAATTAGTTAAAATATTGGCTTAGATTTGCCAAGCATAGTGACTGTCTACCACACGTGAATTATTTGCATTGTTTGACTTTCATTGTGTGTCCAGCTGTTTTTTCTAACTTCATGGATCCTTGAAACCAGGGGTGGGCAACTCCGGTCCTGGAGGGTCGTATCCATTTCTGGATTTCATGCCAACTTCTGCTCTTAATTATTTAATTGGCCCCAATCATTTACATGATCTGACATTTTAGCTACATTTCTTGATAAGCCCATGAATGAAGACTGTTCTTGTGTTCCCATATGAAACATGTTACTGTGGTCTAATCTACAAGTGAACCAGCATTGGCATATCCAACTAATTAGCTAATACCACAGGGGTAATTGGTAGAAACAAAACCCTGCACACAGTGGCCCTCCAGGACCAGAATTTCCCACCCCTGCTTTAAACCATCTCGGATGACTGCCTCAGGCACAATGTAATGTAACTGAAACACGGTTTATTTTGAATGGTTCTGTTGTAATTCAGTCATTTTTCAATATGTTCAGGATTTATTTTTAAAAAATTTAAGTCCCAGAGGGTTCTAAAATAAATGGTGTAACACGAATTAGTCTTGGGATTTAATTGAAACGACATGCTTTACATTTTTAAGTGCAAAGTAGTCAAACATAAACATCATAGCACTGCAAAATACAAGTACAATATTTTCAAAAATATGGAAAACTGGAAGCTCTTAAACACAAGTACTGAGAATGGAATTTACCACCAATTTAAATACCATACCACTTCCTTCTTAACTGAACATTAACAAACAAATACATGTAAAAAAAAAAAAACCAGCCAATGATAGTATTTTAGCAATAAATGTATCGTCTTTGCATTTAAATTAAACTATTATAGCTTAAGTAATATAAATACAGCGTATGGAATACAAATTGGGCGGCAGGGTAGTGTAACGGTTAGGGAAATTGGCTTTGAGGTTGCAAGTTCGATTCTCCAGGTGTGGGCACTGCCTTTGTACCCTTGAGCTAAAGGTACTTAATCTGAATTGCTTCAGTAAAATATCCAGCTGTATAAATGGATTGTATGTAAAGAAAAATTTAATTCGCTCTGGATAAGGGCGTCTGCCAAATTACTAAAACGTAAAAAAACGCTTTTTTTTATTTTTCAACCTTTATCTGGAGAGGCGCTACCGCCCCCCATTGAGACATTCCTTGTGATTGGGACTTGGGTGAACTGCCTATGTGCGCAGGGGCTTGTGCGGTTATCCCAATACTCGGAGCGAGCTCACGGTGGCCATTATCCTTTGTCAGACCTGTCTCTGTAAACTCTGTTAAGACGAAGGGTCCGACCATCGTCACTTTCGCACTGAAATCATGGACGAAGAAGCCAGAAAGATGAGATCGGACCGCAGGCGCGAGCACCAGGACGGTGAGGAATGCGCTGTTTATAGGTGGCCTAGCTCGCTAGCGTTTATTTTGTGTCTAAAGCGAGAATAGTTTAGTTCGCTGGCTAACCAATTAGCTGGATTTGGGCGGGATGTGGATTTTGTGGACGATTAGTTAGCTACCTAGCCATCTCCTCTCCTCCCTCAAATATCGGCTTCAAATATCATTTAGAGTGACGGAATCTAGTTGGCTAGCCTAGCTAGTAATTTATCCAAGTTAACTAGGCACACTCATATTAACAGCTGCTATCAAATCTCTTTCTCGATATAATGGTAATTAAATATATATATGCACATATAACGTATATTAGCCATTTTATTTTTTCCCCGTTGCATTTCTTGTTCACTCGGCGTCGCAGCATTTCTGATGCTACGTTAGCTAGCTGTTGAGCTATTTCGGAGTTTCTGGCGAGTTAATACCCCTGAGTTTGCCAAGCCGGCTAGCTAGTCGACTGCAAGATTATGTATTTATGTCCATAGCTATATATTACATTTATAATTCGCTCAGTTCTACATGGCACGGCTATAATAAGGGCAATGATTTGCGTTAACGGGATGGGTGTGTCTCATACGAGCTACAGGTCTGTGTGTTAAATTCACTTCTTCACATGGTGAATATTTAATGTGATCTGTGTGATTTACATTCCCTCTGCGCCAACGTTACATTTAAAAATGGCCTTAACTGTAGGTAACCGCTTGTTTTGTTTGGCAGTAAAACTGTTTTTCCATTCCAGCGGAATGTTTTTTTCAGGACATAAATAGATTATATTTAAAACAGCTCCTGATAGGCAGATCCCTCGGTTTCGATCATTTCAGCCACACTTAAAAAAATTGCGGATTAAATCATGTTCGTGACCCAAGGTATTAGTTGGCGGATGAAACAATCTAGAAATGTATTTTAATACTCCGCAGTGCGCTGTGTAGCATTGGGCAGTATTAGGGCAGTATTGCAGCAAATTAATGTTGGAATCGGAATTTACCTCCAGGGCTGCTGCTGCTGGCTCTAAGTTCGCTAAGTGATATTAGTAGCTCATTTTAACCGTAATTTGTATGAATAGCCGTTTCGTTAAAGCGTATGAACGGCCAGAGTTACGAGGAAGTACTTAAATTGGAGGCTCGTGAGTTTTACTACAAACCGCAAACAATCTGAATGTCTACACTAGAGAAATACAATACGAGTCATACTTTTTAAAATAATGCGCAGCAATAACGCTATATGCAACCCATTGGGGACAGAGTTACAAAGTGTAGTTTTCTTGCAATAAGAAAAACTGTTTGAGGTACAACCAAAATATTACATATAATGAACATGTGTACTATACGGTTTAATCAGTGCAAAGATTGTATTGCAGCCGTTTATATCAAATTTCTGATTCTGTTCTGTGAATGAGACTGCAGCACAGGTGCTGTGTATGTGGTCTGGGCTGTGTGCATGTGCTCTGGGCTGTGTGCATGTGCTCTGGGCTGTGTGCATGTGGTCTCTGGGCTGTGTGCATGTGGTCTGGGCTGTGTGCATGTGGTCTGGGCTGTGTGCATGTGCTCTGGGCTGTGTGCATGTGGTCTGGGCTGTGTGCATGTGCTCTGGGCTGTGTGCATGTGCTCTGGGCTGTGTGCATGTGGTCTGGGCTGTGTGCATGTGGTCTGGGCTGTGTGCATGTGGTCTGGGCTGTGTGCATGTGCTCTGGGCTGTGTGCATGTGGTCTGGGCTGTGTGCATGTGCTCTGGGCTGTGTGCATGTGGTCTGGGCTGTGTGCATGTGCTCTGGGCTGTGTGCATGTGCTCTGGGCTGTGTGCATGTGCTCTGGGCTGTTTGTATGTGGTCTCAGCTGTGTGTGTGTGTGTGTGTGTGTGTGTGTGTGTGTGTGCATGTGATCTCGGCTGTGTGCATGTGGTCTGGGCTGTGTGCATGTGGTCTGGGCTGTGTGTTGTGCTCTGGGCTGTGTGCATGTGGTCTGGGCTGTGTGTGCTGTGTGTGCATGTGGTCTGGGCTGTGCGTGTGTGTGTGCATGTGGTCTCGGCTGTGTGTGTGTGTGTGTGTGTGTGTGGTCACCGTGGATAAATAAAGATATGCGACAGAGATTGAGGGAGAAGAAAAAACTGTTTAAGATATATAAAAACGACAGTACCGAGAGTAATAAGGCTGAATATTGTCGTGTGCGTGCTAAGGTAAAAAAATAACTAAGGGTAGCCAAAAGGATCTACGAAAGGCAAATTGCAGAAAATGCTAAAAGTAACCCTAAGCATTTCTTTCAATACTGTAGTAGGAAAAGAAAAGTCAAAGAGGAGATTAAGGGAATTAAAAACAAAGATGGGGCACTGCTCTGTAAAAATAAGGATATTGCAGATGCTCTAAATGGCTGTTTTGTAGAGAGTTTTACCAGAGAAGAGGCTGCTAATAGGCCGGAAGGCATATTCATTACTCAGAAAGTCTTAGCGGATACAGAGATAGGGGATATGGAAGTATTGGATAAATTACATAAATTAAAGACTAATCAGGCAGCCGGCCCGGATGGCATATACCCCAGGGTACTAAAGGAGTTAAGCGAGATCATTTTTAAACCACTGGCAAGTATTTTTAGACTGTCTTTAAAGACTGGTGAAGTACCAAATGACTGGAAACAGGGTATTGTGGTACCAATATATAAGAAAGGGGACCGTACTGATCCAGGAAACTATAGGCCTATTAGTTTAACTTGCAAAATATTAGAATCTATTATTAAAGATAAACTAGAAGTATTTCTAGAAAATTACAACATCCTAAGGGATAGCCAGCATGGTTTTTGCAAGGGTAGGTCATGTCTGACAAATCTGCTGACATTTTTGAGGAAGCAACCAAGTGTCTGGATGAGAGAAAGGCGTATGATATTACATACTTAGATTTCCAAAAGCATTTGATAAGGTGCCACATGACAAACTCATTATCAAAATGAGAGCAGTAGGAATTACAGGTGGCATTTTAGAGTGGGTTCGAACTGGTTACTGGATAGAACACAAAGGGTAGTAATAGGCGGGATCTTATCCGAGGAGGGTATAGTGGGAAGTGGAGTCCCGCAGGGATCGGTGCTGGGACCACTGCTCTTTATCATTTACATAAATGACATTGATATGGACATTGAAAGTACATTAGTTAAGTTTGCAGATGATACAAAACTGGGAGGCTTAGCAAATAGTCAGGAATCTACTAAAGTAATCCAAGACGATCTGAATAGAATCCAGAAATGGGCAGAAACCTGGCAAATGAAATTTAATACAACTAAATGTAAAGTTCTACATGTGGGGAATAAAAACATAGGACAGGATTATTTTATGGGAGGTAGAAAATTAGAATGTGCACACGTAGAAAAAGACCTAGGAGTACTAGTTGATCAAAGCTTGTCAGGGACTGGTCAATGTGCGGTAGCAGTTAAAAAAGCCAACAGGATGCTGGGATACATAGCCAAGAGTATTGAGTACAAATCAAAGGAGATCATACGCACCCTATACAATGCCCTTGTTAGGCCACACTTGGAATATTGTGTGCAGTTCTGGGGACCGCATTACAAAAAAGATATAGATGCGCTAGAAAAGGTCCAAAGACGGGCAACCAGACTGATTCCAGGCATAAAAGACAAGTGTTATGAGGAAAGGCTAGAGATGCTTGGATTGTTCAAGCTTAGTAAAAGGAGACTTAGGGGAGATTTGATTGAGGCTTTTAAATTTATTAAAGGAATTAACAAAGCGAATTTCAGGAAATTATTCAAGTTGAGTTCGGTTAGCAGAACGAGGGGGCATACATGGAAACTGACAAAGGGTACATTTCACACGGACACTAGGAAATATTTTTTCACACAGAGAGTGATCAATGCGTGGAATAGCTTGCCTGGACATGTAGTGGAGGCTGAGACACTAGGGGTATTCAAGGCCAGGCTCGATCCAGTGTTAGACACTCTAGCCCAGGGGTGTCAAACTCATTCCATCGTGGGCCGAGTGTATGCAGGTTTTGTTGCAACCAGTGCACAGCACCAGGTGATTTCAATTAGCTCCCCTCCTTGGTTGAAGAAGGAAGCTAATTAGTGAAATCACCTGGTGTAGGGCACTGGTTGCAACAAAAACCTGCATACACTCGGCCCACGATGGAATGAGTTTGACACCCCTGCTCTAGCCTTTGGGTAAACTAAGCATTGTGAGCAGATTAGTGGTAGGAATGGACGAGCAGTGTTGGGCTGAATGGCCTGTTCTCGTCTTCCCCTTATGTTATGTTATGTTATGTTATGTGTGTATGTGGTCTGGGCTGTGTTTATGTGGTCCAGTTCTAGAGTAGGGTAGCATCTGTATGTTTCTGTATTGTTTCTATTTTTATATTTATTTACCCCCCCCTCCACTGTAGACTTACCCAGATGCCACCGTGAGGGGTTTGGTGAAGGTTGGAGGGGCCTCACCTGGGGGGCAGGTGCATGATGGGAAGGGTAAACACACAGCTGGCCTCCCTCTGGTCAGGTGATCCTAAATGAACGTGGATGCGGTTGTGCGTTCACCAGCATGGATGTGTGAAAACCTCTTTCAGGGTTCAGAGTCTTGCTGTCCGCTGTAACCGCGGGAGACCGGGGTGGAGTTTGGGGGTGTGCGCTTGGCGGAAGGTTAATAGCACGAGCGTCCTCCACTTGTAGGAGCTTGATCTGACGTTAGCCGTGGTGACCTAGCATGTCCGGGAGCTTGAGCGGTTTGCCCTGATCGTGTGAGAATGTGCTTCGTGGATCTGAGCTTCAGCGATCAGGACAATGCACAAGCAGAATCCTGGTCTAAAACAGGGTTGTTATCGGTTAAAACATTTGATGCTGGCCACTGCGACCGGGGTTCAATTCCTCTGGCCACGCCAGTATCGGCTCTGGTCAGGAGTGCCACTGGGGGGGCGACAATTGGCTGTCTGACCCAGGGAGGGGGGAGTTCGCTGCACACAGGAGTGGCTCTGGAGTACCAGAGTTACAGTCGACGGATTGGCGACTGCCGGCTCGGAGGAGGCGGTACATCGTCTTTGTCACTGCTGGTCTCAGGACTATGGCAGCGAGCTCACAATATGAGGGGGGGCTTGACATGAAAAACAGAGGGTGTGATGAACAGAGGCTACTAAATTGGGAAGAAAAATGGGAGAAAAACAGAAACAAAACGGAAAGAAATTCTTCACAAACATTATGGCCATTATGACAGTGCGGTTAAAGACAGACTCGTATGCGCCCCCTGCCCTGGATCATCGCAGTGCGTCTGTAACCCTGTTTTAATAACGAGGAGACGTGTTAATGTGGTGGAGCTGCACGTGCCTTTGAGTGTCCGTGTGTCTTCCTGCTCATGTCTGTCTGCTGTGTGTTTAATGTCCTGCAGCCCTGGAGAACTCCGACAGTAGCCTGGGTCTGTGCGGGTTGCTGCTGATCATGTTCTCCATCCTGCTGGTGCTCCTGACTCTGCCCTTCTCCATCTGGATGTGCATCAAGGTAAACCCATCGCCGTCCTCTCAACCCAGGGGCTGAACCCAGGGGCCCAACACCAGGGGCCCAACACCAGGGGCCCAACACCAGGGGCCAAACCCAGGGCCCGAAACATCGGTATAATCTATAAAATATCTTTAAAAAAATATATATATCTAAAACATAAACGGCAACATTAAAAGCATAAAACAGACTGACATAAGATAGACTAACAAACACACAATGATGTGACAAACCGACATACCAGCACACAACAATCAGGTGGTTGGAAAAGCCTGTCTCTGCCAGACCGGCCCTGGCCGTTAGCCTCGATCGGGGGCAGCGTTTGTCTGTCCGCTCCTGAGGGAGGGGGAAGGGGGGAGGGTGGTCGGCATGAACTCGCTGTGAAGCGAGTCTCCAGAAAGGGGATCTGTGAAGGAGGAGGCGTCTCGAAGATGGCGGATCATCGCCAGCCTCGGAGAGTAGCTTGCCCCATAGAGAGGGGTGGAGAGTTTGTGGGGGGGTAGGGTTAATCACAATAAATAGAGGGTCTAATTGGCTTCCAAATTAGGGAGAAAAATTGGGAAAATCTGAAAGAAAAGTTCAAAATTCATGTCTATCGCTTGAAGCACGTTGCAGGGGAAGGGGGGAGATGTGCTCAGCACTAGCAGGTCTGCAGCTTTAAACGGGGTTCTCCCCCCGCCCCTCCCCGTGACATCCTCGTGTGATCGCTCTGGCCTGTGGGTCTGTTATCCTGATCCTCTTAACACTAAGTTGTTGTGACACGCTCCGTGCCGGTTTGGGTGAGCAGGTAACCCGTAAATCTGGGTGAGGCAGCCGTCAGGTCCGGTATTAACCGGCGGTCGTGTTCCGCTCGGTTTCACCGTCCCGTGTGTGTCTGTCCGTGAGTCAGGGCAGAGTTGGCGTGGAGTGGAGTGAACGAGTAGAGTGTCCTGGTGCCCATGGAAACGGCCCTTCTCTGTATGGCTTTGTGAGGCTCCCTGGCAGGCCCCCCTCTGTGCTGTTTACCCCCTACACTCCCCCTCTCCTGTTTACCCCCTACACTCCCCCTCTCCTGTTTACCCCCTACACTCCCCCTCTCCTGTTTACCCCCTACACTCCCCCTCTCCTGTTTACCCCCTACACTCCCCCTCTCCTGTTTACCCCCTACACTCCCCCTCTCCTGTTTACCCCCTACACTCCCCCTCTCCTGTGTGCCCCCTACACTCCCCCTCTCCTGTGTGCCCCCTACACTCCCCCTCTCCTGTGTGCCCCCTACACTCCCCCTCTGTGCGTTAGGGTCAGGGTTAGGGCGTGGCTGATGTGCGTTTGTGTTCCTGCAGATCGTGAAGGAGTACGAGCGCGCCATCATCTTCCGGCTCGGACGCATCCTGAAGGGAGGAGCCAAGGGACCAGGTACGAGACTCCGCCCATCGGAGAGGCTTCCTGTGCAGGGACAGACCTGCAGACTGCATCCCTCCCTCCCTGGGCGAGGCTACCTCCAATTATACCCCGCCCCCCCGGGGCTGCTGGCCACACTCAGCACCGAAACCAGACCGTGGGGCTCATCCACACACTAGAACAGTGTCTTAACAGGATGAGCCACTGAATTACTTTCCTTTAAAATGGCGGAATCTATTTAACGAGTCATGACATGAGCCCGGCTGTAATTAGTGAGATGAAGTTAAGTGTTCTGGCTTCCTGGAGCTCGGTTACATCGCCATCGTTAATCATCTTAACTCGAGCCTCTAGTCGACACGGCGGCTCCCCCTCCTTAGCGTGTTCTGCTGGAGATCGGCGAGCGCCTGTCTTGGCCTCACGGGACCCCGGTCCATCAGTTGCCATGACGCAGTAGCGTCCCATGCGTGTGGCTCAGTGATTTGGGCCTTCGAAGGGCAGGAATCACAGTAATCACACAGAAAAGGTTCTGTGTTCAGGTGCTAAAGGTACTGAATTCAGTGGAGTGCTCTCTTCAGTAAAGGGTTACGGTTGTCTCTGTGCCGTGTTGAAGAGCATGCTCTTGTGTTTTACTGGTCTATGTGTACCGGTACTCCGAGAACGTGATTCTACGCACAGACCGTTCTCAGGCCTGCAGCTGTGCGTGTTTAGCGGTGCTGCGCTTTAGCGTTGGCATGTTTGCGCGCGGCCAGAGCGCTCAAACTAAAATTAACCCCGTGAGGGCAGCTTCAGTCTGCAGAGAGTGGACTAATTTAACACGCTACATTGCAGATATAATAGTAACAAAGTGTAAAACCATCCTAGGCAGCTGATGTGGGGGGAGTCCACATTCCTGTCAAGGTTCAGAAGCCCTCATGAAGGAATTCAGGGGGGTATTTACAGGCCAGGGGTGTGTCCTGCGGCTGGGGTTGTGAGGGGTGGGGTGGGGTGGGACGTAGGGAGGGGACAGATATCACTCAACATGAGGCCCAAAACTCGCATAGCATTGCAGATCTGTAAGCGTTTATAACAATCGTGAGTTTGTAATCTCAGAGTTTTTTTAGTCCCCAGTGCGTTTTGTACAGACTGCTTTTTACACATCCTCTGTGTGGCTTTTTTATTGTTTTGCTGGAAGGACAGGGAGCCATTTTGAGCTGCTGTATGTTTGCGTTGCGTGTGTTTGGAGAGCGCAGGCTGGCAGAGTTCTTGGCCGGTGTCCCAGAGACATTACTACCGGACGGGAGGCGGGGTCTGGGAAATCACTCCGGCCTGCTCAGGAAATGTGCTTTTCTTTTCCTTTTGTTTTGTTCATTAAAGTTCAGTGTCTTTTGGGGGCCCTCTGTCTTAATCTGGAGACATTTAAAGTGGTCACTCGCAATTCTACCAGATTAGAACCAAATACCGTCATCGAGTGAC
The DNA here is from genome assembly GCA_029706075.1 of Aldrovandia affinis. NCBI lineage: Eukaryota > Metazoa > Chordata > Actinopteri > Notacanthiformes > Halosauridae > Aldrovandia > Aldrovandia affinis. Next base: position 1,716,798 of record JAINUG010000175.1, read on the forward strand.
ACCTCCGTTTAATGTCGAGCACGAACATCATAAATTAACAAGCTTGTTGTGGCTATTTGACAAATAATTAAAAGTACATTTTTGAATATAATATATATGCACATAAAATTCAAAATGACATCTTTATCCTAAGACGTAATGACACCATCATTGGGCAAATGGCCACATTTCTGAATTGTAATAACCAGTGTAATAATAATTAATAAGGTGTGTTTGTGTGTCCTGTAGGCCTGTTCTTCATTCTGCCCTGCACCGACAGCTTCATCAACGTGGACATGCGCACCATCACCTTCGACATCCCGCCACAGGAGGTAACCTCCCACACGTAGTTCTCACACGCAGGGCAGACACTCCCATTTCCCAGCAGCCCCCTGGTTACCGTGGTGCAATGAGTCCCAGTCCCACCTCTGGCAATAAACAGGACACAGAAGTACACCCCCTTACCCCGTACCCTCACCAGTCACACAGAGAGAAACTAGTGTCCCTCAGGATCATTTAACCCATTTAAGGGATTTCCATGTTTTGTGGTAACATTTTGTGAATGTTAGATTATTGAAGTTGTAGCCTGTACAGCCGTATATATATATATATGTGTGTGTGTGTGTATGCCATTTAGCAGACCCTTTTATCCAAAGCGACTTACAGTAGTGAATGCATACATTTTTCAGTATATGTTCCCAGTCGGAATTGAACCCACAACCTAAGCGTTGTCAGTGCCAAGCTCTACCTACTGAGCCACAGAGAACCACACTCTACCCCCTGCCCTGCCTGCGATGTCAGGCGTCACCACGATGGCTGCTTGCCTACATTTTGCAGGAGGGCTCAATATTGTCTTTACCTCGCTTCAACTCGTGTTGAAGCAAGTTGTTGCCTTAATTTCAGGCGTGATCCTTGCCCCGCCCTGACCCTGGGGCAGACAGAACGCTGTTTTGTTTTGTTAACGTTGTTCAACCCGTAACTCGAGAACTCAAAATGAATTTGAGTCCCCAGGTGGGACAGGACGTTTGCATGTGTACACCTTCTGGCCCCAGAGCTCAGTAAACATCGTGGCTGGCAGTGTAGTGTAATGGTTAGGGACACTGCTGTTGTACCCTTGAGCTAAAGGTATTTAACCTGAATTGCTTCAGTAAAATATCCAGCTGTATAAATGGATTGTATGTGAAGAACTGTGTAAGTCACTCTGGATAAGAGCTCAAATGTAACATGTAAATGTGTGATTTCTGAACAAGCAAGCGGGGATGTCATGTGATTGTTCATGACCTACTGTGGCTGGCTGTGTCCCAAACTGTGTTTCTGTCCCCTCTCCTTCTATCGCTGTCTGTCTGTCACTGCCGGCCTGCCTGCAGTAAAGTATATCTCATGGTAACGCCGCCCCCCCCAGGTGCTGACAAAGGACTCGGTGACCGTGTGTGTGGACGGCGTGGTGTATTACCGTGTTCAGAATGCCACGCTGGCCGTCGCCAACATCACCAACGCCGACGCCGCCACCCGCCTGCTGGCCCAGACCACCCTGCGCAACGTCCTGGGGACCAAGAGCCTGTCAGAGATCCTGTCTGACCGAGAGGAAATCGCCCACAACATGCAGGTACACACACTCACACACACACACAGCATGCAGCATGCAGGTACACACACTCACACACACAGCATGCAGGTACACACACTCACACACACACACAGCATGCAGCATGCAGGTACACACACTCACACACACAGCATGCAGGTACACACACTCACGCTCACACACACACACACACACACACACACACACACGCACACACACAGTATGCAGGTACACGCACACACACACACACACACAGTATGCAGGTACATGCACACACACACACATGCACACACACACAGGTACACACACACGCACACACAGTATGCAGGTACACGCACACACACACTCACTCACTCACTCACTCACTCACTCACACACACACAGTCTGTTTGTGTTCTGCACTGTGGGAGGTGATCACGAGCGCTCACCACTGTTTCCATGGTTCCCTCTCCTCTGTTCCCTCGGTGAGTTAGGGGGGTTAATGTGCCCCTCGGTGAGTTAGGGGGGTTAATGTGCCCCTCTCCTCTGCAGTCCACACTGGACGGTGCCACCGATGACTGGGGCATCAAGGTGGAGCGTGTGGAGATCAAGGACGTGAAGCTGCCCGTGCAGCTCCAGAGAGCGATGGCGGCCGAAGCAGAGGCCACGCGCGAGGCTCGCGCCAAGGTACAGAACTACACCTCCCATGATCCTCTGCACGGGCTTGAGCATGAAAACACGCTCATGGGCTTTTCACTTTGTGTGCATCTTGAATGTTTATACATATATTTTTATGGCTGTTTAATTATTTGAGTCATTCCAAAGCCATGTTAGTCGTGGTACATATTAAAAACCTTTAAGAGAGCAGCAGTAGCAACTAGCACTGTGTACAAGCTATGTATGAAATTAGTTTTTGCTTGTTTTGACGCAAACTTTGAAATCAGCTTTGAAAAGTAATTGATATGCATTTGATATCAATTACAAAAATGTATTAATTTAATTACTTAAAATACAGAATACCTGAACACAGATATTTCTAAACAATTTTTTTTAAAGGATTCAAAATACATACATATACTCTAATACTGTTGTATTTGGCCCTCTGTCTGCTTGTGACCCAGTAACTGGCAAACCATGCGGGGTTGGGGGTCAGAGGTCACTACAGCGCATTCCAGCAGCCAAGGGTTGGGGTCGCCAATCAGCTCTCTGCCCTGCAGTTCCAAAAACAGAACCGCATATCTGTACACCACACTGCCTGCAGAAAGGGCCCCACTTTAAAGGTTTAGGACGAGCAGCCTTTTCAGGGTTTAGTGTAGAGCCTGAACCCTCTGGATCAAACCCCCCTGGTGGTCCGCGGACAAAGTTACAATTGAGAATTATTAGAGAGCAGATCTTCTGCTTTTTTGGGGGGATTTCTTTTTCTATTTTTGCTGTTTATTCCCACTTTTTTCTCCCATTTAGTATCAAATTATACCCTCTCTTTTTCATGTCAGTTACCCCCCATCCCCCTCCCTCATATGAGAGGTCGCTGCTGTAGTCCTGAGACCGGTAGTGAGCGCTGCACCACCTCCTCCAATCTAGCATCCACCACGGTCACCGTAACACACAGGAGCACTCCTATATGCAGCGAACTCATATCGGCTTCCCTCCCCTCCCCCCTTCCTGGGGCGGACAGCCATTGCCGCCCTCTAGTGGCACTCCCGGCCAGAGCCGACTCTGGCGCGACCTGATGGAATCGAACTCCGGTCTCAGTGGCCAGCGTCCAACGTTCTACCGCTGCACCACCCGGAGGCCGATTAGAGAGCAGATCTAAAGGCAGCCACATCACTCCCCTGAGGACGAAACAATGCTCCACGTTCCTTAGCAACCAGAAGCCTTAAATGAACTCTTGCTTTGCAAAAGTGGCAACAGAGCCAGCGGCCATTTCTGTCTGAGTCTGAACACAGAGAACACTTAACATCCCCATTATACCAGGAACCATATTCATTACAATTCCCATTATATATTAGAACATAAGAATACATAATGAGGATAACGGGCCGTTCAGCCCATCTAGGCTCGTCATGTCCTAATCTAAAGAGTATTATTAGTATATTATTCTATTCTTATTTGTTTTTAGTAGAAGCAACATTACATTTTTATTATCAATTTTACTGAGCGTTCAGGTGGAAAAAGTATTTCTTCCTGTCAAAAGAAAAATGTAAATAAAATGTCTCCTTATTGTGTGTTTAGTGTAGAGAGGTTTGTGTAGAGAGTGGGTGTGTGAGTGGGTGCTGGACGCGTTCCCATGTTTGGAGCCTCTGCTCGCCCTCATCGTTCCCTGAGAGGCCCCCTCGTCTCTGAGTGGAGTGGTCTATAAACACAGAATATCTCCAGTGGAAAAAAACACATTTCAGAATCTAACGGGAAAATACGCTGCTAGCATCCACGTCCATCCTGGCTGGGCTTGGTTAGTACTGAAGCTGTGCAGTGATGGCGACCCTGTTCTCTGGTCATTAAAGACCCCAGAGCACTGAACCCTGACCAGGGACCCCCATTCCAACTCCCAATCTGCTGTCTAAGCCCCTCCCCTCCCCTGCTCATGCCCGTGTGCAGAGCATCTGATTGGCTCCTAAAATGGCCACCAGGAGATTCATGAGAGGGACTGTATCGGAGCACCACAGTAATGTTCTTACTCGCTCCTTATCACCGTTCCTCTCCTCCCCCTTGTCTTTACCCTCTGTCTCCCTCTCCCCCATCTCTCTCTCCCCCCCTCTCTCTCTCTCTCTCTCTCTCTCCCCCTCTCTCTCTCTCTCTCTCTCTCTCTCCCCCTCTCTCTCTCTCCCTCTTTCTCTCCCCCCCCTCCCCTCTCTCCCCCTCTCCCTCTCTCCCCCTCTCCCTCTCTCCCCCTCTCCCTCTCTCTCTCCCCCTCCCTCTCTCTCTCCCCTCTCCCTCTCCCCCCCCTCTCTCTCCCCCCCTCCCTCTCTCTCTCCCCCCTCTCCCTCTCTCTCTCCCCCTCTCCCTCTCTCTCTCCCCCTCCCTCTCTCTCCCCCCCTCCCTCTCTCCCCCCTCCCTCTCCCCCCTCTCCCCTCTCTCTCCCTCTCTCTCTCCCCCCCTCTCTCTCTCTCTCCCTCTCCCCCTCTCTCTCTCCCTCTCCCTCTCTCTCTACCTCTCCCTCTCTCCGGTGGTGGCGCCCCCTGCAGGTGATTGCTGCAGAGGGAGAGATGAACGCATCGCGTGCGCTGAAAGAGGCGTCCATGGTGATATCAGAGTCCCCCTCCGGCCTGCAGCTGCGCTACCTGCAGACGCTGAACACCATCGCGGCCGAGAAGAACTCCACCATCATCTTCCCCCTGCCCATGGACATGATGCAGGCCTTCATGAAGCACTGATCTGGTCGGCCTCTGCTTCAGCAGCATGCTTCAGGGCTCTGACACGCTGTTTGTGTGGACGTACGTCAAGTGTGATCAAAGTCCTAAGAGAGCGTTTAGTTTCGTTTTTGTCGTATGAATCAACTGAACAAAAGTGTGTGTTTGTTGTGTGTTTGTGTGCATGTGTGTGTGGTGTGTAGTTGTGTGTGTGTGTGTTGTGCGTGTGTGTCTGTCTGTCTGTCTGGGGGAGGATGTTGGATAAGCAGCTGTTGAAGCAGTGCTGATGGTGTTTGCTGATGTTTAGTGAAATGTTCAGAGTTGCTGGAGTCGTTCACTCTACGATGCCTTAAGCCTTTGCCATTCGAGTTGCACACTCGATATTTAATCAGAAATTAATATGCTGTGCTTTTACCACTTTGTTTTATAACTTGTTTCGTTTTTGGTAATATGTATTTTAAGGTCATGAATTGAACTTCAAGATTTAACCAGCTTGCAAAATTGTTTTTATACTAGCAGAATTAAAGAAAAGGATTACTGACAGGAATTAACCTCTTCAAGTCAAAACAATATTTCTGACTAACACGCATTTTACCCATAAGCCCCTGCTGTCAGTGACATCATGGCGCTGAACCTCAGATTATCGGGGGAAAATGGAAGCATTCATGTCCTCGTCTCTTCTCTCTTAAATACGGTAACCATGCTTAAAGCCATTAAAGCCTTTAAACCAAGATTAAAGCCATTGTACGACAGTGTTTAAGACATTCTGAACATTGCATATGTTTCATGTTTCTCTGATGTTAATGATCGTCATGGCTTATTTTGTAAAACAATGTTTTATCACTAACCTTTTCTCCTACCGTTTCTTTTTTAAACATCTGTACATCTTATTTTCATTTTATGATCAAATAAAATGCATATGAGACTTATTTTGTTCTGTGGTGGCTCAGTAGGTAGAGCACGGTTCGGTGTGGCTCAGTAGGTAGAGTGTGGTTCTGTGTGGCTCAGTAGGTAGAGCGTGATTCTGTGTGGCTCAGTAGGTAGAGCATGGTTCTGTGTGGCTCAGTATGTAGAGCGTGGTTCTGTGTGGCTCAGTAGGTAAAGCATGGTTCGGTGTGGCTCAGTAGGTAGAGTGTGGTTCTGTGTGGCTCAGTAGGTAGAGCGTGGTTCTGTGTGGCTCAGTAGGTAGAGCGTGGTTCTGTGTGGCTCAGTAGGTAATGGGAACACATACTGAAAAATGGATGCATTCATTCACTATTTTAAGTCGCTTTGGATAAAAGCGTCTGCTGAATGGCATATGTTCATATGTATTATTTTCTGTTTCATAATACATATTTTTATGATCCAGAAGATGCTTGAAAGCTGTTTACCGTTAACCTGAGATCATATTGTAGTTTCGTTTGTCACCGAGTGAATTAAACCAAGACGCAACGTTAAGTGATTAACACACAAATCTCCCCAACGCTGAAACGTAGGAGAATCGTTCAGAGAGGAATAACAAACAAGGAAACTGCGGTTCCAACTTTTGCACTGGTTTATAAAGGAAGCTGTGGCAAACTGCATTATGACTCTAAGCAACATTATACAGTCCCAATAGATAGAGCACAGCATCGCACAGCCACACAAGCACAGAGACCCACAGCCATGAGAGGGTGCGCGTAACAACCTTCAGTCTGACCTCTGATCAACATCATCGCAAAATGGCCGACGTACTCTCACAACCACGGGCAGATTCAAACAAAACAAAGTGTCTGCTTTTATTTAAGATGAATGTCGTTGGCACTTGTCGTTGTTTTTTTTTTGGGTGCCTGTCCTGGGCCCCGCCCAATAGATTTGGCGATTGAAGAACAGCGAGAGAGAGCGGTGATCGTGATGTTTCAAAACCGCGTTCTCAGTGGACCCTGCTCATCTCCCTCAGGGGATCTGGTCAAGATCGGCCTGCTAGGCTGTGTTTCCGTTACACTGCCAGAGCAAATTCTGCCCAAAACGACGATCCAAACCAGATTGTGGATTTTTTTAACCCAACGTATAACACTACCGACCATGTAACCAGCACACTTAGTCACTGTAATCTTTATATTTCAGTAACTGGGCTTTTAAACCCAAAGTTTGCTCGTTTTATCTGCCAGATCTGGAGTAGACTTGGAACAGTGTGTGGTCACACAGCTCACTGCAGAATTCTCAACAGAATTAAGAGATTGCTTGACATGAGATAAAAGTGGTGTTATGTGGAGTATATGTTTTATGACACTAAACACAGGCATACACTGATGATTATTCACTTACTGACAATATTGGTCACTCTTGAAACTGTTTTTTTTCCTGTATAAGAGAATAAAATCCCGCTTAGCTAATGCAGAAATGCAGGAAAATTTGATTATGATGAATTTTCCAAATTAACCCTCAAGCGAAAAGCCTTCCAGGATGGAGCCGGACCCCCACCCCACCCCAAACCAAACCAGGCCTAGTGCACCAACCCAACCCTCTTGTGCTAAATAATCTAATAGTATTTTGCTTTTTTTTTGTTTGTTTTCTTGTTTAAACAGCTTAAAAAAAATAACTAACAAAAAAAGCAGAATAAGCCCTTTGGGAGGGTGGGGGGAGGGGGTGTCCCCCTTTGAGTCTGTGGGCCTGGGGGGGGGGGGGGCAGAGGTCAAGGGTCAGAGTTCACAGCTCCAGCTCAGCCATGGCGCGCTCCAGAGGGTCGCTGCTCCAGTACTCGTGGTCCCAGCCCAGGAACCAGCCGCTGAAGGTGGGCGGCTCGAACCCCTGCTTGATCTTCACAATGGGGGTCCTGCGGTCCCGGTTTGCTGGGTCTGTCTCGATGTAGCGCACAGCTGACAGGAGGGGGTAAACACAGTCATCCATTACATCAGGGGTGTCAAACTCATTCCATCGTGGGCCTAGTGTATGCATGTTTTTGTTGCAACTAGTGCACAACACCAGGTGATTTCAATTAGTTCCCCTCCTTGGTTGAAGAAGGAAGCTAATTAGTGAAATCACCTGGTGTGCACTGGTTGCAACAAAAACCTGCATACACTCGGCCCACGATTTTTGTCATTCAAAAATGTCCATTTTTGGGCTTTTTTAAACATTGTTTTCACACAGATTGAAAGCTCTCACCCAAGTTCTACACCAAATGTTTGACAACTCAACAACTAATAAAGTTGGTTCAAAATGCCGTGTGACAAAACGCTGTGCTGGGAAAGAGAAACCGCTTTTCTGCTGTTTCTTAATAATTACATTTTACATGGAGGGTTTTGTTTGCGCGACGCTGACAGTGTGCGAGTTTAAGACTAAAGATGTTTAAGGTTCGGGGTTGGGGTTCGGGGTTGAGATGGTGAGGATGTTTTTGTCGTCCGCTCACCTGACGCCATCGCCTCGGTCTTCTCATCCTCGTGAGCCTCGTTCCCAATCCAAACAAACACCTGGAGAGGAAACATCACCGCGCTCTTAATTCACCTCAAACACACAAACATCACTGCGCTCTTACTCCAGAATAAAATTATTCTGATCAGCTGGAAGGTCAGACATTACCCCTCATGATTACAAGAATGATACTTTTTCAAATATATATGTACAATTTGTTTCAGATTTGTTCCTGTTTTTCTCCCAATTTAGTGACCAGTTACACCCTGTATTTATTTTGATTTGCCCTCCCCACACGGGTCCGCCGCTCGTCTCTACAAGGCAAGCTAATTCTCTGAGGGCAGCAAACTCTGCTTCCTTCGAGACAGAATTCACCCACACCCACGTTCTGGAGACTCCCTTCCGTGCTTCACGGCGGACCAGAGCCAGCTCACCCTCCCCCTTCCCCCTGGGGCGGACAGCCAAACGCCGCCCCCAATTGGGGCTGACAACCAGGGCCAGTCTAGAAAGAACGCTACTTTTAAAATGCATAACTTAGTTTTAAATCTTTCCAAAGATTATCTCATGACATATGACATCTACCTTTTTACCTTTACCCAAATGGCAGACGATGGTAACTCTGGCAACTCATCCTCATCGACACCCACCAATCAAGACACATTTTTTCCCCATTCATAATTTTCACTTTCTCCCTTATTTTCGGTTATCGACCGAATCTACGGTAACAAACGATCTTAGAAAGTATAAATGTAAAAACCATACAACGATTTTACACAAAGACAAAGTGTCAACTGTGTGATGTTTCTATTGCAAAAAGAAAAGAAAAAGAAAACTACATGAATGAAAGGAAATGCAGATGTGTTTGACCCATTTGAACACCAGCGGAATGTGTGTTCAGTGATTTACCTGCTCCCAGGTGTCCAGGATCATGACATCATCGGTGGCCAGGTCCTCCTGGGTCATCTCCCCGGGTACCTCCTCAATCTGGGGGGGCGTGGGATATCAGTGAGGGGGTGTGAGGTGATGTTTCTGATATTACGGTCTAACACAGGGGGGGTTCCCAAACCAGGACCCAGAGAGGTCTCGGGGCGAGCCCAGGAAAATGGTCAAACTATCTTTTAAAAACATATTTCCACATTTCATAAATGTGTATGCAGACATGCGGTACTTCAGACTTGCAGATAAAATATGCCTGCTTTACAAAATAATTCTGCTTTATACATCCTTGGTGACATGATAATTAGAATTTATTACATATTTATATTGTTCTAAATATCTGGCTGATATAGATCCAGAATATGTGAGGTTTCAGATGTGGTTCATGTACTGGTGTGTTAAATGGTCCCAACGTGCGCTGTTTATTCAGGGGCCAGGAGATTTCTGAGCGTTCAGCTCCCCCTTGTGACAGTGTGAGCGTAATGCAGACGGAGAGGACTCACGATGAAGCGCCCGGTCTTATTGGAGCACGCGAACAGCCTGGGCGGGTGGGCATCCATCTTGTTCTTCAGCCTGGCGGAGGTGCGATACGCGGCCTTGCCTCCTAGCGCCTCCCAGAACTCATCTTCACACACACAGAGACACACAGAGACACACACATACACACAGAGACACACACCCAGAGACACACATACGCACAGAGACAGACACACACACACACAGACACACACACACATACAGCATTGAAGCTTTCATAACCCTGGTCTTTCCATCCAAGCTCTTAATCGCTTGAGGTGTTTTTGTTGGGTGTAATAATATAATATAATATACGCCATTTAGCAGAAGCTTTTAACCAAAGCAACTTACAGTAGTGAATGCATACATTATTATTATTGAATGCATACATTATTCAGTGTGTGGTCCCAATGGGAATGTTGTGTGAAAGTGTTTAGTTTGACCTGCTATGGGCGAAAGCACATGGTGGCGTATCTGGCTGAAACACCAGCCCTTCACACAGAGAAGGTCCCACTACGAGCTGTGGAGTGTAACCCGGACTCCCTATTGGCTGCAGCGTCACCCAGAGAGGACAGGGCTTAGAGGCAGGGGTTCCCCGCCCAATCGAACAAGGGATTGGACAGCCCTACTAATACAATTGGCCGTTCCAAATTCAAAGGGAAAACAGTGGATCATTTTTTATGTTTTTTTAAACCATTCTTAGTATAACATGCTCTGCACTAACTCCGTACAGTTAACAATTTTCCTGGGTTCTCTTCGATCTCGAGCGAACACAGATGCCCTCTAAGATGGGCAAAAAGGACGGGAGCAAACCAAACTAAGACCTGAACACAAACGGAGATGCAGTCCAGTCCAGCTAAGAGCTGTGGTCCAGTCCAGCTAAGAGCTGTGGTCCAGTCCAGACGGTCTTACCGGCTTCCCCGCCCTCGCCTAGCTCCGCCCCCGACACGCCCAGGATCACACAGAGCTGCTCGGCGCCCCGCCTCGCGGCGTCACTGGCGCCCTGCCCCGCCCACACGAAGGAGCCTGCTGCGGTCACCAGGACAAACGCGTCGTTGGAGTTGAGGTTTGAGGCGACAGCATCGACCTGAGAGGGAGAGACAGTTTCTGAACACAGAGCACGATTCCTCACAGCATTTTGTGTCCTCTTTATCCTTCAACTACCCCCCCGCCCGCCCGCCTCGTACTATGAGCTCACCGCCGTAGCTCTGAGACCGGCAATGACAAAGGTGATGTACCGCCTCCTCCGAGCCAGAACCTAGCCAGGCTGTTGACCGTAACTCCAGTACACAGAGCCGCTTATACACGGCGAGCTCATACCAGTTTCCCTCCCCCCCCTCCCCTGGGGTGGACAGCCAATCGCCGCTGTAACTATATTATTATTCAGAATATTACTCTAGTAGTAGCAGTAGAGGGAGAGAGAGAGAGAGTGTAATGTGTTGGGAGAGGGATGTGTTATTAGATGTGAGAGATGTGATGTGTTCGATGTGTTATTAGCCCCAAGGATTCTGTTCCTGTCCCCCCCGTGACTCACCTCCACAGCGCGGGTGCACCCGGCCGGGTTGGACCGCACCTGGAAGAGGCGTGTCTCTGCGGGCGCGGTCTGGCCCCCGTCCCGGGAGGTCCCGCCCCTGTACACCACCATGGGCTGCCCCCCGAACAGGCTCATGAGGTGCGCTGGCTCCTTGCCCTGGACCACCCTCACCTGGGCCAGAGAGACACACACAGGGACTCACACACAGAACGCCATCGCCTGGCTCAACCGCTGCCATGCAACGCCCAACAGACCGGACCAATCCCACGCTGCCATTCTCTACACGCTACGCAGGATGCCATCGGCGCAGTATCATACCCAAAGATTAGTCTTTTTGTTTGATTATCAAAAACCATTTATAATTATTACCTAAAATATTGTGAAAAGGAAATTTAAAAAAACCTCACAAAATATGTGCATACGGTTACAGTGTGTATCGGCGATGTTTAAAGGCAGTTAAACTTGGACAGAGACGGCAGAACTGCAATTGCAGGTCTTCTCCACTAGGTGGTGGAGGCGTGCAGGACCCCGAGGTGGAATTCAGTGCTGGAGCCAAGTGTTCCATATTCCAGTGTCCCAGAATCCTCTCTGTCTGGCTGTGTGACAGCGGAACGTCCCGTTGCTGGACGTGGGAGCACCTCATCGCAGCGGGCACAAAAGGGGCTCTTTTCTACCCTCCCTCCTTCCAAAATTGAGACAGAACGTCTTTGCTGCTGTGGGCTTGAAGTGACTGTTTGTTCTGCTGTCACCATCGGCAGGGTGAGGCTGGGCCCGGCAGCTCGCTGCTACAATGTCCCGTTTTACCGGAGGAATTTCTCTGAGTATCACTTTCCCCGACCCAAACAGATGCGAGAGAGATAAGGCACTCTTATCAGATGAGCTCATTAAGTTAAGCTCTGAAATAGAACTCATTTTGGGGCATTTGACATCATGTGGCCATTTTGAGTGTGTCCTTTTTAACAACAGCACCTTGTGCACAAGGTTTGCAGAGTTTTAAAAGGCTCTCACAGACATCCCAAATTCTCATGGTTAGTCCGCTCCATATCCTTAACAGTGGCTGCTGTTACTCAAATGCAGTTGAGTTTTTAAACTAAAATTCGGGAGAGAAGTGATCAGACTTCTGACACTTCCCTTGACCAGCTGTAGCTAATCTCCGAGCAGCTATAAAATCACCACGCACCTTTCTGCCTGGTGCTGAATCACCACGCACCTTTCTGCCTGGTGCTGAATCACCACGCACCTTTCTGCCTGGTGCTAAATCACCAGGCACCTTTCTCCAATCACGTTACACTGTTTTCACCATCTCCCCCTCTTTTCGTGTTAACCCCTCCATTTAAATGTTTCCCTTTGTCTGTTGTTGTTGTCCTTTGTGGGATTTCCTGCATAACCAACAAACTTTCTGCCTTAAATACGCTCATATGATGGTGGTGTGAGTGTTTCTTACTACTGAATATTAGGTTGTTTATCACATAAAAAAGCTAAATTCTGATTTGTGTCCTGATTATGAGTATTCATGAAGGGGCAGAACACAGATCCACAGAGGAATACCGGAGCGGTCTATCTGGTGAGCGTTTAGAACATCTGCAGCTCTCTCTAGCACAGAATAATGATGGAGCAAAAACAAAGTGGTGGACAAAGTACACAAACCCTTTACTGGAGTAAAAGTTCAGATACCCTGATAAAATATAAAGTCCTGCATTGCTTCCCATGTTGGGTGGGAATATTTGTTGTTGAAAGTAAAAGTGACTGATCATACCATACCATCATGATAGATCTTACCATGTATTAATGCACATCTTGTAAGTCCCTCTGGATAAGAGCGTCTGTTAAATGCTTAACATGTAAATGGAAAAGTGAAAATGGAAATACTTAAGTATGCAGAGATACTTGAAAAATGTACTTAAGTACAGTAATAAGTAGAAGTAAAGTCAAAGTAGTTTTACTTTGTCCACCACTGACAGAAACATAGAACGGGCACGATGGGGTCACATCCACACTTCAGACGACACCGACGATGGAGAGGAGGTGTGGCGGGAGACGGGGAGGGGGAGGGGTGGTGGGGAGACGGGGAGGGGGAGGGGGAGGGGTGGTGGCGAGACGGAGGAGAGGGAGGGGGAGGGGTGGCGGGGAGGGGGAGGTGTATGTGAATGAAATAGTGCCAGGATCGTGACAGCCCCTTCTCCCTGACTGCCACACATGCACCCTACGGCACTGTGAGGCCATGCCATGCAACGCACAACATGGTCAACACAATCACACACTCAACACAATCACACATTCAGCTCATAGTGTGTCGTGTGGCCAGGCACAGACGGTCCCAAGAGCCTACAGGTCTTTATACAGGGCCAGAGCACATCCTAAACGCTCACAGGCCACAGTCAGGACGGCCCAGAGTAGCTCAGGGCACCCCTTATTACATAATTATGTAAGAGAGCAGTGAGGGGAACGTGGGCGTGTAGGCAGCACACATCCCCATGGCACTTATCACAAAGTGTGGGCGGGTCCCCTGATGTTCTGGCCTCATTCCCAAACTGGCACTAATCATCCCCCAGTTTGATTGGCTTAATTCCTCCCTCTCCACCTCAGCCGATGTGCGATGAGCTGTCTGGCACAAAATGGCCGCCATGCTACACATTCATGGTGGCTGAGAAGAGCCCCCCCTTCACAGTGAAGGGCTTTGAGAATGTGAAAAGCGCAACATAAATGCAATCCATTATTATCATTATCTAAGCAATGTAACTCCGTTTGGATAAGGGTGTCTGCCCACCAGATATATAATGGAATCTTAAAGTTTTATTATTGTTATTATTATTATACATAATAATAATAATAATAATAGTGCCCATTTAAAGTAGTCAGTCTAGTGATACTCACTCCACTCACATTTCATAATAAAACATATATTTTTTAAAGAATTATTATCTGGGGAGAACTGCTGTGCTTCCTGGATCAAATCAGGGTAAACAGAAGTCACTCGCTCATAAACAGTTGCTGTGGAATGTCCTGTTTGCCAAACAACTTCCTCTAGGCCAATCACAATCTCTGATCATCTCTGAGGCCTTGTCGAGGTGGGCAACTGCTTAAAGCCAGCGAGAGGGTGAGCCCTTCCTAAACCACACTGCCCCGGTGGTTGGGAGGCTCGGGTGCCACTCTGTGACTGAGCCGTGCGCACACGTGCCAGAGCTGTGTGTAAAGACATGCCGGCCCAGGACCACAGAGGAAGAGTACCTGAGTGGTGATAGGAGCACCAGCCACCTGGAGGGACAGAGAGGAAGCAGATGAAGGCAGACAGGAAGAACAGGGGCATTATGGGAAGTGTTAGGACAGAGTGTGACATGTCCATTCATCGGTGAATGATCAATAAACTGAAGTGATTCTAAGCCAGGGGTGCCCCATTTACCATTTACCCTTTATCCAAGATATTTGTACACACTAGTGTACTGATAGCATAAATCATGATGTCATGATGTCTAAATCATGATGTCATGATGTCTAAATCATGATTAATGATATCATTGATCTATGTAAGACATGAGGCTATTTCACACCATGTCAATATTTAATAATTACAATAATTAAAATATTAAACAAGGGTGTGTAAACCACACAGGGTTTATTTTATCCGAAATGATATATGGGAATATAAACATATTCTTTAAAGAATATTTTTTTCCCAATTTGCTGGGACTCCTTCACAGATCTTTGGGGCTTCCTTGGATCCTTGTTTAGGATCTGAACTGATCTCTAAAACTCAACGGAGCCGCTTCGTTGTGGTTTGGCTCCAGTAAGTTGGGCAGGTCACAGTCTGTCCCTGTTTAAATGCCCCTGGGACAGAACAGGGAGGCAGGAGCAGGAAGCGGGTCACAGGAAGTCAGCGACATGGAAGGAAGGAGGGATGAGTGTAAACGCTGGACACACATGATGGAGTGAGTCAGCGCTGTGGAGCCGCGCCCCTTCTGCACACAAGAAACCGGCGAGACTGTGCTTGCGTTGTGTTCGGTGCTGTCGGATGAATCGGTTCCTGCCGCTGGGCGCACAGCTAAAGAAACTCATTCTGGAATGAACTGAAGACGAGAATAAATGGGGTTTTTTTGCGACGTCCAAAATGACAATTGCAGGAGCATGTCTAACCTGCACACACAGTGAGGTTCTGTGATGGTCATGAGGTGAAACACGGCGGACTGTAACAGAGGGAACACAACCAAAGAGAGATGTGGTCCTCTTTACCCCCCCTCGTTACCTGCACTGGCCCCCCACCGAGCTCCTCGTCCAGCTGGGCGCTCAGAATAGCACACGTTCCGATCTCATCCTGGCTCGAGTCCATTCCCTGCCTGGGAGAGATAGGAACATCGTATGTGGGCTGAGAATGGGTTTATTTCCAGCGGTGGCAGTGTAGTATAGTAGCTAGAGAACTGGGCTCGTAACTCAGAGGTTGCAGGTTTGATTCCCAGGTGGGGGCACTCCGGTTGTACTGTTGAGCTACAGGTACTTAACATGAATTGCTTCAGTAAAATATCCAGCTGTATAAATGGATTGTGTATAAGACGCTCTAGGTTGTGTTGATGTGTGTTAACCCAGACACACACTCCAGTGCAGCCACTGTTCTGGTGCAGAGAAGTGTTCTGGGTGTGTTCCCTTTAAAGCCATGTGTCTGTCCTCCCGATGTGGCCCCTGGCCGTGGCCCCTCACCACATGTAGATGATGTGTCCCTGGCGGCCCCCATGGCTGTAGTTGTAGAGGACGATGTAACTGTCTCCCCCGTAGAATTGGCCGTAGGTGGAGGGGTCCACAGGCACCTTGTCTCCCCCCTCGATGCGCCAGATCTGTGGAGACAGGGGTACAGGTGAGCGCTGGGGTACAGGTGAGCATTAGCCAAACATGACGTGAGAGAGAGACTCAAAATCCAGTCATTCTCATTTCACTGCCAACCCTGCCTACCTCGGATTCCCCCATCAATCAAACCCTTCCCTCTGGGAGAAAAGCTCCCAGTGTCCTGCCCCTCACCTGGGTAACAGCGCCCCCTACCTGACCCCGTCTCCCTCACCTGGGTCACAGTGCCCCATAGAGGACCCGGTCTCCCTCACCTGGGTCACAGCGCCCCCTAGAGGACCCTCACCTGCTTCTCTCCGCTGCCGTCGTCCACCATCCCGTGCTGGGCCGCCATGGCGGGCGAGTCGTGCAGCGTTCCGGCGTCAAACGGCACATTCTCGATCTTGGCGATGCTGTTGGACACGTAGGCCAGGCCCAGGCCCACTGTCTGGTCCCGGTCGCGCCAGTTCTTGAAGAACTGCTTGAAGAGCGGCGTCTCGCCCATCTCTGGCAGGATCTGCACCTGCGTGTGTTTGGGGTAGCCCATCTTCCTGATGAACTCATCCGCCGCCTTCATGGCTGCCTTCCTCTCCTCCATGTTGGCGTCCTTGCCTTGTGGGAGGAAAACAGGAAACAGGAAGCAGTCATCTTAAGGGATCGTGTGGAAAGGGCAAAGCGACAGGAAGTAGCGCCCAGAATGTGCACCCTCTGTAATCTGTGACAGACAGGATGCACGTTGTCACGCGTGACAGCAGAGCCACTGCAGCCTCTTCAAAGTTGAGTTTAAATAGAGCATCAAACTTAGAGGCTAGCAGTGTCTGCTGGTTCAATAATTCCCCCACCCATTTCTCTCTCTCTCTCATCTCACTCTCCCTCTCACCTTTCCAGACGAAGATCTTTCCGTCGGAGCCGTGATCGAGAATGAAGCAGTCGCCGGACTCCAGTGCACTCTGGGAGAACGGGTTTTCTGCCGCCACCAGGGCGATGGCCATGTCCCCGCCGGCGTTGGACACCTGGGAGAGGAAGAGGAAGATGAGGAGGATGGAAAGGAAGGAGCACATTCTGAATTTTCTGACTCCAGCCCAGAGCTCTGAGTCCATACCTTCTCGTATACAGTTTCGCCAACTTCCTGTTGGATGCGTCGGCTTTGATGTCGTCAGAAGCCCCCTCCGGTAGATCCGGCTTCGGTCCCAGAACCTGGGGGGTGAGGAGGAGAAGTGTTTTAGGAGAGCATTTCAGTAGGGGCGTTTCAGTAGAGGTGTTTCAGTAGAGGTGTTTCAGGAGAGGTGTTTCAGTAGAGGGTGTTTCAGTAGAGGGTGTTTCAGTAGAGGGTGTTTCAGTAGAGGTGTTTCCGTAGAGGGTGTTTCAGTAGAGGCGTTTCAGTAGAGGCATTTCAGTAGAGGCGTTTCAGTAGAGGAGTTTCGTTTCAGTAGAGGTGTTTCAGTAGGGGGTGTTTCAGACTCACCTCCAGCATCTTCTCTCGCTCCACACCCTCGTCATTCACGTACACGCGGGCGCGGCCGCTGCGCTCGTTGTCACGGATACCCTTGGCGACCTGCGTGGCCTTCAGCTTCTCAAAGCGGTTGCTCTGGGAACCGCACCACTGGTAGATCTCCTGCGGGGGTCAGGAGGAAAAGGGTTTCTGCCCTGGTCTACTGGTGGATTCTGCTTTACTAGTGAATAAAGTCTGATGGGTTAGCTTAAATAATTGTTTAAAATATTGCAGTTATGACTGAATTATTGACATCTTTATTTGACTGATTTTGAGGTACCCTGGCTGACCCTCGGACCTCTCTTAAGAGAGATATGCAAAAAGACAAATTCCAATTACCTTGTGTGTGTAACTTGTGTAACATGGCAAATAAAGAATATCATTATCATCGCCTGACCAATGAGGAGCCAGACCCCTGCATCACGTGACTCACGTTTCCGAGGTCCAGGATAAAGCAGTCTCCCTGGTTGAAGCTGTCCCAGCTGACCGGCACCTCCGTTGCCCTGACAACGCGGCGACCTTTGACCTGCAGCACCCGCTGCATGATGACCTCGTTGGTGACCACGTGTCTGAACCCTGAAGCCACACCCCCTTTCTGGAACAATGAGCAAAAAAAAAAGAGATTTTAGTCCTCACTTTATAAAGATATATATAAGAGAGAGAGAGAGAGTCATTATCTTCTTGGAACACCCAATCTTTGCCTCACTAACTCATCACTGCAGTGTCCTTTTCTCTCGCATTCTGGAGAACACAGACACGAGACTCAGCTTCTGCTCACTCCACGGTCACACAGAGGAGTACACGTCATGTGCAGCTGGTGCAGGCGAACAGTCTCCAGATCAGCCAGAGCCCCTCTTACATAAAGAGACCGGGACAGCGGTGCCAAAATCACTAAACTCCTCTCCCCCTAACAGTCCTTTAGCAGGATGTGCACTCGACAAATATACATAAACAAACATATTTTTGTTCTATTGTGTGGCTCAGTAGGTAGAGCATGGCACTGACAACCCTGACAAAGTTGTGGGTTCGATTCCCATTAGGACCACATGTACTGAAAAATTTATGCATTCATTACTGTAAGTCGCTTTGGATAAAAGCGTCTGCTAAATGTATATTTTAAAGACAATCAAAGTGTACAGATTGATCAGACTGGTCCAGATTGATCAGATTGGTCATATTGATCAGATTGGTCAGACTGGTCCAGACACAGGTTCTACACACCATGTACTTCAGGCCGGATTTGAAGTACCCCAGGAAGGCTCTGGACTCGTGGCCCTGGACCTCGCGGTACTGGATGGGTTTGCCGCCCAGGTAGTCGTCCATTTGCACGGTGAAGATGGCCGCCGCTCCACTCTCATCCTGGCTACAGAAATCGCCTGCAAGCGAAACGAGAGAGAGAGCAGACACTCATCACACCCTACACCCCAGCCAGACCCCTCCGCTCTGCCTCCTCTGGCAAACTGACTGTCCCATCCCACCGGGCGCCCGGCAGCCGCTCCTCGCGGTCTAGCCTCTTCTCTGTCCTGACCCCCCGGTGGTGGAACGACCTTCCGCAATCGGTCAGGACCCCGGAATCACTGGCAATCTTCCGCAAAACCCACCTCTTCAGACTCCACTACCACTGACTCTGTACATCTAGCTAATTGTCATCACCACTGCCAACATGTTTAATACTGCATTTCGTAATATGTATCTATGATTAACTTTCCCTTCCCAGTGTTACAGGTACGGTGTGCAGCTGCCAACAATGATGCCTATCTCTGTATTACTGCACTGATCTCTTGCGTGAACTGTGATTGATCTTACCATGTATTAATGCACATCTTGTAAGTCGCTCTGGATAAGAGCGTCTGCTAAATGCTTACAATGTAAAATGCAGACAGTGGTCAAGAAGTTAATTCAAGAGGAAAACTGTGGGTTCCTATGTTCACCTTACACTGCTCACCTGGTGGAACAGTTTCAGCAAAAAGGTCTGTACAACAATCAAACAGAACAACACAGCCACAGTTAAGTCAAGCGTGGGTTTAAAGCAGAACACAGCTGCTCTTTAGACAATGATCTATGAGTATATATCTTACATTTACCATTTTAACATCTACATCTAACTTCTTCCCTAGTTGAAATTTGAGGCCTGTTGGATCGGTTACCTTGCAACACTTCTCCCTGCAGTTAGGGGCTGTCTGGGCATATTTATCTCACTTAAACACATGATTGTCACCAGATACCAAACGTTCCTCAGGGAGAATTCTTCAGACCAGTTGCCGACTCTGATAGCTGGGAGGGTGGGCCTACATGCCACAGAGAGGTCTGTGGTCTGTGCACGAGGCCAGACACAAACTCCCTCCCAAAATAGCCGAGCGACACAACAGCCATCAAGCTGAGCTGAGAGCGAGGCGTGCCCACACCAGGGACAATGTGATCAATCAATCGATCGATCAGGATTTTATTAACCCAGAGGGGTTTGGCGTGCAGACAGGCTCACGCACAAAAACACACACAACATATAAAACGTAAAACACACAGTGACACTGAGTCATGACCCTCATTACCGTACCTTGTGAACAATAATCTTTCATCTAAACATTGTTTACACCTGTTACTACCAAGTAATAGATGTAATGCTGTTAAAAAAAAAAAAGGGCATAATGGAATACGGCAGGACGTTTTCTCTTTTAAACCCAGTGGAACTCACCCATTGGTGGACAGAGGCAGGTGTGACCCCCCCAGAAGCCCCCCTTACCGAGCCAGAAGTGCAGGTCGTACTGCAGGTTTCCGGAGCGCTGTTTGATGGTGTTGAGGACCAGGTAGGCGTCGCCCGTGTAGAAGCCCCCGTACAGGTTATCTGGCACCGCCACCAGGTCCAACTTCTCCACCCTCCACACCTGCAGGCCCGGCTGCTGGCCCGCCCGCTCAAACTCCGGGTGGTACACCATGCTGCCTGGAGACAGGACAAACAGCCGGGTCAAAACCGGGCCCAACGTCCCGTCCCAGCCAAGCCTGGGGGCTTCCTCCCCTGCTGCACCCATAAACCCACATTCGGTTATAAACCTGATTAAAGTGACACTCATTAAACTCCTGTAACCATTATTGTCACGTCAATATATGCAATTCATGCATACATTGTAATATATTCTAAAATATGTGCACTGTATTGCAAAAAAACGAGCATGCTAATAATTCTGTACGTTGTCATATTTGCAGTATACCTTGATGTTTAAAACATGTTCTTTAGTAACGGGTCACAGGGTGGTGCAGTGGTTAGGAAACAGAGCGTGTCGCCCAAAGGTTACAGGTTCAAATCCGCAGTTGTGCACAGTCAATCGGGCATTTGTGACCCGGTGGGGAGTGGCTTAAAGAATGTGGGCGCCCGAATTGATGGAGGGGGTGCCCCTGCTCACCATTTCCCCAGTGCCTGTTGCCTGTCCTGCTACTTGGATTACCTGCTTTTACTCAAAGTATGCCGAATGCACTGAAGTCCTGTTCCCAAGTGTTAGCAGTTAAACGACAGTTATACAAGCTCCAGGAATGTGTGTTATTTGAGCTCTGGATGCCCCGTCCCAGCCTGGGGGCTTCCTCCACTGCAGGCTCACAGTCAGGGGCACAGTCAAGGTCACAGTGAAGGGCACAGGAACAGGAAGTGGGTCAGAACTCCGGCCGGTGCCCACAGCTGTGCCACACCGAGCCCTTCTGTCGGGTGGAGCCAGACTCCCAACAGACCAAACGGCACAGCTGTTCATCTCATCAGACTGCCAACTACTTACACACTCACACACACACGCACGCGCACGCACGCACGCAAAGAAACATGCGCATACACACACACAATAATGCACACAAAGACACACACACACACACACACACAATAATACACACACTCGCACACACACACACACACTTCAGCCCTGTCTGTGCCCAGAGGGCCCTGTGGCGCTGTGATAAGTGCTTGTGAAGAGGGAGCTATGCGCGGCGCTGAGATTACCACTGGAGGCCGGGCCGGGCCCAGAGAGCTCCGGGATGTTTGAGATGTGAGTACGGCCCGGCCCAGGGTACAGACACATCGATACTCAGCGTGGGCACGCAATAACAACAGCAGACAGGGAACAAACGCCCCTCCCTCTGCTCTCCCTCACCCTGGTCTCTCTACGCTCCACACACCGATCTCTACACTCCACACACTGATCTCCACACACCTATCTCTACACTCCACACACCGATCTCTATACTCCACACACTCCCCACACCGATATCTACACTCCTGTAAGAAATACGGCAGCAGTCTGATCTTGATGAAGAAGGGTTTATTTCAGTAGCGACAGTAACAGTAAGTAAATGACAGGTAATACAAGAATACCAGCAAGCACTCTGGACTCAGCGGAGTTCGTCTGAATGCCCTTCTCCCAACTGAATGACTCTAAATACTCTTTTTTCGGCTTTGTTTTTCTGAGGCGGGAAACAGAAATGTGTATTCAGAAATAATGTGATTGATTTAAGGAAGCCAGTGTCCGGCCTCCTTAAATCAATCAGTTCGCTCATCACTATGAGGGGTCTGATTAATTCAGTTCCCGGGGCCTAGCCAGGAAACAGTCTACTGTATTGTTGATCAAGACTAAATGGTTGACCTGAGTAGCCATTTGATCACCTATCCATGTATTCTACTGGCCATTGGTTTCAGGAGTTTCTCTGTCTCTTCCTCTCAATCACCTATTCATATGTCAATGACTGCCTCCATTTGGCCGCACAGATCCTTTGTAATTGTGATATGATTTACCCGTCAGCTTACAGTTCAATATCTCTACACTCCACACACCAATCTCTACACTCCACACACTCCACACACCAATATCTATGCTCCACACACTGATACCTCACGGTGCAGACCGTGTGCATTAAAAGGTCACAGGGCGTCTCGAAAGGGAAGGGCCTGAATGTAAATATTTGCTGAGCTCTCTCGGGCTGTGGTCGGGCTGATAAGACCTAGCCCCCGTGCTTAATTTCCTCTCTGATGGGGCGTTCTGTTAACACGCTCAGCTGACTGAGCCTTCCCGTGAGGGGAGAGAGAGAGATGTTACGCAACAAATCTGTGTTTCTTTTCCCCTCTTTCAAATCCTGAAACTAATAACTCTACCAGTTCAGCATCCCGATCACCACAGATGCATTCTGGGAATGTACTTAGTTCCCAGTTCTGAACAGTAAACACCATTCCTGACTGGAGTGACTGACAGGCGACTGCATTCCGGAAGAGCCCAAAGATCCGTCTGCATGTCTGCTTGGGTCGGACTGTGGTTAGGACGCCATTTTGTTTCTACAGCAGCTCCTTCTGCAGTTTAGGATCAGGTCTAGCTTCATACATTCTTTTTTATTTTTTTGTAGAAGGACGCCCACACTGTTTGAAAAGAATCCTCTTGTGGTCGAGGTCCTCGGGAGGGGAAGTGGTTTCAGAAAGCATGCAACCCTAAACTTATTTTCCATCTCTTTTCCCCCCCAAACTAACTCTCTAGCTCTTGCATCAGGTCACTGTCTCTTTCAAACCAAACATTCCTTGCAGAATTTTCCAAACGTGGGCATGGCAATAAGTCACGGATGTTTTGCTGCTTTGCAACGGCCACAATTTGTCCTGATGGCAACAGAGAAGTGTGTACGGGCCACAAACTCAATGAACTAGACAAGAGAGCACACCCAGAGTTAGCGAGGGGTTCACAAATAAGCTACGGTGAAAAATAAATCCATCTGCTTCCAATTTACTAGTTATACCAACACTGTGGCATGCATGCCTTAAATATATATATATTCTTTGACTAATTTTTAACCCCTTGTTTTTGGAATGTTGAATTGTAATTTTAGGCCTGTCTCAGGGCTGTCACATTTTAAATTCACATATGTATATTTGGGAGAGCGAAGATTAGCACCCTCTCTCCTCTCTGCCAGCTGAGCTGCGCAGTCACTGCATCAGAGGAGGGGCCCCATGCGCAGCTGGTGCAGTCAGAGGGCCCATGCGCAGCTGGTGCAGTCAGAGTGCCTGTCAAATTCCACCCTCCTTGGACAACACTACACAATGCACCACCCTGCGCTGGCAAGGTCACAATTACGACTTGATAACAGACCATGGGGCACACCCACACCCTGGACCCCATTGTCTTAGCATGATAGGTGACCCAGCGACGCCCATTCCTTACATTTTGAGTGGCTGTTAGGACCTGGACTTGTAACCTGAAGGTTGTGAGTTCAGTTCCCAGGCAGGTTATTGTACAAAGTGTGGTGCTAAATTATTTCAGTAACATATGATACTGTACAAATTAATAATTAATATATCAAATTTGAGTATTCCTGGCAAAACGCTGTACCATGTGCATAATTCCTGGATGTGCTGCATTACTCAACCAACGGTAATATAGTTAAAAGTCATGATTTTTCACTTCGGAGTTAAGGCTATACACATGTAATTTGGTGATTTGCCATGGAATAGACTGTCCATGATAAAGGGAATATAAAAATATAAAAAAGCCAATGTTTCACTTTTTCTAATGGTAGAGTAACACCAGGAGGAATCATTGAATTTCATGTTGAAACAAAACAATTTAGGGCGTTTCCACTGCTGTTAAACTCAGAAAAGGGTATTTTTTGACCTGAGAACAACACAATTAAACATTAACCTTATGAAGAAGGAATTAATACACAATTTATGACAGGAAAGGCTTATGAAAGCTAAAGTCCACTTCCCTGTCACCATGAATCACACATCTACAGTCAAATTGTGAAGTAAAAATAGATAGTTGATACTCAGCTATCTACCAATCACAGACACCCACCAGCAGGAGGTAATTATTACATTATTATTAGGGAACTGCCCCCCCCCGTGCAAATATCACGTGAGACGGGAACCGTGCCTGCTGCGGGGGGCTGGTTTTACATAACCAAATCTGCGCCCCACAGAGTCACAGAGAGGAACATGGGAGAGGGGAAAGTGTGGCTGGCTCGGGGGGCTGGATTTACATAACCAAATCTCTGCCGCGCTCACGGCCACAGACTCACAGAGGAGAGGGCTGTTCCCCCTCAGAGGTCACACCAAACCCTCCAGTGATCAGATCCCGAGCGAGGGGCTTTCACATCGAAAACACAATCTGTACTGGAACGGAAAACCACCGCCCTGCCTTTCAGCCATCAGACATTTCACAACGACCAATGGCCAGCGTGATGAACAAAGCAGCAGCCAGAGGAGGCCACTAACCTCACATCCCCATGCAGACCCCGGGTACAGCACACAGCCAAAGGGCACACTCTCACATGTGACCTGTTTGGATAACAGAGGGACCCCCATCGCGCACAACATGAAGAGGAAGTTGTTCTCTACTGGTCGCGCGCGTATGTTAGGTGGTCCTATGGCAACGTTGCAAAATACCCCTGCAGTTCCTGCTTTTCAAGTAGGTTTGCAATGACAAAATATGACCAATATTTGACAGAATATCACCAATTTAAAAAACAAAAAAGAGAATTTTACAGAAGTTTGCACTGTCTGGGAGTAATGTTTTATTTCTTAATTTTGTTGTTTGTGGTTTTGAACAGGAAATGCATTTTTAAAAAGATATAAATTCTGATAACATACTGTATTTTTTTTAAAGTTGTTTTAATTGTACAAGAAACCATTGATGAAAATGACTGATGATGTTGCACTAGTGAGATTTTTAAAGACTGATGAGGAAAGTAAAACATGGATTTCTCACGACAGAAATATAAACAAGCAGCTTTGATGATGCTCTTCCTTTCTGTATTTCAGATATGAATCATATTTCAGGTTATTTGATATATATATATATATATATTATTTCAGGTTATTTGTTAGATTTATATATTTATATATTTAAGGATCTGTGTTTGACCTGCACCCCTTTAAGCAGGGACTCGGGTGGTATAAATAGTCTACAGGTCACATGACTGCAGACTGCAGTCTGATTGGCAGATGATGTGCTGCAGTCATCCACCCCCGTGAGTGACTCAGTCCTGCCCGGATCCACAGCCGACCCCGCCACCCACACACCCAGCCCCCGACTGGACGCCCCGCTTCCCAGCACAAGATATCAGATATGAGGGGGTACATCACCAATCCATTTGTAATGCTACCCTCTTAGAGACATTAGACCTTGCATTACTGCAAACTACACTGACCATCAGGAATCACACAGACACATAGCACATACACACAATAAACACACACACTCACACACAAAAACCACACACACACACACACAACACATCAGCACACACACACACACACAGCCATGTCCTGCAGATAATCAGTGCGTTTGATCTGAGAGTGTGTGTGCTGGGAGTCTACAGGCATAGATGTGGCCACCTGCACTAGCACAGCAATAGTTGGGATAATCCTCTCAGGCCCCACAGCACAAATCCCAAACCTGCCTTTCACACAGCACGGATAAAACTGTTCAAAACAACACAGTAAAAACAACACAGAAGCCAGTACCAGAAATGCCACTGCAGCAGTGTCCAAGAACCCCCCCCACGCCCTTTCTACAGCAATTACTGTTTGAAAAGCCAGCCGTCTGAATAACAGTGGAGTCATGCAGGGACTGGGGCCTTCACTCTGCTTTATGGGATCGTTATTTCTGCACGGACGAAGGGGAAGAGATCCGACGAGCACAAAATGGCCGCCTGTCCAGAGAGGACGGACACTGCACTGAGATTCACACAGACACCTCTTCATCCAAAACGTTCATACTGTCTCACGTGCAAAATGAAACAACGCTAATATAATCAACTATTTCCTAATAGGTAGAAGTAGAAAGACCACAAGTCTTCTGTGCTAAATGTCGTCCATACTCCGTAATGACAGAGCACCTCAGGTTCAAGCCATACACAGCTGCACACAGAATACTACATGACTGGGTTTCAGCAGAGGCCTTTACCCAGGGCAACTCACAGAGCTCACATTTCACACTTGATCCATTCACACAGCTGTATATTTACTGGGGGTAATTAAGCAGTTTGCTTAAGGGTACCTTGGCAGTGCCCCCACTTGGAAATCGAGCCTGCAACCTCTGGTGCCTCTGGCACAGTCACCCCTGCCAGACAGGCTTTGCCCCCGAAACAGACAGAGCAGAGAGTGTACCGATGATACTGATCGACATCACACCACTGTGGGTCACCTGGAGGGGAGGAACTGTGTGTGTTTGAGTGTGTGTGCATGTGTGTGCGTGTGTGTGTGTGTGTGTGTGTGTGGGGGGGAGGGTGACGTGTTTTTTCCACTGCTAAGCATCCATCCCAACACAACCCTCCCCCCACCCCTCTCTCCCCCCCTGTTTTTGGGGAGGGAAAAAAGTGAGTCAGATTGCACAAATGTCCTCCAGCTTTTGCAAATGTTGACACAAAGCACAAGACACCTTTTAACAGGAAGCATGGGGGCACTTTATTGCATTATAAAGTGTTGGGTGAGGTAATGGGCCGGGCTGTTCGGCCCATCGATGAGGCCAAATAAGGTTCAAAGTCCATGCCAGAGATTACAAGGCTGATTACCCTTTGGGTAAACGTAGGTCTTTCTTTCACAGGCAGGGTTAAAACAGGTATAAACCTGATGTTTGAGCAGGCACAAGCCCAATCTGCACCCAAACCAGAACTGCAGAGGAAGTCAAAAGTAGAAGCTCTGCTGCTCTGGGTTTGGAGAGTTTTAGCTGGTAGAAAATGCTTCAGCCTCACATGGTTTCTCCAGCCCAGCTCAGAACAGACAGCTGTTTGTTGAGGTTCACTGGAAAATAGTCAGGTCTTGGCATTCTTTCCTCTGGCTCCACACAGTACGGCGTCTGACTAGACTGTGATATTCTCTCCAATATTTTGAGAACCTTCCCTAATCACAGGAAAAGGCCTTGGTAATACTTCCTGCCCATGGGACCGTGTCAAAACCACGTTACGGGGAAGAGTCAACCAACAACCAAATAAGTTTTCTATATCAAATATTATATAATAAAATACAAAGCACTTTATCAATCCCCACAGGCGAAATATATATATTTTTTATGTTATTTCTAATAATATTTCTACTCTTAAGTTCCACACAAAACAATGGCAAAGATGACTCAGGGGGGCCTCGAATAGCGTAGCGGTCTAACGCACTCGCATTGACTGGTGCTTTGTGACTGTGAGCTGCCTATTGCGGTTTGAAACCCGACTGCGTCAGACCGGCCCTGATCGGGGGCGGCGTTTGGCTGTCCGCTCCAGGGGAAGGGGGGAGGGTGAGCTGGCACGAGCTCGTCCTGAAGCGCAAAAGGTGTCTCCAGAAAGTAGGTGGGCGAGTTCCGACCTCTGGGAATTAGCTTTCCCTGTAGAGACGGGCGGTGAGGGCGAATCGAAATAAATAGAGGGTATAATTGGCTACAAAAAAAAAAATTCCACTCAGGCATCAAGGCGATGCTGCTCTTGCAGGGTTCCATCAGCAGGGATTTGTCCGAGTTGATTGACACTCCATTAGTCTGGTCTGACTCAGACACCGTGCTGAAGGCTGGGATGGGAACACGCTGTTAAAATGGACAAGAGCTAAAGAGATTTAGGAAAGAAAAACATCTGCTAAAATGAGCACACGTGAATGTACACAGTACTACCTGAAGGCACATCTTATGTTTGTACAAAGTACAAAGCCACTGTCAAGGCTCTTTGCCCGAAAACAATTTCCAGTAAGTGTCTGGAAATGAACTCCTGGAGGAACGTGCACAAAGTAACAGCCCCATTTGCAAACGCTGCCATAAACAGACCAGGGGGCGTCCACACGAGCGCGTTACGGATGAGAGGTCGAACAGACGCCCTTACTCACTGCCATCGTTAAAGATCCCATGGTTCTTATTTCAAGGGTATAGGCGTTAGCCCCAGCATCTGTTGGCCTATTCACTCACAGCTGCAAACACAACAGTGATCGGTCTGTGGGCCTGGTCACAAGGCCAGGCGTGTACCAACCCCCCCCCAGGCAAACCACCTTCCTCTTTATCACGCTCTCTTAGTTCTGCAACGCTGGGGAGGAAGCTCATACTTCTGGATTATTGGAGTTTTTAAACAAAGACTCAGGAGAGACTCCTCAACCAGCTGAAACTAATCTCCCAACAGGTATAACATCACCATGCACCTTTCTCCCATCACGCTGAGCTGTTTCGGCCTGGGGGGTCAACAACCTTGTCCGACAGCCAGGTGCAATCCCACCTCTGGGCTCCAAGCCCAAGAACTAAATCCGCAACACAACCTTGCATAAAATACTACATCCTGTGTGTCACTAAACCCTCTACTCTGAACGCACTTTCTCTGTATGAGTATTTCTTGCTGAATTTACAGAACGCACATCCACCTTTAATTTAACTCTCGCCATCCGTGCTATTTTGTGTATTTCGCATAGACATTTACTTTTTATACACACCATCACAAATATCTGAAGGTGATACAGTTCCACAGTAAAGCACTGTATATGGTTTTCAGTAACGTATATGGTTTTTTACAGTAATAATATAATGATAATATAATAATATATGCCATTCAGCAGACGCTTTTATCGAAAGTGACTTACAGTAGTGAATGCATACATTTTTCAGTATATGTGGTCCCGGTAAGGGACAGTGCACCATGTTGCATTGTGGTTAAATTGTCACTGAGCAGCAAAACTTCACTTTTTAAATAAAACTGTACCTTTTAAATAATACTGAATTATATTTATACTGAATACTGATTATTATTATTTTTTACAGTATTTTCTAACAAACTCCCATGTACAATGGAATTGTTTTCATAACAAAACATGACATTTAGCAGACGCTTCGATCCAAAGTGACTTACAGTAGTGAATGCATATATTTTTCAGTGTATGTGTTCCCCAATGGGAATCGAACCCACAACCTAAGCGTTGTTAACGCCATGCTCTTCTTACTGAGCCATACAGAACCACGCTCTACCTACTGAGACACAGAGAACCACACTCTACCTACTGAGACACACAGAACCATGCTCTACCTACTGAGCCACACAGAACCACACTCTACCTATTGAGCCACACAGAACCACACTCTACCTACTGAGACACACAGAACAACACTCTACCTATTAAGCCACACAGAACCACTACCTATGATAGGGACTGTCTCTTGTCCTCTTTCCATCCCTCTGTTCAGCTCCCTGTATCCTTTCATTTTATGAGTGCTGATAAGATGAGTTCATTCAAAGACTGGCAGCGTGTCGTGATATCTACTCCTCACACTCAGGGAACACTCAGTGCATTATCAGTTCACTGTGTTCACTATCTGCTCTCCTAAAAGCCTGCTGTTATCCTACAACTCCTGGTCTCCTGCTTTTTGATTACAACACTACATGGACTAAAATACATTTAGGTATTTAGTTTTGTATTGCTGTCCATGGAAGCGAAGCTTGAATTGAATTGCCTCCAGGTTTCCATTATTTGCCTTTTCGCTAGTCAATAAAGCATGCGGGGGTCTAATCAGGTTGGCTCTTAAATGCCATTTTTGTAATATTGTCCTGCGAACATTCCAGCATCATGGTATTTAAGTGATTGCGGAAGAATACACACATGTGGACTGAATAACGCGTTCTCATTGTTTCACCGGGCATCGTTTATTCTGCAGTAACACTTGGATGCAGCAGCTGCGTTTGGCTTGACTTGCACGTGCTCGAATGGATGTCTCATCGTCGCTATCTGGCCGCATCACGTTTGCGCGCGCACTTCCTCAAACGCTGTCTGGCGATATATTTAGAAAAGCCGCCTGTGTTTAGTTGTGTGCGTTTCTATGGTGATTACAGATGTCCTTATTAGGACAGGGAATGTCCAGCTAGCAGTTATTCCGTGAGCCATTTGTAAACGCCACACCCCGTTTATGTGGAAATGTGATAGGCCTGACTATTATTCATTTTTGTATTGTTTCTAAATTTAATATAGGAGGGAATGCAGGCGCGGCCTCGCGCATACTCATCTTAAATAGGTGTGGCCCTATGTAATTTAATCCACTGTAAATGTAATCCACTTTATAGGCCTATGTTTTATTTTTAGTGTAATGATGGTTTTTTTGGCCACAAGCCTTGTCGCAAATATTCCCCTTTGTGGCAAGTCAAAACGAATTTATATGCAGCTTATTTACAAATACTTATTGAAGATGATAAGATATGCCCTTAAATGTACACGCGTTGAGCTGAAATACTCGCAATAAAACGTCACTTCTTGAGCAACATGCTTTAAATACTAAAATATTTGTTATAAATAAATAAAGAGATAAATGAATGAAATGCCAATTTTTCCGAGGCGCTGTTTAATGCAGATTTAGTTAAGATCTGCTTTATGAATACATTTAAATAAAACTACAGTCCTTACCTGTAAGCAATGATGCGCGTCTATTTGCTATGTCGGGCGTTATAAACTGTCACAACTATTATGACGGCTTTATGAGCTTTAGGGATTGTATCCGTTACACAAGGGGAAGCTATATACGGATTTTTAAAATGCATTTCGTGTAAAGTTCCCCCGTTTACTGTTACTGCTCTTCTCTTTCCGTTGCCCCAGTCCTTTTGGGGAACATTCTCTTATTCGCTTGATATCATGAACCGCTTTTCAAAAAAATGCGTTATAAACATTAAATCACAGTTCCGTTTGCTGCATCACCGCTGCACAGGATCGATCCACAGGCCACACGGGCAGCGCGCATAGACCATAGGCCACATACCTGAATTTATCATGAACTCAGTTCCGAAATAAACCGAAATACCGTTTTATAGCTACAGGGAATGCTAAATAAGCGGGTATCGGATTACAGAAAAGTGTGGTTGACGCGTAAAAGAACAGGACTCCACATTTTCCCACTACAGCTGCAGAAGTTGCAGAAGGGTAAAGCCACAAATTCGCCGCCTAGAAGAATGAGTTTAAATGCAGTTGTAAACAAATGTCCTTGATACAAAGTTAAAAAAACACACAAAAAACCTGGCGACAATGCTGCGTAGAAAGATGGTAAAACAGATGTAACGGACCGAATACGCCGATGGATCTGGCGATCGCTATCTTTCCATTGGCAACGGTTGATTCTCCCAAATGAAAAGAACCAGAAAAGCCGTGAAAAAAACACCAATCAAACGTTGTTTCTGAATCACAATAAACTGGCTAAACCCTTTCTCTGGGACTCCATCCTTACCTGATGCTGTACGATTATAACGCTTCTTGTCTCTTGCTGGAAATGTGTTCCTCCCGGAGAGCTCGCTGCAGAACTGTGTCGCTTACGGCAGGTCGTTTAAATGCGCCTGGGTAGGGGCAACTCCCTTCTGAGTCACAGACGGATCTTTCCGACTGTGAGCTGCGTAGAGGGAGCACACGGAGGGGGGAACAGGGATAGTGTTCGCCCCCTCCCTCTCTTTGGGCGAAAGGACAAGTACGGTCTGGTATTCACCCTGCAGCTGGAGTGCCGGTATAGCAAGGTGGTCCACGTTGGACTCTTTTTCAAAAAATGTGTGATGATTTAACTCCCCAATTATTACGTGCCAACTTTGTCGCTTTCTTAAGTAGGTGCGTTACCTTTTTGTGTGTTCGTTTTATAGTTCATAGCCTAAAACTTTTTCAGTTTTATAGGAATTCGTGCAAAAAATGTTAGCGCTGCTTTTATCGGTCAGACACAGATTTTAATTGAATTAGTCCTTATACCCCCCAAACCATTTCCCCTTCGTTTGATGAACACGTCGGTACTGATGTGTAACACAACTGGTCGCCGCTTGAATTCGGTTCCCCTTAATCACCCTGGTGCCGGGTAGTTGATTGTACATTACATTTAACATTTTAAGCATTTAGCAGACGCTACAAGATGTGCATTAATACATTCTTCGCGCAAGAGATCAGTGCAGTAATACAGTAATATACATCATTGTTGGCAGCTGCACACCGTAGGCTACCTGTAACACAGGGAAGAAAAAGGTTAGTAAATCTTTTTTATTATTTTTTAGAAAGTTTTAAACAAGGATACATATTACAAACAGCAGTATTACACATGTAAGCAATGGTCATGACAATTAGTTAAATGTACAGATTTCAGTATATTACCGGTATTCTCGTGATACACAAATAGGTGGCAAAATGTAAATGCTTAAAAATGTAAATGTAAACACATTTAAGCGTGATATCCTTTTGATTACAGTCTTTGGAAAGTGTTTGTTGTTGTTGTGGTTGTTGTTGCACGAGGCTTGGAAGCCTCCGAGGTCCCCTGCAGCCTCTAGTTGTGATTGTAATTATGTACGCTATTTATTGTTAATACATATCCCCCCAAAATGTCTGTGCACAAGCCTAGGCAATAGAAAGAAAGAAATAAAGCACTAGTCATATCAATAGTCCTGACATGTGCTGCGTTTGACACAATAGACCACCAAACTCTTCTGAGCAGACTTGAAAACCTAGTTGGACTGCGTGGACAGGCACTCTCTTGGTTTAAATCCTACCTGTCAGATGGGTATCAATTTGTGCAGTTAAATGATGAGCCCTCTGCTCTCATCAAGGTGGAATATGGTGTCCCTCAAGGTTCTGTTTTGGGGCCATTATTGTTCTCCCTTTACATGTTGCCACTTGGTGATGTCATTCGTAAACATGGCGTACATTTTCATTGCTACGCAGATGACACATGATACTTATCAATTAAACTTATCAATGAAAAAATTGGTACATGCCTTTGACATTATTGCAATGCAATGCATACTGTCTGGCTGTTCCAATACCTCACTCAGGAGCCTACAACTCATATAGAATGCTGCTGCAAGGATCCTAACTAGAACAAAGAAGTATGAGCACATTAGTCCTGTGTTAGCGTTACTTCACTGGCTTCCTATAAACTATCGTGTAGACTATAAGGTACTTCTCTTAATTTATAAGGTGTTGCATGGACTTGCACCCTCTTATTTGACGGATCTACTTCATCCCTACAATCCCCCACGTTCACTTCGTTCACAAGATGCAGGCAACTTGGTAGTCCCTAGAATATCAAAAAATACAGCAGGTGGCAGAGCTTTCTCCTATAGAGCTCCTTTACTGTGGAACAGTCTACCCGTCTCTGTGAAGGAGTCAGACACGGTCTCAATTTTCAAGACTAGGTTAAAAACACATCTCTTTAGTCTCTCTTATAGTCATTAGGTGCAGATGTGGAGGGGGCGTAGCAATAGAGCCTTCTGGTGCAATGAGCTACCCTTACTGTCACCAATCATAAGTGATGATCCGCCCCTATCAGGACTGCTGATGATGTGGTGGGATGGTCTCTGAGTGCCCTCTTGGCTGCATGCTCCCTGTGCCACTCACCTAATTAGTTATGCTGCCCTAGATTACTTCTGCTGGTGCAAAAGTGTTATCACTCTACTCTTTCCCCTTATCTGTGTGATATTTATCATAGTCATAATTCCACCTTTCCTCTTTTCTCCCCGGCTTCGTGGCACCTGCCCCAAAGTCAACCCCCCACCCCTGCCATGTGTTAGCCGGATGCCGCTGGCCCGGACCCTAGCTGCTGGTTTCATCCCCCGCCCTGCCCTGGTATCTGGAGGGATGAGGTCCACCCCACCCCTACACTTAGAATGCCCTTCCGGTGGTCTGTTAAGCCTCATGAGCCTCAAGGACTATTTGTTTTGTTTTTCTCTGTAACCCACAGTTTTCCAGGAGTTCATCTCGACCGCCTTTTAAGGGGTCAGGGAATAATTTTCAGTCTCCCACATTGGTTCCAATGGTTTTCTGGTTTTTTGATTCCCTCTGAAAAATGCCAAATGCCAATGTGTGACAACCTGTTTGTAAATGGCTCTATACAAAAATAAAGATTGATTGATTGATTGATTGATGTCCCACGAAACCGCCACCGGCTTTATCCGGGATCAAACTAGTTTTATGGCGCCCTCTAGCGCCAATTATATTCCATCGCCACATAGATTGAATTTCCGAAACAGGCCAACGTTAATATTCTGCTTTGGGATAGCCTAATACTTTTAAATCTTTAATGCTTTCATGTTTTACTGGCGGGTTTGGGCGCATAACAATTATGAAATGTGTCATAAATGTGTTGGGTTCTAAATGTTAACCCTGGTCGAGTATTTCTGTGTCAAGAGGATTGAGCTAAGAGATATAAAAGCTCTACACAAACTACAATTAAGGAGTCTGAACACCTGCTTTAACAGATTGTAATATTCTTGACATGTAACTTTTATACAGACACAACTTCATATTTAAATAATTACATGATGTTACACCCCTTGAAACTGATTTTTTAAATCTGACTTTTTATACCACAGCAAAGGCAGGACATTGGGATCAGCTTCCACCTGTTTTCTTAATTGATTTTAGGGGCGTGTCTGAGATATATTTATAATCAGCGTCATCCTCACCAGCAGCAGTAGTAGTAGTAGAAGTAATATTATTATTGTTTAATGCAAAAACGAACAGGTGTCGATACCGGCATAACGTCCCACGCCCACTTTACAGCAGCTGGGTAACTTATTGACTGTAAATGAAAAGCAAGCTCTGTGTCTATAAAGCAGGTCACTGCCTAACAAACAGCTATTGTTTTAAGAGCGCAGCCAGCCTACTTTAAATCATTTTTATCACATATTAATACATTGATTTGTCCTGGCCCTGTCCATCTTGTGCCTGCGTGTGGAGGTAGCGGGACTGGATTAATTTGCGGCATAATGGGCCTGAATTTGCGGCACATTGGGCATGAATTTGCGGCATATTGGGCACGCGATGCCCTTTGTCCCACAAGCCCATTGTGCAGGACAGAGGAACTCTGCGCAGCGCAGGCCGCCATCTTGGACAGGCAGTCCCGTCGAACCCAGGACAACCTGCGGATCCCTTCAGAGTCGGGGACGATAAACACAACCCTAAAACACTCTGAAAACAACGGTAAGGATGGACACGTTGTGTATAACCCCGCTAAGCCGCGTGCGGTCACGGGAAAACTGGACGGTACATAGACGGCCAACGACGTGGCTGGTTTAGTTGCGTTTAGCTTGCTGGCTAACCGGTCGGCTGTTAGCGAGTTAGGTGGCTAA
Source organism: Aldrovandia affinis (assembly GCA_029706075.1). Classification (NCBI taxonomy): domain Eukaryota; kingdom Metazoa; phylum Chordata; class Actinopteri; order Notacanthiformes; family Halosauridae; genus Aldrovandia; species Aldrovandia affinis. The sequence goes on from JAINUG010000175.1 coordinate 1,752,380, forward strand.
CGCTGGGAAGCTAGCGCTGCTCACCTAACGTTGGTGATTTCTGAATAAATATCTCGCTAACGTCGGCTAATCCATCCGCTGGCATCGCCAAGAAAAGCAGGAAGGATGGGGTGGCAACACCCAGACTACAAATTGGCTTGGTAATAAATCTTAACGTTAATTAGCTAAGCTGCCGAGCTAATCATTATTTTTCTGTGGAACTGAAAGGTGAATATCTTGTTAGCTTGTTAACTCATCTTTTGGGATTTTTTTTAGCGAGCAGGTTGTTGGGTTTCGCTTAAACTGAAACTGTTTATTCGGTAGCTGGCTGGACATCTAGCAGACACCCCAGAAGAGTTTGCTCGATGTTCGTGTGTTTTATTAGCCAGCGATTTAACGACAGGGTGTGATCGCACTACCTGTGCGGGATTAGTGCCCGGTTACAGAGCACTGTCGCGGGCAGGTTTCTCTGGGATTAGTGCCCGTTTACAGAGCACTGTCGGAGGCAGGTTTCTCTGCCCTGTTAGAGGAACGTGGAGATAACTTCACTACCTGCTTGTGTGGAGAGTGACACGGTTTCATTTTAAAAACACAAGTAGGGACGAACATGGAAAATGAACGCAAGCTACAAATGTTTTGATACAGGGCATCGGCGTGTTGTTAATGCAATGTGTCAATCTGTCCCTACTCAAATAAACATTCAATAATGATAATAATAATAATCATTTCCTGTCTGTCCGTTATCTATCGATGTGTTGACAGCCGTCAGTAGCCGTGGTGGTGTAGCGGTGCTAGCTGCTCCGGTAGCCGGTCTCTGGGTGATACCCCGGAACCGGAGTGATGATGCGCTGCTAGGCCGTAGCTTCCCGTTAGGGCGACGATCAGACAGCGTACCGTTTTGACGGTGAAGCGGGTCTGTGTTCGGGGCCGCAGCCCGTCCGCTCCCCAGCTCGCTAACCTCCGCACACGGCCCTGTGTTTTGTACGTGGCCGGATGGTAGATATTGTGCGGCCTCCTGCGGCCACTGAACCACCGCCGCCTCATTTGTGCGCGTCACCTCACCGTATACACGGCTAATTAGACAAACGTTGATAGCATTGCATTGGGTTACCAGCGAACGTTAGCTTGCTGTGTGCATTTTATTGGTAGATCGATAGTTATCTTGCATATAGTGAGCGTGTTAATATCGCTCGCCAGTGAGGTATTTGCATGCACAAACCGACGGATAGCGTGGTGAAGGCTAGCGGGCTAGCTGGTTGTTTACGTGTTTTTCACGCTTCATCAGCTTGATTCTATTCCTCCTCCCACCGCCGTGTTCAAGGCCTGTCTGGTTAGTTAGACAGATAATTTAGCGAACCGTTAGCTAGTTCAGTAACACGGGTTAGCCCGTTTGAATTCATCATTATGCCAGATGACACAACAGGCAGGTCTTGGTTTAACTAACCCTCGTTCAACACCAGTATATGATGAAAAACCAGGATGCATTTTCAGGGTTTGGTTTGATCAGAAAACGGAGATGTGGTTTCACGTTTTGTCTAACGTTACACAGGTGGATCGGTTGAGTTCTGAGTGTGCTCATTAAATAGGTTGAATAAACTTCCAGACCGAGATTACATTATCAATTTATATATAACCCCGGGGTGGGAAACGACAACAATCGCTCCTCGTTACGTTTCGTGGAAGAACCCTAAACAAAACAGCAACACCCAGTTACGTGCCACAGTTACCCGCCTTCACAGTTGACCTCAGTTGACCTCAGTCGTGGGTGTTTCTTCTCGAAAGTGTCACATCAGCACAACGAAACTGAATCAAAATTATGTTTAAAAAAATCAAAACAAAAAACAGGAAATATCGTCAGAAATCCGTTACAGAAAAGACCACAATAATGCAGTTTGTTCAGGCTACGTTCTGAAAGTAAATGTCAATGTTGTAAAATTAGAACACCCATAGAAACACGTCACTGACTGGTATCCCCGGTGCAGTATGTACACAGTTAACTGCCTAAATAAAAGAAACCCAAACATAAAGGGTCTTAATAGGGCATTGGGCCCCCACAAGCTGCCAGAACCACTTCAAGTGCACCTAGCATAGATTCTGTGAGTGTCTGTAACTACACCATTATGATGCTCATCAAACCATTCAGTGACCACTCGTGCCCTGTGGATGGGGGCATTTGTCATCCTGGAAGAGACCACTCCCATCAGGATAGAAATGTACCTTGCCCTCTAAAGCATTACATTACAGGCATTTGGCAGACACTCTTATCCAGAGCGACGTACAACAAAGTGTTAACCGTAGTCAAGAACAGTTTAGCTGAAAGCCACCTTAGCGGGAAGTACAGTTCCTAGGTGCTAGGAGCAACCACATAGTTAGACTAGGACCCTGTAGGTAAATCTGTAGCCACAATTCAAAGGTAGCAATAAAGCAATCACTGCGGAAAATAATGCCTAAGCCTAATACAATACAAACAAGTAGACGTGTGATACTAAGCAGCTACGTCCCCAAGTTAACAAAACTGTACTACAGGGAGAGGTGCACCCTGAAGAGGTGAGTCTTCAGTCGTCGCTTGAAGGTGGCCAGGGTCTCAGCTGTTCTGACTTCCACAGGAAGGTCATTCCACCATCGTGGAGCCAGAACTGACAGGAGACGTGACCGGGAGCGCAGGTGCGGGGGGGAGGTGCTAGGCGTCCTGAGGTAGCAGAACGGAGTGGTCTGGCAGGTGTGTAGGGTTTGAAGATCTTGAGGAGGTATGTTGGGGCTGATCCCTTGACTTCCTGGTATGCTAGGACCAATGTTTTGAATTTGATGCGAGCTATAACAGGCAGCCAGTGGAGGGTAGTGAGCAGGGGGTGACATGGGAGTGTCTAGGAAGGTTGTAGACCAGACGGGCTGCAGCGTTCTGGATGAGTTGCAGGGGTCTGATGGCAGATGCGGGAAGGCCAGCCAGGAGCGAGTTGCAGTAGTCCAAGCGGGACAGTACCATTGCTTGGACCAGGAGCTGGGTAGAGTATGTGGTAAGGAAGGGACGGATTCTCCTGATGTTATACAGGAAGAATCTGCACGCCCGGCTTACCAATGCAATGTTCATTGATAGGGACAGCCTGTTGTCCATCACCACACCGAGATTCTTTGCGTAGGGTGATGATGTCACCAAGGTGTCACCTAGAGGAATGGAGAAATCAAGGTGGGGAGAGTTTAAGGCATTTACATTTTTACATTTTAGGCATTTAGCAGACGCTCTTATCCAGAGCGATTTACACAGTTTACATTTATTTACATGCAATCCATTTATACAGCTGGATATTTTACTGAAGCAATTCAGGTTAAGTACCTTGCTCAAGAGTACAACAGCAGTGCCCCACCTGGGGATTGAACCTGCAACCTCTGAGTTACAAGCCCAGCTCCCTAACCATTACACTACACTGCCAGCCATTCATGCCAGGAATGAAGATTAGTTCTGTTTTACCTGGGTTGAGCTATAGGTGGTGACTGTCCATCCAGCTCTGAATGTCCCTCAGGCAAGCAGAGATGCGGGTAGAGACCTGAGTGTCTGATGGGGAGAAGGAGAGAAAGAGTTGAAGCAGAACTAAAGTCTAGAACTTCACAGAGAGGAATACTCTGGTCAGGTCCCTTATTACACCTAAAAATGCATGTTTGTGAGTAAAGTTGTGCAAAGAACACAGGCAGTGGTCCACTGAGCAATGGAAAGAAAGTCATGGTCAGATGGGTCATCCTTCACCCTGTTCTCAACAAGCGGACTTGTGTGGTGCACAGCAAAATAAACTATTGGCCCGAGTGCTTCTTTCCCACAGTGAAGGGTTTTGGTGGCTCTGTAATGGGTGCATTTTGAGGGGTGCATTTTCCTGCCATGGTTTAGGTCAAACTCTTTCCATTGAGGGCCGAGTGTATGCAGGTTTTTTGTTGCAACCAATGCACTACACCAGGTAACTTCAATTAGTTCTCCTTGCAACATTAGTTGCAACAAAAACCTGCATACGCTTTCCCACTGCCAAACGTGCCCCAACAATCACCCCTCTTTCAGTCACTGAGATCTCTTCTTCCAGCCATGGTAGCCAAAATAATGGGCAACTGGGCCTGCCCAGCATTTTTATACATGACCCTAAGCATGACAGGATGTTAATTGTTTAATTAACTCAGGAACCACACCTGTGTGGAAGCACCTGCTTTCAATAAACTTTGTATCCCTTAAGTGTTTACTTTTTTTGTTGTTGGATGAAGCAAATCATTTAAAATCTTTTTCTTTGAAAACAAGATATTGACAGAAAATGATGTTGTCTTTGTTTGTTTTAATGTTTTCCTGGGGCCTGAATAATATGATACTGTGGCTAAATGTGGATATCTTACCAGAAGGCTCATGTAGTGTTATGTCGAACAGGAACGAACCCAAATGCAGACACAGACAAGGTTTAGAATGGAGAGTGATGATTTAATAATAGTAATAAGAGAGGTAGTGGAAAACGATGAGCTGGACAACGGAAGGGATGCACAGGAGGAGTGGACGAGATGACTGGACAAACAGGATGAGGGAACCGGAGGGCAAGCTAAGCGTGCAGGCAGGCGGGGCTGGCAGGACGGACAGAGCTGGCAGATAGACGAGGAATGGACCTGAACACAAAGGGAGACAACAGGAACAAGGGTTAACGTGAATTTAACTCGACACACAAAGAACAGTAAACACAGAGTTTTAGATAAGGCTTTCTGAAGTCCGTTTCTACCGGGGTAGGGAGAACAACGATCTGACGATGAATGACTAGAAAACCGGGATAGATATACTGCAGGGCTGATGATCTTGATGGGAGGCTAGTGTGCCGGAACGGATGACGGAATTAGCAACACGTGAGCATGATGAGGAGTAATGAGGGTTGATAATTGAATAATAGAAAATAATAAAACAACACAAACAATCACGCGGGAGAAACCAGACAAAGGAAAAACGAGACAGGAACAAAGGGAATGTGACATGTAGGAGGCATAGTGCTTGCAGTAACAGTGTAGGTAGTGGTGAAAAACGCTGTGGTGGTGATATGAATGTGTGTGTGCGTGCGTGCATGCTTGAGACAGGGAGGGAGGAAGAGAGACCGACAGACAGAGAGGGAGAGGAACCGTCTAAATGGCAGAAAGGTCACATGCTCTACTGGGTACTTGTAGGCCGCTTCAGGAAGGAGGAAGTCTTTCCATCAGGTTTTGAAATCATGAAGCAGGCCGCCCTGATGATGACATAACCTCCTCCTCTTCTTTTCCTCCTCTTCTTTTCATGCCCATGAGAACTCCTCAGAAGCATCGTGGCAGAAGGGGTCACTCACCCTTCACCTGCTGTGGGCCATGCAGGGTGTCTGAGGGTCCAGGGTTATTCAAACAGGGTTACGGCCCTAACTTTGATGTGTCCATTTAGTGGTGCTCCACCATTTTACCTTACATTTTAGCCATTTGGCAGACGTTCTTATCCAGAGCGACTTAAAATAAGCGCATTTAAAATGGCAAGAATGTTCACAGCTAAAGCAAGAGATCACACAGCCATCGTAGACAGATGCGCCTAGCAAACCTACAGAATGGAGAGAAAGTACTTTTTTAATTTAAAAAAAATATATATATTCAGTGGTAGTGTAGTCTGAAGAGGTGGGTTTTCTATTTTTAGAATTAGAACTGAGCAGCTCCATTTGTTAGTGTGGTTTCTTTACTTTTATCTTGGCATCGGTAAGTGGATACGTCGCATCCTACCTCTCTCAACCCAATTTGAGTAATTCTGTGTAAACGCGGAAGGGACCTCCAAGTAAACAAATTATGTGTGGCTTCCGTTGTGGAAACAGATCTGAGTGCATTCTCACTCTGAAGAGTCTGCGCTGGAGAGGGATAAGATCAACTCTCTGGGATGTTATTCCTTGTGTGGGTCTCATCTCCTTTTTTAAAATTACTTTTTTCCTTCTTTCCTTAGTTCAGTGAATTTGACTGAGCGCACGTGTGTGGGTGTTTTGAATGCATTGTGTTCATTGATTGGTTTAATACTCAACTTCAGGCGGCGGATAGCGTATCGGTCTAACGCACCGTATCTTGGCTGGTCCGATACAGTGTGCGCTGCCTGTCAGGGTCGCGGTTCGAAACCCATCTCTACCAGACCGGCCCTGGTCGTCAGCCCCGATCGGTGGCGGCATTTGGCTGTCCGCCCCAGGGGGAGGGGGAGGGTGAGACGGCTCGGGTCCGCCGTGAAGCACGTAAGGGAGTCTCCAGAGCGTGGGTGGGTGAAGCGGAGTTTGCTGCCCTCAGGTAATTCGCTTACCTCGTAGAGACGAGCGACAGACTCGTGTGGGGAGGTTAAATCTAAATAAATAGAGGGTGTAATTGGCTACTAAATTGTGAGGAAAAACTGGAAAAATCTGGAACTTCAGAAGGAAAGGGTGACAATGTTAAATTGATTCCCAGTAGACACAGTTCAGTGGTGTGGGGGCTGAGAGAGAGAGAAACGGGAAATGTTACAGGAAGTGTTTGATCACAGGAAGTGCCACAGGAAGTTGTAGTGAAGTGTTACAGTGACGTGTTTAAGAGTTGGACAGAATAATCAAATCAGGGTTAAAAACAAAGTAAATATTTGTCAGGATGTTGTTGTGAACCCTGTGACCTCAGGGCTGCTCTTTGCTGTTAGAATAGAAAGGCGTGTGGTCTGTGGAGCACTTTGCCTTTCTCACCCCTGGTCTGAATCGTTCCTTGTTGTAATAATTTGAGTTCATCTTTATCGTTGATTAGATGCAGCGTGGCTGAGCAGCATCACTGGAGAGGCCAGCTCATTCCGGTTTAGGTTTTGATCTGTCTGTCAAACTGGTTATTCTGAACAATGCAGATTATATTACAGTCCAGTACCATGTGAACACTGACCAATCACACCACCTGCTGCTCTTGCAATGCCCGTGTACAGTAGGCTCCGTTTGTATTCACACCCTTCATAAAGATGAACAAAAGAGATCCTATAAATTAAACTATATAAGTAATGAGGAATATTTTATGCTCAAGAAATTCAGATTCAATTCCAAATTCCAATTCCAAATTCAATTCAATTCCAAACCTACATTACTAATTGTTCAGAAAAACATTTTGTTTTATTGATAATAGATGTTTTTTCCAGAAAATATCTGGATCACAATTATTCATACCCTTAACTATTCTTTTACATTTAATCCAACAAAAACATATCTTCATAAATATACAACTTATTTGAAGTCCATTGGAAGGTTATTAAACTATACAGTGGCCTACAATGGTTTCCTGTTTCCGTAGGGTATAAAAAGGAGGGAACCGTGTTGGTGAATCGCTTTCTAAACATCGCCGTGTTGGTGAAGCTCTTTCTAAACATCGCCGTGTTGGTGAAGCTCTTTCTAAACGTTGCTGTGTTGGTGAAGCTCTTTCTAAACGTCATCGTGAGGGTCGCAGTAACGGCCTGTTTACTCTCAGGGCCGTTGAGGGCCTGCGATCACCTGACCCTGATCACTTCCTGTCTGCCTTTCCGTAACGCGTGGAGCAGGATCTCTGGCTTCCAGAGAATGTGTGCCCTCCTGTCCGAGCTCTGTCTGTCTCTGTGTCCAATAACATCTCTGTCTGTCTGTACAGTTAATCCAATAACATCTTTCTCTTTCAGAGCCAAAATGGCCACCGCTCCATACAACTATTCCTACATCTTCAAATACATCATCATCGGTAAGTGTAGGAGAGGAGATCTCAGGCCTCCTGTTGAGTTGGGAGGAGATGGGTGCTGTATCTCAGGAGATATATATATATATATTAGGGGTGTAACGGTACACAAAAATCACGGTTCGGTACGTACCTCGGTTTTGAAGTCACGGTTCAGTACAGTGGGGGGAAAAAGAAATGCAAAATATAAAATTGCTTTTCATTTATTATGAACTTTGTAGACAGTGGCTAATTGGCTATAATTTACTGAACAAAGTGAGGCACACATCTCGCTTTACTGCTGCAACCGCACACCAAAAAAGTTCCGCACGTGCGTTCGCGGTTAAAGCAAGATTGCATTTGTTGGGTTCACAGTGCGTACCGAACCGAAAGTCCTGTACCCAACGGTTCGGCACCAATACGTGTACCATTACACCCCTAATATATATATATATATATACAGTATATATGCCATATAGCAGACACTTTTATCCAAAGCAACTTACAGTAGTGAATGCATGCATTTTTCAATATATGTGGTCCCAATGGGAATCGAACCCACAACCTAAGCGTTGTTAGCGCACCTCTCTACCTACTGAGACACACAGAACCACGCTCTACCTACTGAGCCACACAGAACCACGCTCTACCTACTGAGCCACACAGAACCACGCTCTACCTACGGAGCCACACAGAACCACACTCTACCTACGGAGCCACACAGAACCACACTCTACCTACGGAGCCACACAGAACCACGCTCTACCTACGGAGCCACACAGAACCACGCTCTACCTACGGAGCCACACAGAACCACACTCTACCTACGGAGCCACACAGAACCACGCTCTACCTACTGAGCCACACAGAACCATGCTCTACCTACTGAGCCACACAGAACCATGCTCAACCTACTGAGCCACACAGAACCATGCCCTACCTACTGAGCCACACAGGACCACACTCTACCTACTGAGCCACACAGAACCACGCTCTACCTACGGAGCCACACAGAACCACACTACCTACGAGCCACACAGAACCACGCTCTACCTACGGAGCACACAGAACCACGCTCTACCTACTGAGCCACACAGAACCACGCTCTACCTACTGAGCCACACAGAACCATGCTCTACCTACTGAGCCACACAGAACCACGCTCTACCTACTGAGCCACACAGAACCACGCTCTACCTACTGAGCCACACAGAACCATGCTCTACCTACTGAGCCACACAGAACCACACTCTACCTACGGAGCCACACAGAACCACGCTCTACCTACGGAGCCACACAGAACCACGCTCTACCTACTGAGACACACAGAACCACGCTCTACCTACTGAGCCACACAAAAGCATTTGCAGGACGTGTAAATAACACTAACCTGTCAGGACGCTGTTGCCGGGCCGGACAGTTTCCTTTGTCCTGGGAGGAGTAGCGTGGGTTTAATTCGGCTCCTGTGGTCCCCGCCTTGATACCGCCCCCTGCCAGGCGGCCGCAGGATGGCACTTCTCCAATCAGCTCGAGTTATCTCCTGTAGTACTGTGTGGGCTGCACAGTGTAAAATAGTCACTGGCTAGGGTCCCCGGGTGACGCAGCGGTAAAGGCACTCCCCTGGAGTGCATGCTGCCCACTGCGACCAGGGTTTGGAACCCCCGGCCGCGCCAGCCCAACTCTGTTTAAAATGTACGTTGCTAATCTTTTCTTCTCCTACTCCGCAGGGGATATGGGGGTGGGGAAGTCATGCTTGCTGCACCAGTTCACAGAAAAGAAGTGTAAGTTCCTAATTTCTGCCCAAATGACTGAATAATTGTGTTTGAAAAATAAAAAATAAATAATAGTAATGTAATAGCACATTTACTGCAGAGTTTACACACACTCTGCGAGTGGTCTGAGGTTTTCGTAAATTTCCTTTGCATGTCCGAACAAGTTGGAATCCACATTTTTGTGTTTTAAATTATTTTATTTTTTTACACAACATCATGTGTAAATGTTGGTACGAAGGACATTTTTTACATTTTGTTGCTTGGTAAATGAGGCCCATTGACCGCTTCATCAAAGCTCAATCAATATTGGCTCAATCAAAACACACGGTGCTGCTATAGGGCTCCAAATATGAGCGAATATTGAAATATTGACTAAAAATGATGTCACCACCATCTCCATTGGCTTAATTGTGGCTATGGGTGCCTGGCCCCGTAATCGTTATTTTATAAGCTGTATTTTATAAGCAATTTTCTCAGATGTCACTGATTGTGTTTTCTGTTTGCCTGTGACAGTAGTAGATCCATTATTGCCCTGGAAGGAAATACATTCACTTAATAAATTAAGGATCAATACGTCCGAGTTGTGAAATTACATTAGTTTAAAAATGTTTTAAAGTTTATGTACATGATGTACTGAATTTAAAGAAAAGTTCTGATCAATCTTAGAGTTGATAGTAATGTGAGTGGAACGCTCGGTGTGTAGAGTGTTAGGGAGCAGCAGTGCATTGTGGGGGAGAGTGAAGGAAAAACTTGAGTGTCGTCAGTTCTGTAGATGTGTCCCTCTCTGGTGACAATGGGCCACTTCTGTGCGGCCCCACGCCCTTCTTGTGAGCGGGTAACACAGCTGAACGTTCGTGTTCAGCTCCCCCTCCCCCTACGGCTCACGCTGTTTACCCAGAGCACAAGAGCACATAGAAATCATCTCACAAGCAGGCTTTGTGTGCGCTCCAGGTTTCACCCTGTTTCCTCTTCAGTGTGCAGATTAGAGGTCATTGGACTCAAAGCACCCCTCATATAAAAGCCATTAACTATATTAGTAAGAAGTCAAATCTTGCGATCCATCATTTGCCTGCTTAGACACACAGATTTGAATTGATTACCCCTCTAAAGCTCGTAAATTAATTGTGTGACAGTTTGGAAACGGTCGATGCCTGCGACAAGTGTCACATTTCTTTTAACCGACAGACTTCCTCATTTACATTTTACATTTGGGCATTTAGCAGACGCTTTTATCCGGAGCGCCTTACAAGATGTGCATTAATACATGGTATGAATGATTCAGATATGAAGGTGTTTTTCTATTGCGCGTTTTGCACATGGTCTGTTCCTCCTCTGTTGGCGTGTGATCGCGGCCCTGTGGGTTTACGGTGGTGGGGGGTCACGTCACGTCCTGGGCGGGAGGAGGAGCGTGGAGCTGTGAGGGAGGAGAGGGGAGTTTAATTACAGACATCAGAGGGATCAGTTAGCACAGCGAGGAGCGCTCGAATAGCACAGAGCAGAGAGCGGCCTCACAGCCGACCGAACGCCCTTCTCCCATGATGCTCTGGAGCTGAGGCTCCGCCTCCTTCACCTTGATAGGTCCAATAAAGGATCGCGTCTGCACCGAGCAACAGATCAGTCACTTATAATTCTTTGGGAAAACCAAATGCACAATTCCAAAGACACAGAGAAATGTCACTGTAAAAAAAATATATATTATATACAAATTATTAGGGGAAAATTTTTTATTTAAAAAAAGCTATAAACCAGTGTAATCAAATGTGAGTCGTAAGAGCCAATCCCGTGTCAGACTCGAGTGACGCTGGACCAATGAGATTGTTGCGACGGGGCCTTCGCTATAGGAAGCTTGGTCGTGTTTAGACACCCGTACATGGCGGATAAAGAGGCCGGTTTAGGGACGGACTCTGTGTGCGTGGCGGTTTAGAGACAGACGTTTTGGGCGTGATCGTGGCTCATGTTGGTGACTGTCCCGACGCGTCCCTTCCCCAGTCATGGCCGACTGCCCCCACACGATCGGCGTGGAGTTCGGGACGAGGATCATCGAGGTGAGCGGCCAGAAGATCAAGCTGCAGATCTGGGACACGGCGGGACAGGAGCGCTTCAGAGCCGTTACGCGCAGCTACTACAGGGGAGCGGCCGGGGCCCTCATGGTCTACGACATCACCAGGTAGGCCCCGCCCCTCTGCCTCCGGCCCGCCGTCTGACATACATCTACATTTACAGCATTTAGCAGACGCTCTTATCCAGAACGACTTACAAGATGTGCATTAATACATGGTAGGAACAATCATAGTTCAGTACAGTAATACAGTGATAGACATCATTGTTTGCAGCTGCACACCGTACATGTAACACCACAATTCCACTGAAGTCGACTGGCTACCGATCATCAGCATGCCAGTGCCCTCCCTATATTTCAAAGGCCAAATGAGTTTAAATGTAGGACTTTCTACATGTGCAAAAAGACAAATTCCAGTTACCCTGTGTAAGAAACTAAACAACAAAAAAAACAGTGTAACATGGCAAATAAAGACTATTAGTATACTCTGCTCGGAATGGGTACAAACCCAGTGTGCAGGCAGCCCTGTTTCCATGGGACTGTCGATACTGTGGACACGGTCTCTGTTAGAATAATACACCTTCTTGGCCACGCCTCCATATTTTTCCCTTCTGAAACAGTCTCAACCTCAGCAGATTATCTGGGGTTTACTGGAGCGGAAGTGGACCGTAGGTTGGTTACACAATCGATTCTCTTTGGTAGCGCTTTCGAGAGGAAGCGTTGAGCAGGGACAGTGTGCACATGATTTTGGAGACCACAGCCTCGACGCCAGAGCACCTGGAAAGGGAAGTGGCTGTTTGTGAGACTGCTTTCTGATTGGATCTATCAGCGTTGTGTTAAAGGTCAGAGGTCGAGTCGCCTCCTCCATTTGGAGCCCGACCTACACAAGGTCATGACTCGTCAGAAGAGGACGAACCTTGCGTAGTACCGGAAGGTTATGAGCAGCCTGGTCAGACTCATAGTTCTGTAAGGTTATGAGCAGCCTGGTCAGGTTCTGTATTGAGCAGCCTGGTCAGGCTCAGTTCTGTATTATGAGCAGTCTGGTCAGACTCAGACTCATAGTTCTGTAAGGTTATGAGCAGCCTGGTCAGACTCATAGTTCTGTAAGGTTGTGAGCGGCCTGGTCAGGCTCATAGTTCTGTAAGGTTGTGAGGCTGTAGAGACAGTTAACGGTACACCGTGAGCTCTTGCCTTTTCTCCTAAGCAAACCACAACTCTCTCTCTCACACACACACACACACACCTATACCTATACCTCCTCCTCCTCCTCCTCCTCCTCCGCTGTCCCCCTCTCCACACAAGCAGGGTCCTAAAGGTACAGTGCATACTTTCCACTTTGAATTGTATAACTGTTGTCATGGTAACGAGCACCCCACTCTTGTGTGCTCCACAGGAGAAGCACGTACAACCACCTCAGCAGCTGGCTGACTGACGCCAGGAACCTCACCAACCCCAACACTGTGAGTCATGTGACATCTCCTCAACCGGGTCATAGAGCCAGTGAGCAGGTCATAGAGCCAGTGAGCAGGTCATAGAGCCAGTGAACAGGTCATAGAGTCAGTGAGCAGGTCATAGAGCCAGTGAGCAGGTCATAGAGCCAGTGAGCAGGTCATAGAGCCAGTGAGCAGGTCATAGAGCCAGTGAGCAGGTCATAGAGTCAGTGAGCAGGTCATAGAGCCAGTGAGCAGGTCATAGAGCCAGTGAGCAGGTCATAGAGCCAGTGAACAGGTCATAGAGTCAGTGAGCAGGTCATAGAGTCAGTGAGCAGGTCATAGAGCCAGTGAGCAGGTCATAGAGCCAGTGAGCAGGTCATAGAGCCAGTGAGCAGGTCATAGAGCCAGTGAGCAGGTCATAGAGCCAGTGAACAGGTCATAGAGCCAGTGAGCAGGTCATAGAGCCAGTGAGCAGGTCATAGAGCCAGTGAACAGGTCGTAGAGCAGGTCATAGAGCCAGTGAGCAGGTCATAGATCCGTGTTAGGCCTCACACTGAGGCCTGTGTCGTGGTACGTGTCTGCGTGTCTCTTGCAGCCTTTGTTTAACGTGCATGCGTGCGGGCGTGCTGTGTGTTTGTGTCATGCGCACACTGTGTTCACACTGACCTGAGGTCAGTAGAACAGCGCCCCCTCCTGGCTCACGCTGCCTCTCTCTCTGCAGGTGATCATTCTCATTGGGAACAAGGCCGACCTGGAGGCCCAGCGGGACGTGACATACGAGGAGGCCAAGCAGTTCGCCGAGGAGAACGGTGAGAACCTTGACTGACCACCAGAGGGCGACGCAGGTTCACCTCCTCAGCCTCCACCGTCCCTATAGTCACAATCTCACACTGTAGTCATTCTGACACTTCTGACCATAGCGGCTCTTTACTGAGGGTACGAGTGAGTGTGTGAGGATGATGATGAGAGATGGGGGCGTGGGGACCCGTGAGGCTCCCAGCTCCCCCACAAGGGGGCGCTGTGGTTACATTGCTCTCGCAGATGCAGTGTGAGCCGACCGTTCTCTCATCTCACTGCCATCTTGTGTTTCCTCCCCTCCTCCACCAGGCCTGCTGTTCCTCGAAGCCAGCGCCAAAACGTGAGTCATTCCAACAGTGTGTGATCTCCTCTGTGTGAGTGTGTCTGTGTGTGTGTGTGATCTCCTCTGTGTGAGTGTGTCTGTGTGTGTGTGTCTGTGTGTGTGTGTGTGTGTGTGTGTGTGAGATCTCCTCTGTCTGTGTGTGTGTGTGTGTGTGTGTGTGTGTGAGATCTCTGTGTGTGAGATCTGTGTGTGTGTGTCTGTGTGTGTGATCTCCTGTGTGTGTGTGTGTGATGATCTCTGTGTGTGGCGCCCTGCTCTCTCTCTCTCCCTCTCCCCCGTTCCCATGGCAGTGGTGAGAACGTGGAGGACGCGTTCCTGGAGGCAGCGAAAAAGATCTACCAGAACATCCAGGATGGGAGTCTGGACCTGAACGCAGCCGAGTCCGGCGTGCAGCACAAGCCCTCGGCACCCCAGGGGGGGCGGCTCACCAGCGACCCCCAGCCCCCCAGGGAGGGCTGCGGCTGCTAATGTCCGGCCCCGCCCCGCCCCGCCCCGCCCCTCCAACCCTGACCCTTAACCCCTGACATCCTCTCCACCAATCATCACCCTCCTCCACCCCCAGGAGCCCCGCCCACTCCCGAGTCCTGCTGGGGAGGAGGGGAGGGAGCCCCGTTACCTCTCTCTCTTCCTGTCTCTGTCCTCCACTCTCTCCTCCTTTCCTCTCCTCTCCTCCCTCATTCAGACCCACTGGTCTCTGTAGGATCTGGGCTCCACAAGTATAAAACCAAGCAACCGAGAAACAGATGGTGACGTTAAAAAGGCTTTTTTTATTTTTATTTGTTATTTTATAGCGGTTATATATATATACACACATGTATATCGATATCGATTTCATGGGATTTGAACAGCAGCCCGATGAAGCAGGCTAACGTCACTCGACACACTTCTGTGTCTCCATCTCTCCTGCATGGTGTAATTTAGGGTTATTTTAACTTAAATTAAAAATGAAATGTAAATTATTCTACTTTGCTATCCTGTATGATCCAGAGGGAAGGAAATTATGTAATATAGAAGGCCATGCCCCCTTGCTCAGTGTCATCAGCCAGAGAGGTGTGTGATTGTGTGTGTGTGTGTGCGTGTGTGTGTGTGACTGTGTGTGTGTGTGACTGTGTGTGTGTGTGTGTGTGTGTGTGTGTGTGTGTGTGTTTCCACTCACTGAGACGCACAGCCCATAGCTCAGCTGCTGCAGGTGGTATCCTGGTCTCCATGACAACGTAACAGCAGCGCCCCCCCTGTAGTGTATTACCCCTGAGGAGGGGGTGGGGCCTGTGTCCCCACATCCCAATGGGGCAGGTTTACAGGTGATTGACACTTGAGGGATATATAAGACACACACCCCATATCATGTCATTTCCAGCTCTTTTGTTTGTTGCCTTACTGTCGTTATAATTAATATTATTATTAGTGTTTAATCTCTCTCTGCTCTACATCCTGGCGTTGGGCACATTTCGGTTAAATGATCGCATTGTTTGACATTATTCCTCTATATTAATGACAGACCTGTGGGCTTTTGTGTCCAAAAGGGGGGCATACGTTTGAGACTGTAAATCTCAAGGCTGCTCTCTGATTGGCTTGTATATTAATGCCCTAAAAATGTATCCAAACAGACCACTGACTGTTTGTTATGGTGAATATTCATGTACCATAAAATAATAATTGATAAAGTTCAGCAGCTTGTACATATTGTTAAATTGTGTGTCTGTGGCGATGGCTCTCACGCGGGGTGGGGCGGGGGGTAAAACCAGCGCTGGACTCTACGGAGTCGGAGCCGATGGGTTTGTGGGACTCTTGTGATTCACGCTCAAGAATCTGTATCATAGTTTGTATGAATAAGTGGAGCCGGCCCCAGCTCTCTCCCCCTCAGTGGCGACACCTGGTGGCCATCTCGTTTCCCGCATCACTACAGTTTAGCTGCTCCTCAGGTGAGGTGGGGGGAGGTGACTGAGATTTCTAAGAATCCCAGAGTTGTGGTGGTGGGGGGGCAGAACTCTTTAGTCTGAAAAGCACTTTTATCATGAAGTTTCTTTTCTTCTTAACCCCTTTTAGTAAAACTGCGGTCAAATGGAGATTGTTGCTTTTTTTTTTCTCTCTTTTTAATCCACCGTATCGATGTTCCCTCTGGGGGGAGAAGGAGGGGGCGGGCATGTCGGGTCTTAAATTGGGAGGTTGGGGTCGGGGTGCAGGGGGTGGGGTGATGTCAGACGGGGTCTCCCAAAAAGCTGTGCCCTTCCTTCGTTGTCTGGGCGACCACTTCTGGCTCTGTGTGTTTAAAACAAGAAACCGTAAATATGTATAAATTTTGAAGGAACTGTGCTAACATTAAAATGCGTTCTGCGTGTATATGATTTTAAAATGTTGACATTTGATTTTAATAATGATGATAATAAAAATGCTCTAGAAAGAAAACCAGTGGCGTGTAGATGTGTTTTCTACAGTGTGGCAGGGGCCTAGATTATCAGTCCTATCGTCTCAGACGACTAAAAATTAAGGAGGACGACCTTTGATTTCCAAGTGATCGTCCTGCTGACGACTGAATTTAGGATTTTATTCTTTTTTAAATTCGCTAACTGGAACTATTTCTGTTTTACACTAAAATCGTAACAAACACGACATATTCAAAAATGGGAAAAGCGGCACTGTCACTCGCTCACAGTGTTTCTTGTTGTTGCTATGCCAGACTGCAGTAGTCAAGCAAGTTCGCGGATCGCGGCACAGACAACAGCGAGAACCAGCTAGTTAGCCAGCTAACATTAGCATTCACGGACATTGGGTATCGATATCTGTTGTTGCTAGGACATGTTCCGGGTATCAGCCCCCACGCTCACGCCCAAACTGGGCGGGCCCCGGGCCTGTGGAGTCCCGCCGGCGCCGAGCTGCTGGGCGCCGCGGGGAGGAGTGTTGCACAGCGACCTGCCGCTCAGGGACAGGGGCCCCAAACCAGCGCCCCCGCCCCCCTCCTCCGCCAAATCAGGGAAGAGCTCCCGGAGCTCGAACACAAGGCTTAGTAAGTGATCATGCATTTATTGCTTACCAAGCCTTGAATTAGCAAGCAATATCCGTGAACACAAGCTACACTAGAACACTTCCTGTCTATATTCAGTTCAGTGAGCCCTTCCGCCAGGCTGAAGAATCGCTGTGATTTTCCTGCAGTGATTTCTCATCTCCATCCTACAGTCAAAGCACAAATCATTCCCACATCCCTGCTCGGTTAAATCTAGGAATATTAGCTAGCTATTACGTTAGCTGCCATACCAGACTCTGGAAAAATCTCTTATTCGAGTCCCGACTGGAGTGTACGTTACGATATACTGTACAGTCAGAAGACTAGTCGCTAACACCACCTGCGGGCACCCATCAGAGCTTCACTGCTACACAGTCCCATGAGCACACGCTGCACAAGTCAAACATAAATATCCGTGTAGAAAATAAATAAGTAGGACAAGTAACTTTTAGGAAGGACAAGTATCTTTTCTAAGATATATGCCCTTTGACAAGTATGACTTTTACCCTAATCTGGGCCCCTGGTGTGACCAACAATAATTTGTTGCAACTTTGGGAGAAAAGTTTTATAGGGAAAAATAGGTCATTTCTAGACAATTTGTATTAATATTGTTAGGATGTTTGTTCAGATTTTTTCCTGTTGTTCTCCCAATTTCGTAGCCAGTTACACCCTCTATTTATTTCGATTTACCCTCCCCACGCGAATCTGCCACTCGTCTCTACGAGGCAAGCTAATTCTCAGAGGACAGCGAACTCCGCTTCCTAAAATAAAATCAGCAAGCAGTTCAGACCCAAAGAACCAGGTGAGTCAGTCAAGCAGCTGATTACACTTTTTTCATGAGTAACAGAAGCAGCAGATCCTGTGCCCCCAGGACCAGGGGAGGAGGGGGCTGCCATGGACCAATCAAACCTACTGACCTCAAACTCCCGTCCCGTCCACTGCTGCTGATTCTGGGGTGAAGCACTAAGGCACAATCACAGTGATCATGAACTCACTGCTGAGCACAAAGCTCCGGTGGATGTTTGGGAGATGTCGTGTAAAAAGGTGATTCAGATCCCAGACTCCGATTCCCCTTCGCAGGTGGACTGGAATCGGACAGCGCTCACGGGCGAGTCAAACTCAACATCGTAACGGTAATAAAAACACAAGCTGCCGACCTCTTTTTCAAGTAACACGTCCGCTTTGTATTTTAACAAAAACAAAAACATTGCACCAGGGTTACAGAGAAGAACAAATGAGAAGGTGAAAAATATTTACAAAGAGAAACAACAAATTAAACTGCTTATTAGTTTACAAAATGGTGAGGCTGCTCAGATACAAGGCAAATAGTGGCATCATTTCACACGACGACAGAAATAAACAGTAAAAGAGGAGAGGTGGTGAACAGTACCGTGGGACGTAAAGGCAGCTCATGGGTCGCTTGTGTCCTCGGCCGTCGCAGTCAGAGGGCAAAATGATCAGGAAACAAAAACAAAACTAATACTGAAAATATCAAAATACAGAAGAGGAGGGGCACCTTAGAGAGATGCGACACAGTGACCTGTGACCTTTTATCTCATTGGTTTGTTGAGTACATTATTATTCTTACTGCATTAATGAGGCATTCCGCCGGGATGGGGGTCTCATGACGGCGGGTTGCAATTGGCCACATGAGCGCAGGAGTGGGCGTGGCTCACTCTCTAAAATGGCGACACGTGAGCAGGTGGCGAGCGGCCGTCTCGCGCTCAAGGGCGCGGAAGGTCAAACCGGCCACATTATTAAAGCTGTGTGTTTCGTGAAATGGGGAGAGAGAAAAACAAAGAGAAGAAAACGGTCCGTAAAAGGTAGCGTTCTAAAATCGCTCAAAGGAAACGGTTCATTCTGAGGACATTACAAAAACAATAAAACAACATTCCAACATTCTCTTCCTGGTCCTGGAGGCAGTAGTGTCTGTTTCATGACAAGGCTGAAGTCCGTCAGCCCTCAGTATAGTTGGCAAACACAAGATGAATCAATAACACAAATATAATCACAACAGAGCAGTCCCTTAAGGTCCCACAGCTCAGACCGGGTTCTGTGTGTGTTTCTGGATAATGGTTCTGTTGATTGTGATTAAGGCACTTTCTCTGTTTCCGGAGGACTGCTCTCTCCCGGCTCCTGTCATTGGCATATTGCTGTAATTTCACTGAAGGCACTGAAGGAACCCTGGCCCAGCCCAAAGCTTGTGCATCATGTGACCCGCAGAATACTCCAGGATAGCGGAGGGAAGGATAGAAAACAGAGGGAAGAGTGTGAAAGAGGGGAGAACGTGGTGGCAGAAGTATCACGCCCTCCTGGGATCTCCCTGCTGCAGGACAGAGCGCTCACACCCTGCTGCAGGACAGAGCGCTCACACCCTGCTGCAGGACAGAGCGGTTCCTCTCTCACACTCAGACTAACACAATGTACCCAACAGCAGTGCTGCTGAAAGATCGTTTGTGTGCTCTCTCCGTATCCCAGAATGCACCAGGTCTCTGGCACGACGCCCTCCTCTCGAGAACCTCCTCTTCAGGCACGAAGTCGACAGCCAAGGTTCGCCCCTCTGAGCTGTCCACAGCAGGATGGCTTTATCTGTAATAATATTTTCAGAAGTATGTGTGTGTGCATATATATATATAAAAAAATATGGACCGGCAAACCAATGAAAGGACAATTCCAGTGGATGCAGAATTGGGCATTTTTTGGGGCATTGAGTAGAAGCCTTTTTGCTGAGGCTTTAAAATGTTGCAAGATTTAAACAAACCGAAACAGAAACATTTTAAAAGGTTCCTCTGATTCTGTGCGCAGAACCCTGCCCCCGTTTGTTTTTCTTTTTTCAATTATTTTTTTTCTTTCCTTAATTTTTTTCCAATTTTTTTGTTTTAAAAACATGCGTTCTATCAGCCAGAGAGGAGGGGGGGCACCCCCCACAACCCCCCCACTCTAGCCCACTCTAGCCCAGCACAGTTAGGGCCGTCGCCCCCAGTTACGCGCAGCAGGAAGTCCGGCCCCCCCCTTCGCTACCTCTGCACGATGTCGCTGATCTCCCGGACGGACGACAGCAGCTTGCTGAAGTCGTGCTGCGCGCCGCTGCCCCCGGTGGTGGCCGGGCAGATCTGCAGGTCCCTCAGGCTGCGCTCCAGTTTGGTGATGGCCTCTCGGAAGGCGAACTTGTTCCTCATGTGCTGGATGGACTCCACGAAGCCCACGCAGAACTTGGACAGGTTCTTGCCAGCCTCCAGCACGGCGCCGTGGGAGCCCGTCTGCTCCGCGTTGCGGCCGATGGCGGCCCGGAGACGCTCCGTTCCCTCCAGAACCATCTCCCGGGAAACGGCGGCGTGCGGCTGGCGCTCGGGGGGGTGGCGAGTCTTGCGCAGCGAGCGGCGCGTGGAGATGAGCGGGATGAAGGGCGGGGGCCTGGTCCCCAACTAGGGGGGGCGCAGTGGCCTGCTGCGGGGAGGGGGAGGGGGAGGGGGAGAGGGGGAGGAAGGGGGGCCTGTTTTGAGCAGAGGGAGTTTCGGGGCAGGGGTCAGAGCGGGCTTTTTCCCGGGCTCCAGAGGCGGGGGGCCGGGGCGGCCCGGTTCAGCCGGGGGCTCGGGGGGCAGGGGGCTTTGGCCTTGGCATCTGAGGGGGCTCGTGGGCGGGGCTCCGGGAGCTCTTCCTGATTTGGCGGAGGAGGGGGGGGGCGGGGCGCTGGTTTGGGCTTGGGGCCCCTCCCCCGGTCCCTGAGCGGCAGGTCGCTGTGTTTGTGGCGCCGGGCGCGGCACTCCTCCCACGCGGCGCCCAGCAGCTCTGCGCCGGGGCGGGACTCCAGCTCGCTCAGGCCCGGGGCCCGGCCCAGTTTGGGCGTGAGCGTGGGGGGGCTGCGCTCCCCGTCCCGGAACACCTCGTCCTGCGGGCGCGGGGGGGGCGGGGGCGTGAGCGCGCCCAGGCGGGGCGGGGGAGGGGCGCCCTGCTCGCTGGCTCGTTTCCGGGGGAGCGCCGGTTTGTCCCGCCGGCCGCCGAACGTCCCGGAGTCGAAGTGTCGCGACTGCAGGTCCCGCGGCAGCGTGACGGCCCGCCACTCCGCCCGCTCTGGGCCCGCGGGCGCGCTGGAGGCCGACGACGAGCGCAGGAAGCGTTTGGAGTTGGAGACGGGGTCGTCCTCCCCCGGGACGGCCAGGGTGGGGGCCGCCTTGCCCCCCCCCACGCCGGGACCGCCCTTCTTACGGGTGTGGGGCGGGAACAGCCCCGGGGGGCCGAGGAAGGTGGGGGCCCCGTTGGTGATGTTGTTGTTGGCGCTCAGGAACTTTCCCGGGTCGATGGCGTGGTTGTCGCCGTTGTTGAAGTCGTCCCGAGAGTCCGTCCCCCCCGTCCGCCGGTCCAGGTGTCCGTCCATCTCGCGGAACGAGCTGCTGCGCTTGGGCGGCGTGGGGGCCGTCTTCTTCTTCTTCTTGATGAGGTTGAACAGGCTGGTCTTGGACTTGTCCTTGGGCTGCAGGCGGTCGTCCTCGTTCAGGTTGCTCTTGTCCTTGTCTTTGGGCTGCAGGCGCTCGTCCTCGTTCAGGTTGCTGTCCAGGAACAGCCTCTCCTTGCGGGGCAGCAGGGGCGACACCGCCACCTCCGGCTCCACGGCTTCTGCTGGGACGAAACGGGAGCGAAGCGTTCAGCAAATCACTCAACCAATGTCATTTTGCAGCATGAGACGCAAAACTGCAACAGAGATCACAGAACTACCGTCCATCCACCCCACTTAATACAAGTCAGTAAGAAAATATGTTTTATTTGACTTTGTATATATAGATGTACACAATGCATCACACATACCCTTGATGCATGACATCACATTAATGCCCACCACAAATTGCAGAGGATAACACAAAAAAGTTGGCAGAAAGCCACCTTATTTCCATTGTGGTCCCGTTTAAACCCCCCCTCCCCACCGGCTCACCCGGGCTGTCTCCGTCACGGTTGTCCACGTTCCTCCGCAGGGTCCTGGTCTTGGTCGGCAGTTCGGGGGCTTGCTGGGTCGGGCCCAGCGTCACCTTCCGCCCCTTCTTCCCCAGCTCCTTCTCCACCTCTGAAACACACACGTACGGTCAGCGTTCAGCTGGACCAACTCACTCAAACACACACATGCGGTCAGTCTTGGGTTGAGGGAGAGAGGGAGAGAGAGACAGGGGTGGGGAGAGAGAGAGACTGGGCTCACCATCTGAGATGCTCGACTCCTGGAACATGGTCTCGAAAGCCTGGTGCGTTTCGGCGAAGGACGGGCGCTCCGCCGGGTTCCACTTCCAGCCTGGATGGAGGAAGCAAAGCATTCAGTACAGACTCACTACTACAACTACTCACTACTACTACTACTATCACTACAACACTACACTATCAGTGTGACTACATTAGTGCACTATAAACAGTTTGCTACAGAGGACACACTACAGAGGACATGTTATCATTGTGCACACCTGAAATGAACACACTCAAACTAGGACGTGCGTGGAACAGTGAGTGGTGTTACATTTCCCCTCATACAAATAAAACACAATGGTCGCTTTGGGGAAACCAACAAAATAACTGACAGCAACAAAAAACTGGATCTTCTGGGGTCTATAAAATGGCCAGGCCTATGACCATGGCCACCCACTAATCCTATCAAAACAAGAAGGTGAAGAGGGAGTGAGAAATTCAAACAAATCAATGGGGAGGACAACCGATGGTGTTGTCAGTGGGCATCAGCGAAGGAAGAGGAAGGGGTTGATACAGCAGAGAGGGGGATGTTGTAGAGAAAGAGAGAGAGAGAGAGAGAGAGAGGGGGAGGGAGAGAGAGGGAGGGGGAGGGAGAGAGGGGGAGGGAGGGGGAGAGAGAGGGGGAGGGAGAGAGGGGGAGAGAGGGGGGAGAGAGGGGAGGGAGGGAGAGAGAGGGAGAGGGAGAGAGAGGGAGGGAGAGGGGGAGAGAGAGGGAGGGGGAGGGAGAGGGAGGGAGAGAGGGAGGGGAGGGAGGGAGGGGGGGGAGAGGGAGAGGGAGGGGGAGGGGAGGGGAGGGAGGGAGGAGGGGGAGGAGGGAGGGAGGGGGAGAGGGAGGGGGAGGGGGAGAGAGAGGGAGGGGGAGGAGAGAGAGGGAGGGGAGGGGAGAGAGAGAGGAGGGAGGGGGAGGGGGGGGGAGGAGAGAGGGGGGAAGAGAGAGAGAGGGGAGGGGAAGAGAGGAGAGAGGGGGAGGGAGAGGGAGGGAGGGGGAGGGAGGGGGGAAGGGGGAGGGGGAAAGGGAGGGGGGGAGGGGGAGAGAGAGAGGGAGGGAGGGGGGAAAGAGAGGGAGGGAGGGGGAAAGAGAGGGAGGGAGGGGGAGAGAGGGAGGGAGGGAGAGACAGAACTCACAGGCCTTCATGAGCTCGTAGACCTTCTCTGGGCATCCCTCAGGCCGGTCCATGCGGTAGTCCTTCTCCAGCAGCTCGTACACCTGGGACAGGTCGATGCCAGGGCACGGAGACATCCCGTAGGTGGCGATCTCCCACAGCAGGACCCCAAACGCTGCAGGACCAGGGCTGAGCATCACTCACGTGCACTCTCACTCACCGTCACTCACGTGCACTCTCAACCTCACTCAACTGCACTCTCAACGCCACCCTCACGTGTACTCTCAACGCCACCACCCTCAGCCTCAACGCCACCCTCACGTGCACTCTCAACACCACCCTCACGTGCACTCTCAACACCACCCTCACGTGCACTCTCAGCCTCACGTGCACGTGCACTCTCAGCCTCTCAACACCACCCTCACGTGCACTCTCAGCCTCACTCACGTGCTGCACTCAGCCTCACTCACGTGCACTCTCAACGTCCCTCACATGCACTCAACCTCGTAATTAACACCACCGCGTGCCAAATGTTGCATCATGTGAACTGTATAAATGTATAATACAGTTCTGACCGGATCCGTTCAGTCATCTATCATACGTTTATCGTAAATTTCTTACACTTTAAGATCACATTACTTTTTAGTAAATGGGGGGGGGATTGTGATGGGTGCTCTAAATTCGAGGAGGGGCACACAAGGTCGTACTCACATTGAGCTGAGTGACAGTAAAGAAGCTGTCACAGGATCAGTCAAACAGAACCCCGCCCCCACTCACCCCACACGTCAGACTTGATGGAGAACTTGTTGTAGGCCAGGCTCTCTGGAGCCGTCCACTTGATGGGGAACTTGGCGCCAGCGTGGGCCGTGTAGGTGTCCCCCGTCATCAGCCGGCTCAGCCCAAAGTCCGCCACCTTCACCAGGTGGTTCTCCCCGACCAGGCAGTTCCGGGCCGCCAGGTCCCTGCAGAGGAGAGAGAGAGACGCCAATCATCAAATACTGTAGAGCTGAACCAGACTGGCTCAATCATCAAAACCAGGCTGGCTCACTGTTTCCCACTGAGCTGAACCAGGCTGGCTCATTATAGCTGGCTCACTGTAGAGCTGAACCAGGCTGGCTCATTACCCCTTTCCCACTGTAGAGCTGAACCAGGCTGGCTCATTTATAGCCCTTTCCCACTGTAGAGCCCTTTCCCACTGTGGCTGGCTCATTATAGAGCTGAACCAGGCTGGCTCATTATAGCCCTTTCCCACTGTAGAGCCCAGGCTGGCTCCCCTTTCCCACTGTGGGCTCAGCTGAACCAGGCTGGCTCATTACAGCCCATTTCCCACTGTGGAGCTGAACCAGGCTGGCTCATGGCTCATTACAGCCCTTTCCCACTGTAGAGCTGAACCAGGCTGGCTCATTACAGCCCTTTCCCACTGTAGAGCTGAACCAGGCTGGCTCATTACAGCCCTTTCCCACTGTAGAGCTGAACCAGGCTGGCTCATTAGAGCCCTTTCCCACTGTAGAGCTGAACCAGGCTGGCTCATTATAGCCCTTTCCCACTGTAGAGCTGAACCAGGCTGGCTCATTATAGCCCTTTCCCACTGTAGAGCCCTTTCCCACTGTAGGCTGGCTCAACCAGGCTGAACTCTGGCTTATAGCCCTTTCCCACTGTAGAGCTGAACCAGGCTGGCTCATTAGAGCCCTTTCCCACTGTAGAGCTGAACCAGGCTGGCTCATTATAGCTGTAGAGGTACAGGACAGTTACAGGTGCAGGACAGGTGCGCTCACCGGTGGATGAAGTTCTTCCTCTCCAGGTACTCCATGGCAGAGGAGATCTGCGTGGCCATGTAGAGCAGCACCACGGCGTTCACCTCCTCGCGGTTACAGTCGCGCAGGTAGTCCAGCAGGTTCCGTGGGTCATGAACTCTGTGATGATGTAGAAGGGGGCTCCCGTGTGCACACGCCTGGGGGACAGAAAACAGGCCTTAGGGCAGGACAGGCTCAAGTGTCCCCACAGCCAAACTCACAACCCAGCTTCTCTTCTTTTTTACTACATTTGTTTCAGATTTTTCAGTTTTTCTCCCAATTTAGTGACCAATTACACCCTCTATTTATTTTGATTTACCCTCCTCACACAAGTCCGCTGCTCGTATCTATGATACATATCTAATTCTCCGAGGGCAGCAAACTCCACTTCCTTCGAGATGGAATTTGCCCACCCACGTTCTGGAGACTCCCTTACGTGCTTCACGGACCGAGCTCACTCACCTCCCCCGCTAAGTCATTCCCCCTAGTAATGTGAGTTCGCTGCCGTAGTCCTGCGACCGGTAGTGACGAGGCCTACCTGTCACTGTCTTCCAGCTCCGGCACTCGCTAACATGTCTGGTGACCGTAACCCGGTACTACAGGGCCACTCTTATGCGCAGTGAACCTCATGTCCACTTCCCTCCTCCCTGGGGCGGACAGCCAATCCGCCCACTGGTGGCGCTCCCGGCCAGAGCCGACTCTGGCGAGACGGGGAATTGAACCCCCCGTCTCTGTGGCCAGGGTCGAACGTTGTAACCATTGGGCCACGGGAGGCCAATACAAGTGCTGCTGTTCCCAAAATCACAACAACATCTCACACATAAATATATCCATAAACTATTTCATATGAATCATGTAAGAATATAAAATAGAATAGAGCAGTATCAGGGTAATGAGGCTCTGGTCTCACTGTGGTCGCATGGCTGTGGTTGCATGGCTGCGGTCGCTGAAACTCACCCAGCAGCTGCACCAGGTTGGGGTGTTTGATCTCCTTCATGACTGCGGCCTCCTTCAGGAACTCCTCCACCTCCATGGTGTCCTCCTAGAGGGGGAGGGGTGGGGGGGGTCAGGGGCTGCGTTCGGGGTTCATTTACAGGCAACGCAAACGTTCTGCAATTTCACTTCCGGGCCACTAGGTGGAGATACACTGATCCTTCCACAGTACTGCTCCTCCACCTCTGATCGAACGAACTTCTCCTTTCCTCTGAATGACTATAGCCCCTCTGTATCCTCCCCAATGTCACGTATTGGAGGGAAATCTCTAAGTCCAGGGCTAACTGATTATAAAGGCCTATTGTTAATACTTTACTTGCTCCTTTATCTATCTATTTAACTCACACAGCTTGCTATTCATACCTTGGATAACATCCATGTCTGCAGTCAGATATTTACAGGTAAAGCACCTTGGGCTCAAGGGCATGACAACAGTGGGGATTTGCAACCTGAGTTCCAAGCCCAGCTCCTAAACCACAATACCTCACCACTGCAGTGCCACTGCAGGCAATATCGCTGTCTAGAGTTAAAGGGGAGGGGGGAGAGGTTGACTGGAGGAGGGAGGGAGAGAGAGAGGGACAGAGGGAGGGAGAGGGAAGAGGGGGAGAGAGACAGAGAGAGAGAGGGGAGAGAGAGACCTTGAGTGTTTTGACGGCCACGGTGAGGCTGTACTTCTTCCACACGCCCTCGTACACCTCCCCATACTGGCCCCCGCCCAGCTTGTGCTTCATGGTGATGTCGGTGCGCTCCATCTCCCACTTGTCGTAGTTGGGCGACACGCCGTAGACCGTGGGCTTGTTGCGTTTGGGCGCAGGGTAGTGCAGCGTGGTGATCAGCCCATCCGACACGGTGGAGTGGTGGTGCACCAGCTCAGCCAGCGTGGTGAAGCGACTGTCAGAGGAGACATAGAGCTGGGGGAGGGGGAACCACACTCTACCTAGATTCAATAAACATGAGACACACAGAACCACACTACCTACTGAGAACCACACTACCTACTGAGACACACAGAACCACACTCTACATACTGAGACACACAGAACCACGCTCTACCTACTGAACCACACAGAACCACACTCTACCTACTGAGCCACACAGAACCACACTCTACCTACTGAGCCACACAGAACCACGCTCTACCTACTGAACCACACAGAACCACACTCTACCTACTGAGCCACACAGAACCACACTCTACCTACTGAGCCACACAGAACCACACTCTACCTACTGAGCCACACAGAACCACACTCTACCTACTGAACCACACAGAACCACACTCTACCTACTGAGCCACACAGAACCACACTCTACCTACTGAGCCACACAGAACCACACTCTACCTACTGAGCCACACAGAACCACACTCTACCTACTGAGACACACAGAACCACACTCTACCTACTGAGCCACACAGAACCACACTCTACCTACTGAACCACACAGAACCACACTCTACCTACTGAGCCACACAGAACCACACTCTACCTACTGAGCCACACACAGAACCACACTCTACCTACTGAACCACACAGAACCACACTCTACCTACTGAGCCACACAGAACCACACTCTACCTACTGAGCCACACAGAACCACACTCTACCTACTGAACCACCATCATTAAACATGCAGGTGAAACAGATGTTTTGTTTTTTTGTTTTAGAATTTTTGTTCATGGTCAAAATGACACACAAGACAGAAAATGTACCCTTGATTTTTAAAATGATCATCAACTATGTTTTTAATAACCAAACTATTCCAAACAATATTAGCCATTAAAAAAACCAGCACAAAACAAAACAAAACAGCTGCATGAAAAGACTAAAGTGTGTCCTCCAGGACTCGAACCTCAAACCACAACAGCAGGTCTCTTCTGTAACGACGCAGGAATCTGACCCACTCTGATCACCAATCACCTCAATCTTTCAATCAGCGCTCAGAGACAGGACCTTATGAAGTTATTCAGAGTCTGGCTAAAGTGTGGAGATTGGGGGGGGTTAGGGGTGCAGGACAGCCCCCCCGGCCCGGCTCAGGGGCATTCTTCTCATATTTCTCATTCCAAAAGCTCACCTCCCTGCCCTGTGGGATTCTGGGATTCGCCCCTCCCCCTCCCCCTCTTCCTCTTCCTCCTGCTGTGGTTCACACCGGCCGGCAGCTGGCGGGGGGGGTAGAGACGCACGCCTGCCACGCACCTGTGACCTCCCCGACCATAACGAGCTCCCACGCTGCGATTAGCCCGTTGTTGCTTAACGAGCATTTTCAAGAGGGGGGGCGGGGGGAGGGTGAGTGTGCTACAGCCGGCTGTCTGCTCTGAGCTGTCTCGGGAGGGGAAGGGGGGTTGAGTTATAGTTACTGAGTCACCCCCCCACCTTTATCATCTAACAGCCCTCAAACTGAACACTGGATTCATGTGCTGCTTTGAGCAAAGTGTCAAAATAACCAACGTATTTCAGGTGGTCATCCTGTCATACGCTGGAGAAGGCAGCGTGTGGTGTGTGTGTGTGTGTGTGTGTGAGAGAGAATTTGGGGAGTATGTGTGTGTGTGTGTGTGTGATAGCGTGTGTAATGACATGTGAGAGCCGACCGTTTCACACATTTATTTATTTTATTACGTTGGGTTTCCACGGATGTGAGCACCAGGAAACTGCTAGCTCGCGCTGTGAGTCGAGCACATTTAGCCTTTACATTTACATTTTAAGCATTTTACAGCATTTACAGACGTGGTACTGCTGTACTCAGTGTTGCTATGGTCACGGTGTTGATGTGGTACTACTGTACTCAGTGTTGCTATGGTCACAGTGCTGCTGTGGTACTGATATACTGAGTGTTGCTATGGTCACAGTGCTGCTGTGGTACTGGTGTACTGAGTGTTGCTATGGTCACAGTGCTGCTGTGGTACTGATGTACTGAGTGTTGCTATGGTCACAGTGCTGCTGTGGTACTGGTGTACTGAGTGTTGCTATGGTCACGGTGCTGCTGTGGTACTGAGTGTTGCCGTGTTGCTGTGTTACTCAGTGGTGATGTGGTACCCAGTGTTGCTGTGTTACTCAGTGGTACTGTGGTACCCAGTGTTGCCGTGGTGTCGGTGTTGCTGTGGTGGCGGAGGCGGGGGATGCCCACCTTGCTGTCGGAGGCGGTGTTGATGCGGTAGTGGTAGACTCGGCCCTCGTAGCGCAGAGAGATGGAGCGCTGGCCCGGGCTGCTCTCGCTCTCTCGCACCAGGAAACTGCCGTTTATGCCGCTGCTCAGCAGGTACTCTGCCGCGTTGCGTGAGACCGGACCGTGGTACCAGCTGTGCTTCTCCAGGCTGTTCACCGGCGTGATGTAGTTGCTAGGCACCCAGCCCTGGCCGTTCTTGGTCTGCGCCTCGCACCACTCGCCATTGTGGTTGTAGCCCAGCACCCGGAGCTTCTCCCCTGGGGAGGAAGTGACATCACAGTGAGCA
Source organism: Aldrovandia affinis (assembly GCA_029706075.1). Lineage (NCBI taxonomy): Eukaryota > Metazoa > Chordata > Actinopteri > Notacanthiformes > Halosauridae > Aldrovandia > Aldrovandia affinis. The sequence goes on from JAINUG010000175.1 coordinate 1,782,002, forward strand.
TTACCCAATGGGCTTTACTTCCTGTTACACGGTGTGTGTTTTTACGCTTTTACATCATTTTATATACGCTTTTAATATTATATAATATTTTTTTCTATCATATTTTTCTTTCTTTTTCTTCCAAATTTGGTGGCCAATCCCCCCCCCCCATGAGCCCGAGGACCAGCCGCTGCCCCCCGGGACCCAGGCAGTGAAGAACTCGCCGAGCCGTCGCCTGTGATTGTGTGATTATAGTGGATTAAACGCGGTGTTTACGGTCATGCCTGTAAAGACGTGGGCGCTTGGCTCTTTTTGGCGGAACACAGCGTGCTGTAAATCTCAGGGCTGCCCGGATCGGTTTACCTTTTCCAGGAACCTCAGACTCCCGACCGCAAGCGAGATATTCCCGTTAAACGTTCAGAGAAAGATATTCCCGTTAAACGTTCAGAGCAAGATATTCCCGTTAAACGCTCAGAGCGAGGGCAGGTGCTGGTCTGGCCCCCTCCTGGCCCAGCTGGGCGATGGCCTCTGTATGACTGGATTACTCTGGAGCATCAGGCCCAGGGAACACACTGTCCCAGCCCCAGGGTGACCCATCCTCCTGCGCTCCGCCCCGGTTCCCCTCTCACACCCCAGCGGATCAGAGTCCTTAATCACCGCCCTGCGCCCGGGCACCTGCACGCTCTGATGTCATACACGCCCATATACAGGCGCAAGGCCTTCATCTTAGAGAGCCTGTCTGACACTCAAACAACGACAACAATAACTTGTGTATGTTAATAAACGGCACAACAAACTTTATAAAGCACTTCTTATACAAGGCAATGGAACTAATGTTATGTAATAATTTGATTATTGCAATGTAATAATTTAATACAAATTATTAACAGCACAAATTATGTGCTGGCCAGAAGAGGATGGGCTCCCCCCCTTTAGTCTGATTCCTCCCAAGGTTTCTCCCTATTAAGGGAGTTTTTCCTTGCCACTGTCGCCTTTAGGCTTGCTTTTGGGGGGTTCTAGGCCTGAGTTCCCTTTTGTTAAACATTTTGTGACAATTAATTTGTGAAAAGCGCTACTTTTGTACTACTACTACTACTAATACTATTATTATTATTATTATTATTATTTGTATCGCTAATGAAACAGTCAGAATAGAGAATGAATGATGTTATCACCACGATTCAGACAGAGTCGTGCAGAGACTCCGGGCTCTCGTACCTTTGGTGATGCTCAGGGTGTTGTCGCCGCTCGCCACGAAGTCGTACAGCGCCACGAACAGGTTTGGGTCGTTCTCGCTCGGCCCGGACAGCAGGTTCTCTTTGGAGTTCCATCTCGCTGCCTCCGTCAGGCCCTGGGGCTCGAAGTCCGGCCGCTGGAGCGCCTCTGCAGAGAGGAGAGATCAGAGAGGAGAGAGATCAGAGAGAGAGATCAGAGAGGAGAGAGATCAGAGAGGAGAGAGTGGAGAGATAAGAGAGGAGAGAGATCAGAGAGGAGAGAGATCAGAGAGGAGAGAGATCAGAGGAGAGATCAGAGAGAGAGAGAGAGAGTGGAGAGAGGAGAGAGATCAGAGAGGAGAGATCAGAGAGAGATCAGAGAGGAGAGAGATCAGAGAGAGAGAGATCAGAGAGAGATCAGAGAGAGGAGAGATCAGAGAGGAGAGAGATCAGAGAGGAGAGAGATCAGAGAGAGAGATCAGAGAGGAGAGATCAGAGAGAGGAGAGAGATCAGGGAGGAGAGATCAGAGAGGAGAGAGAACAGCGATGAGAGTCACAGAGAGGAGAGATCACAGCCAGCCCATGAGTCACACACAGCAGTCAGGTGAAGTTGTTATCGCCCACCATGGATTTGAGCTTTCACCTTTGACCTGAGTCACGTAACCTGCCAGCTGAGCTCAGCATTCCTCCACACACAGGTGAGTCTGAACAGGTAAACAAGACATGGGACCTTTGCACAAGAACCTGCGCAGAATTCATTTTCAAAATCCCTCCCTGCACTTTCACACTTCACACAGTTTGTGTTCTTTCCCCACAGATTCACAGCTTGCTGGCTGGCTGCTAGCTTGGCTACGTGCTGTGAACACACATACAGCCATCGTGCTGAAAGCAGCTTTACGAGGTGAAGCCGCCGATTTGAGAGCGAAACCTGCGATCGGTGAACAAATATTTGTAGAGTTGCGCTCGTCAGCTGACCAGCTGAGCCACCGGCTCCTCAAGGGAATGAGTCTGGGGTGAAGCTCCACGTCAGAGCAGTGCTGCGGCTAACAAGCAAACGCAGCAGGAAGCTCAGGTCCTGACGACAGCAACACTCTGAAAACCAGACGCTCACAAGGAGCTTGTGTGTGCAGAACAGGCAAATATGGCCACATGGGTCTCATATAAAATAAGTGTTAAATGTATTATTATAATAATAACTTGTCTGACACGGTTGGTGATGGAGCTGAAGTTCCTGCTCCACCAGTTCTACGTTAGCTGCGGTTTCCAGGAAACTCGACGCCCCCTCTCCACCAATCACCCGCTGGAGGGGTCAAACACACAATATAAACGCTTTAGTGTGTTTTAATAGTGCGGCACATGCTGCCAAGCGTGGACCGTCTACAAGCGCTGATCCTGGATCAGCTGTTTGCCTTGGACACAGGATGGTTGGGAGTTTCAATCTGTATCGGGGAAGCTGATCCTGGATCAGCTGTTTGAGACAAGAAAGTGTCCAGGAGTCAGTGGAGCGGAACAAACTGGAACGGGGAAGAAAAGACCCATAACAGACGTGAATGAGCACGCACACACACACACACACACGCCTCACATACTCACTAGTACATGCATGTACACACACGGTATGCTGTTGTTTCCGGAGTGAAATGGTCCCTCACGTGGAAGAGTTTATTTCCCAGGCATGTGTGTGTGCGCATGTGTGTGCGCATGTGTGTGCGCATGTGTGTGCGCATGTGTGTGCGCATGTGTGTGAGTGTATGTGCGTGTGTGTGTGCGTGCGTGTGTGGAGTGTTACCAGGGTTACAGGCTCCTGAAGGCATAGCTCTGTTATTCAATCACAAACTGCACTGAGGTCAGTAAAGCAGTTTAATAACCAGTGAGAGAGTTACTGACCCGTCAGTGTCCCAGACTCACCTGGACGTTCATTTCCTGTAAACACTGAGGATCTGTTTTCCATTCACACTGATCCTCTCGTGCTGCTCAGGTTATGAGCCAGTAATCTCAGCCCGTACCTCAAACCTGCAGGCCAGTAATAAGTTATGCGATATCTGGCCACTGAAGAGATGAAATGGTGCCATTTGAGTTCAGCCACAGAGTTTACCAACATGAGCACGTAGTGCACAACACTGGACGCAGCAACACAATAATGAACCAATAGGCTCAATGACAGTGTCAGTTCTACAGCAGCTGCTCCCATTACTGACCGAGTACGCACCTTCGCACGCCGTGACACCCTAGTGCACAATCACGACACGCCAAGCTGATCCAGTACGCAGTCAAACGGAGCCAAGCTCATGATAATCCAGGACAAAGCCACGTTTACACACACCCAGTGTAATTACAGGCGTTAAATAGCGAGGATCAACGGAAGCTACAGACCGAGCTGCTCTCGAACAGGATGACACATCGATCACAGCACTCCTGAAAGAGCTTCACCTGAAAGCGCAGGACACACAGACACTATTGGTCCGGACAGACACTATTCCGTACAGCCCAGGCCCACAGCAGCTCAGAGACTCAGACCGACTCTGCTGCCAATTTAATGAAGCGTTTACTGAACACAAAGTAAGGCTGAGGGACAGCGTGAAGTCATCAAGGAGTGTGTACCTGGTTCAGTGTGTGAGCATCATTACTGAGGGATATGAGCCAGATATCTGGAACATTAACTGTGTTTGAGAAATATGTATTCAAATCCCTGTTTAGTTTTCTTCTGTAAATGAGAAGAATGACAATGGAGCTTCTGGTGGCAAATTCAAACGCAGTCGTATGAATTAGGTTCCTGGGGGCCAGCTCAGAGGAAGATAGCAGGAGCTCAGAGGAAGATAGCAGGAGCTCAGAGGAAGATAGCAGGAGCTCAGAGGAAGATAGCAGGAGCTCAGAGGAAGATAGCAGGAGCTCAGAGGAAGATAGCAGGAGCTCAGAGGGAGATAGCAGGAGCTCAGAGGGAGATAGCAGGAGCTCAGAGGGAGATAGCAGGAGCTCAGAGGGAGATAGCAGGAGCTCAGAGGGAGATCACCGCAGATCACACACGCTCCAAGCAGGAGGTCTGTGGGCCTCCAGCATCTTTAAGTGCTGGCGAAGTCAAAAATGATTTTTCCACAAGTATTAAAATAAAAATAATAGCAATATAAGACGCCCATGAATTGGGTAGTAGTTAATGAGGAAACAAATGAAAGAAAAGAACAGGGTGTGGGTCAGTGCTGGCAAGTAAAACCCAGGAGGCTCATTTGAACCAGCACCAACGTTCAGCCCCAGCGTTCAGCCCCACCTGGGAGATACATGGCGGCCTTGTGGAGGGAGGGGGCATGAGTGGCCATGATGAGTGCCATGGGATCACAAACCTGAGGAGTCGCAGTCCTTCACCTCATATAAACGTTTCAAAAGAAAAACAGTGTCGTTCAAAAAAAGAAAAAGATACTGAAAACCAAAACCACAAAAAATTATAATAATAATGGTCAAGTTTACCAAAACCAAGTCTGGCACAGCATATAAATACTCAACCAGAGCAAGCCGGCATGCTACAATGACCACAATCACGCGCCCAAGTGTGTTCCCTCTCAGAAACAAACACGGCAGGTGGCCGGCTGCAGGAGTGTGTGGTCGGCAGGACTGGGGAGAGCAGGAGGGGGAGACTCCATCAAATCAAACCGCACCGTATTTGGACGTATTAAAAGTGTGGATCGAGCGAGAGCAGGCCAGGCCTGGAGATCAGCCCATCAGAAACGTACCTCTGCCGGCTCCAGGGCCAGCTCTTCACCGGCTGGTTTAGCAGAGGCCGTTTTCTGCAGTAGTTATGAGCGTTTAGTCGATAAAGTCACTGCAGGGTGACACTACTGTGTTCGGCTGCAGCTCAGTGACGTTTCAGAGCCAGTTCTCCCACAGCGCCCGCCTCCCCTCCGCCCTCCCCTCCCCTCTCCAGGAAACACGCTCCGTAACAGTTCTGACCGTTAATGACCTCCTGCAGCGGCCCTGACACATGGGGCACTCGCCCTGCGCCAGAACTCCATACTCACTCACGGCTTCTGGGAATGATCGTTACATTCCCTCCTCTCCCAGTAACCTTAGCAACACCAAACCTCAGCGATACGGGAACATTTACACGTGTGTGTGTGTGTGTGTGTGTGTGTGTGTGCCTGTGTGTATGTGTGTGTGTGTGTGAGAGTGAGTGTGTGTGTGTGTGTGTGTGAGAGAGAGAGAGAGGTGTGTGTGAGAGAGAGAGAGAGGGGCAGGGGGGCAGTTAACAGAAGCATTTTCAGGTTCCAGAATCTCTCCCCAAACACTCCACTGCACTGCACTGCACACACAGAACCCGACTAAACTAAACACTAAAGAATAAAAGATCAACCAAGGAGCTAAACCTCACAAAACATTACAAAATAAACAGTGACAACAAGTGAACCAAGCAGAACCTCCACAATTCACACTCTCCACCCCTCTGTTTCACACCCTGAGCCAGTGTGCCTGCTTTCTCTCCCTCCCCTCTCCTTTCCCCCCCTCCCCTCTCCTTCCCCCTCTCTACCTCCTCTCTACCTCCTCTCTCCCTCCCCTCTTCCCCTCTTCCTCCTTTCTAGCCCAGGCCTCACTCTGCAGCACCAAATGTTCCCTTTTCCATGAACTAATTCTCTCACTCTCTCACACACACCTGTCCATCTGGCTGCCGATACCACCCGTTCTCCCAAAGACAAATTGTGCCCATTTGTCCACCCCCCCAGGACCCTTACCTTCCCAGCAGCAGCTGGAGGCCGAGACGCCGCTCTTAAACCTACAGCTCACCAGCTTCAGGCACATCTCCAGCATTTTCATTGAGTTTTCTCCCTTCCCCCTTTCAAATCCAGTTTGGTTCTTCGTTTCTCTCCTCCCTCTCTTCCAGTCTTTATACTCTCTATTTCACAACGACAGCAAACGCTCTCAATTCCTCTGTGTGTCCGAATGAGAGCAACCATTAAACTTTTTAATTATTATTAATTATTCTCTTAAAAAAGTGAAACTGGAGTTGCTTTCCTCCGTCGCCCCCCATCCACCCCGTTCTCCGAACATGAAACCTCTCCACACGCTCTCCTCCCGAGAGAAAACCTCTCTACACACGCTCTCCTCGGAGGGACTCCATTCTCCCGTTCTGTCCCTAATCTGGAACGATAGAGGAGGAGGGTGGAGAGACAGGGGTCCGATCCTTCGTTTGGGCGACGGGCCGGTGTGTGGACGCCGGGTTAGTCTCGCAGGGCAATGGGCTGCCCCAGACCGGCCATTCTGCGCGCTCTCTCTCTCTCTCTCTCTCCTCCCTCTCCCTCTCTCGTCACAAAGAGACTCTTTCACTGCAGAGCACTGAGCTGGGATCAGACACCAGAGAGAGAGCGAGAGAGAGAGAGCGAGAGAGAGAGAGAGAGAGAGAGAGAGAGAGAGAGAGAGAGAGACACACACGCTCACACACACACACGCACACACTCAGCCTCTCAACAAACTAACCCAACACTTATTTTAATAAGTTAAGACGGAATAGTTGAAGTTTCACAGATTTTTCTTTCCTTTTTCTTCCCAAACCTTTCCCTCTCCCTCCAAAGTGTTTACAGGTTATAAGAGATATATATATATATATGGGTCAATGACATGACATGCATATTTTGTGTCCGAGTTCATTATTTCCATTTAAAAATAAATTAATCAATTCAAGTCATATATGATTTTATTATATAAAACATGTTTAGTTTGAATCAATTTTCAGTACATTCAAATAATATATATTACTTTGTGTTTTAGCATCTCAAACCCCCAAAATGTCAGGTGGCGCAACCGTCCGAGCAAAGGAACAGATTAAGAAAACTGTAAAAAGTGGTATTTTAATCATAATAAATTCAATATAAAATACTGTGGCATGATTTTATGTTTGAAACCTTTCAAATAAACACAATTTTACAAATAACAATAGTTTTAAAGCTATTGAGATAATTGAGGAACTTTTGTCCGGCAATTTGTGCTTTTCAAATGTCAGGGTGGCACAACCGTAAACATGGGACTTTTATTTTAGTCAAGAGGCTATTGCATCAGCCAGATGTTGCATCATCCAGAGGACCCTATCTGACATCCATGGCTGACTGAAAAGGTTTGCGGAGCTCTCTCAAATATTGATAAAAATAGCTACGTTCACATCATAGGTAGGATGGTACACTTTCCATGTCAGGTGGTACAACCAATGTAAAACTAGGAAAATGTTATTTTATCATAAAACTACTTATTCTGTTTTAAAAATGATTTTGTATGCTATTGCTAGCATAGGTCAAAGCTAATGCAGGTGTCCAAGTAGAAGCCTGTTTAATTTGAAATCAGTTGCAAAAGTCAGGTGGCGCAACCTGTAAGTCAGGTGGCAAACCGTAAATTTGAAGCAAGATTTTATACAGAATGCCACTATATGAAATAAATAATGTTATTTAAAGCTTCAAGATGCTCTAAAATGTTTATTCGTTTCCCAACAGATTTAAATATTTTTAGCTATTAAACTATTTTCACACCCTTACATAAACAAGACCTTGATGAACAAACGCATATAAAACAATTCGTCACGTTGGATGTTAAAAATACTAAATAACTGACCCTTAGAATGCAGTAATCTTAAATTATTGTTAATATAATAATCAACCCCCAAAAAACAAATCTGTAAGGCACTATAGACACTCTAGTAGATACTTGACCAAGATTTCACTTCAAATAAATAAATAATAAATAATAGGAAAATATAAATAATTTTACAAATATTTGGTTGTGCCACCTGACATTTTTGGTCAGTCAAGTTAAAAATACAGTCAAAAAATGAATTTAAACACATTGAAATGTTATTTAACAAATGAGGCTTGTTTAAGCACATTGTCACAGATTCAAAAATATGCATTTTATCTATTTTGAACAAACTTTTTTAAATAACTTTTTAGAGGCCTTATTTGTCATTGACCCATATATATATATAAGAGATGGGGGTTTGAGTGAGCAGAGCAGCTCCACAGCCAGCGCCAAACACGTCAGAGATTTTAGAAGCACCGGTTTCTCAAATCCATCTCCCTCTTTCTCAGCTCAAACAGGCTGCAGGTTCCTACAGCTGGAGTTAAACACACAGCTCTATGAACAACCAGCAGCCGTGTGAAGAGCTCTGGCTCTTTGTGGGAAAACAAAAACACGAACCATCCCTGTCCACAGCCAGCCTCTCTTACGACACGCGTGTTAGCGACGCTACAGCTAGCCAACACAGGCTAAACATCTAAAAACCTTCTGTTGTCAGAGTGGTTCTGTCGTAATAGTCTCTCGATTGCTCATTTACACACACACACACACACACACAAAAAATACGTTATCAAGATGAACTACCTTTCTATTTAACGCATCGTATGACGTGTGTGTGTGTGTGTGTGTGTGTGTGTGTGAGCGTGAGTGTGTGTGAGCGTGAGCGTGTGTGTGTGTGTGTGTGTGTGTGTGTGTGTGTATGTGTGTGTAGGGCTTGGGGGAGGGTATAATTTGTGAACACACACATACAGAACCCTGGTGGATGAAGGCTGAACGTGTTGGAGACGTGTCGGGTCGGGTCCAGAACCCCAGGGGCCCAGATTAGCAGTCGTCCTATCGTCTCAGACAACTAAAAATTAAGAAGGACAACAAACTATTTCTGTTTTACACTCACATCGTAACAAACACATCATGCACGGATATTCAAAAACATTTCCGAAGTTCCAAATGGGAAAAGCAGCACAGGGAAACGCATTGTGGGCGCCATAGCGACGCCGGTGACATCACGCACACTTGAGCTCGGCGACTCCAGTCTGGCCGGGACACGGCCACGGAACGTCCCGTCTCAAAAACAAATAAATGACGGCAAACTATGCTTCTGTCCTCTCCCCCCCCCTGGAGACAGACAGACTGAGACATGATCCTGGGGGCCGGCCAGACAGACAGACAGACAGGTGCGGCGCTGTTCTTGCCCCCCGTACACCGACCCCACATCCCCATCGCCCCTGTGACCCGGGACAGGTGCAGGAACACCCCCCAGTGTATGCTGCAGCCAATCAGATCAGAGCGCCACCCAGATTCCAAACAAGAGCCCCAATAACCACACTGGTCTCTGGAACAGTCAGGAGCTCGCCCTCTCACTCACGCTCTCACCCTCACCCTGAAGGCAAGTGATGTGAAAATGAAGCAACAAGGTAGGCCAGCTTCAACAGCATGAGTCACAGCCAACCTTTCTGGGGTCATGGCCAACATGAGCCTCTCATCTGAGTGTTTATGGGGCTGGTGCCCATTGGGCCATTTGTGTGTAACTCACCATGAGCACAGTGTCCAAGTGTCCATTTACAACCACAAAGTAAATCATTAAACTATAAAATAAAGAACACAAACTGAACCAGCTCTGTTCAGAACTTGCAAACACTTTGTTTTTTGCTTTTGCTTGCCATCTAGTGGTGAAATTAAGTACTGCGTGTTACTTCGGTGGGAGTTGTTCGCTCAGTGTGAATTACTCGGCCAGCCAATCGTGAGGGTCGCTGCAGGGCGGCCTCCTCTTCCAATCAGAGACACATTCAGAGATCAGGCGAGATTAGAGAGGGCAGCGGGCTCCCGAGTGGCGTGGTCAATAAAGACACTCTGCACGACTTGAACCATACGAATCTGGCTCATCAATCCAAATGCAGTCCCCTGACCCTCCCCTGCTCCGGCTGCACTGCCAAAGATCTCAGACCCCAAAAAAACATTTAGAGAAAGGGTGTAAACACACAAGTTTTTTGTTACTGATTTACCAGGAGCGGTTAACTGGCCGCGCAGCGAGGCGTCAGCGGCTAACGCTAAAAACCAACCAAAGTCACTGATCAGAGAAATTAAACCATTTCCTTAATTCCCCAGAAACCCCACAATCCACCGCACACCGTGTGTGTGTGTGTGTGTGTGTTTGGGAGAGGGTGTGTGTGTGAGTGTGAGTGTGTGAGTGAGTGAGTGAGTGAGTGAGTGAGTGAGTGAGTGTGTGAGTGTGTGTGTGAGTGTGAGGGAGAGAGAGACTCACACACCAAAGGCCTTTCTGCAGTTCAGACCTTATTTTCACGTTTGTTTCACGTTGGAGGATTATGACTCTTTTTATAACTCCTGTACAGTGTAAACTGTTATTATTACAGAGCAGGCTATTATTACAAACACAGGACCTGAGAAAGAGAGACAGAGAGAGAGAGAGAGAGAGAGAGAGAGAGAGAAAGAGAGAGAGAGACAGACGGAGAGAGAGGGAGAGAGGGAGAGAGAGAGAGAGAGGAGAGAGAGAGAGAGAGACAGAGACAGAGACAGAGACAGGGACAGAGACAGAGACAGAGACAGGACAGAGACAGAGACAGAGACAGAGAGGAGAGAGGAGAGAGAGGGAGAGAGAGAGAGAGAGAAAGAGAGAGGGAGAGAGAGAAGAGAGAGAGAGAGAGAGAGAGAGAGAGAGAGGGAGAGAGAGAGAGAGAGAGGGAGAGAGAAGAGACAGAGAGAGAGAGAGGGAGAGGAGACAGAGAGAGAGAGACAGACAGACAGAGAGAGAAAGAGAGAGAGAGAGAGAGAGAGAGAGAGAGAGAGAGAGAGGGAGAGGGAGAGAGGCATGTCAGCTATGCGAGAGTGGAATGCACAAGAGGTCACATTCCTGACTCCACTGCTGTGGCTCAACCCTCCCCTCCTCTTCCTCCTGCCGCTCCTGCTCCTCCCCCTCCTTTTGGTCCTGCTCCTCCCCCTCCTCTTGGTCCTGCTCCTCCCCCTCCTCTTCCTCCTCTTGCTGCTCCTCCTCCTCCTCCTCCTCCTTATCTTCCTCTTCCTCCCTCTCCTCTCCCTCCCTCTCCTCTCCCTCCCTCCCTCCCTCCCTCCCTCCTGCTGCTCCTCCTGCTCCTCCTGCTCCTCCGGCTCCTCCTGCTGCTGGAACATCAGCAGCATTAATGATCGTGGAGCGCTGCCTCTTTGCTCCAGGACGGGGAACATGATCGTTCCCGTTGTGACGGGGAGGAGATTGTTCCCGTGGTGACGGGGAGATTGTTCCCGTGGTGACGGGGGAAAGCATGTGACAGACGGAGAATGACAGCATGCCAGTAGCAGCTGGGAATCTCTCATTTTCACTCTCATCAAACTGCACTGGAGGGAATAAATCATCTTCATCATCACCACCATCACCCTCATAATAATAAATGACATCGGGCTGAGTTTATGAAGTCTGGACTCTTGTGTGTTTGTGTCCCTGTTCGACTCACGCACTTTCACACCAGTCTGCAGGTGCTTTTACAGCGATGTTTAAATCAACATCTCAAACATGGAGGCACAGGAGGAGGAGGAGCGCGTTAACAAAACATCGATGGAGGGCCGAGGGGCCGTCAACCAATCGAGCGCAGAGCGTGAGAGATGACATCTCCACCTCCGGGCCCAATAACGTTCACAACTTCATGCTTCCTGGAATCAGGGCCGTGCAGCTGGCTGACCCACCAGGCTGGACTATTATTATTATTATTAAGTTCCAGCCAAAAAGAAATGAAACACTGTGCACGCTGCCCGCTGTGACCACATGGACCTCCCGCACAGGATTCTGGGTAGCACACGCGTCACAACGTAACGTACGACAGATTAAGCTCAGCGGCACAACATGGAGCTGCCCCGTGAATCACAGACCCCCTGAATCACAGACCCCCTGAATCACAGACCCCCTGAATCACAGACCCCCTGAATCACAGACCCCTGAATCACAGACCCCTGAACCACAGACCCCTGAACCACAGACCCACCTTACACAGACCCCTGGACCACAGACCCCTGGACCACAGACCCCTGGACCACAGACCCCTGGACCACAGACCCCTGGACCACAGACCCCTCTGAATCTCTCTCTGCTGCTCTGTGCTCGGGACCCTGTGTGTTCGCTGGTGAGCTCACGTACCTTTTGTCTTGATTCTGGGCCAATAAGAGCGTCTGCTGAATAAATCACAGCGCTGATCATGCCCACGCCCTGCGGGGCCCGGGGCAGCAGGCAGCGAGCGTCTCCACGGCGATGTTGCACCACATGCTGCTGGAGCCTCAAACACCCTCTCACCTTTACTGCTCTTAGAAACACCCACGACCGCAAACCACCAAAACAAACACATCTCAATAAATCATGAAAATAAACACCCTACTGCCTGTATGTGTGAGTGTGACAGAGTGTGTGTGAGACAGTGTGTGACCGGTCCTTCCAGGTGGCCTGGAGAGGATCCCTCTCCTCTCCCCACACCCTCTCTACCAGAGTCCCGCAGGGCTCGGTGCTAGGCCCCGTCCTATTCTCCCTGTACACCAAGTCACTTGGTTCTGTTATCTCTGCTCATGGTTTTTCCTATCACTGTTATGGCAATGACACTCAACTCTTTCTCTCCTTCTCTCCATCTGAGACCCAGGTCCCGGCACAGATCTCTGCATGCCTAGCTGACATCTCCGCATGGATGTCCACCCACCACCTGAAGCTGAACCTGGGGAAGGCAGAGCTGCTCTTCCTCCCAGCGAAGGGCTCCCCGACGATTGATGCTTCAATCACCGTGGAAGGCTACATAGTGTCTCCGTCCCAGTCTGCCAGGAGTCTTGGATTGACCTTGGACAACCAGCTGTGCTTCTCGGGCCACATTGCAGCGATCACTCGGACCTGCCGATTCTCCCTCTACAACATCCGGAGGATCCGACCGTTCCTCACACAAGAGGCCACACAACTCCTGGTCCAGGCCCTGGTGATCTCACGTCTGGACTACTGCAATTCCTGGCTGGCAGGCCTACCAGCCTGTGCCATCAAGCCACTGCAACTAGTCCAGAACGCTGCCGCTCGTCTGGTGTTCAACCAGCCAAAGTTCACCCACGTCACCCCTCTACTCTCCTCTCTGCACTGGCTCCCCATCGCAGCATGCATAAGATTCAAATCACTGGCGCTCGCTTTTCAAGCAGCTAGAGATACTGCTCCCCCTTACCTCGTCACTCATCACACCCTAAACCCCAGCCAGACCCCTCCGCTCCGCCTCCTCTGGCAAACTGACTGCCCCATCCCTCCGGGCGCCTGGCAGCCGTTCCTCGCGGTCTCGTCTCTTCTCTGTCCTGACCCCTTGCTGGTGGAACGACCTTCCGCAATAGGTCAGGACCACAGAATCACTTGCGATCTTCCGCAAGAGACTCAAAACCCACCTTTTCAGACTCCACTACCACTGAATTCTGTACATCTAGCTAACTGTCATCACCACTGCCTACTTGCTCAACACTATATACCCCTGCATATGCAATTTAATTTAAAAAAATTGTACTAACCTTTTCCTTCCCAGTGTTACAGGTATGGTACACAGCTGCCTGCAATTATGTATATCGCAGTATTACTGCACTGATCTCTTGCACGAACTATGATTGTTCCTACCATGTATTTATGCACATCTTGTAAGCCGCTCTGGATAAATGTAAATGTAAAATGAGTGTGAGTGTGAGCACCACAGTGGCCTGGGACATGAGCTCCTACGGCAAGCGCAGAGGCACAAAAAGGCACAAGTTAAATGGTGTGATATTCTCCTACAAAAGATAGCACGGTGAGGCCTACATGTTTCCGTGTGTGTGCTAGATATCCCCACACCTCACACAATGGCTCAATACTACAGTTACATTAGAGAAATTACACAAAACCTACATCACAATAATATTCAAATAAATTAAACAGACCACTATATTCCCATCAAATCTACGCGTGAGAAATTGAATTGCAATATAAATGACATTAGTGAGCAGTCTTAGCGAAAACACAAAAATGCCGTAAAACAGGAAACACTCGCCGGCCAGTTCTGTAGAAACTTTAAAACCTGCATCAGCACATCAGAGCCACACAGGTGAGAAACGAGGATTAGTGCGCTCATTCAGCGCTGATATTTACACGAGGAGCAACACAAATATCTGGAGCCAGCAGGAGCATTGTTCTCTTTGAACAATGCTGAAAGGCATTTAGCAAACGCCTTATCCAGTTTGGCCATTTCACAATCATTGATACAGCATACTTTAGGTAAGCAATTCAGGTTAAGTAGATGGAATTATCAACCGTCTAACTAAGTAAAATTAGGAGCTCGTCACCACGTCAGGACAACACACAGAACTCAGAACATAAGAGCAAAGTCAGGAGAAATAGAGGTATAGTGAACACAGAAGAGTTTTATTTAGGACAGCAGCTCTGTTACTTATTTAAGATGACTATAATAAATGATAATAATAATTGTATGATTTCTATGCTTTTCTTCATAGGCATAACTCCCAAAATTCCCAAAGCAAAATTCCTGTGAAATTTACCTGAAACTTTCCGTCCCTTTGCAACCCTACTGCTACAGGACACCTTCACCCCCCACCCCAAACTCCCACACCCCCCATCCCCCCAGATCCCCTGCAGGTACAGGGGGAGAGAGAGAGGCTGCATTTCGACACTAACCTCCTCCCACCTGCACACATGCACACAGAACACTCCTCCAATGCTCTTTATTAAACCTAGTGCAGATACACACAGAGATAAGATAAGATAAGCACCATCGCTGTCCATGGTGAAGTCATGACTGGACAACGTGACCTCTTCTTTTGCATGTTTCTAGCTTGTTATGCATTTCACTTTGTGCACGTCTTACCAATAAAGCGCCTAAATTGAATAAAGTCCAAACATGCACATATACATATATACATGAGCCATACACGTGTAGGAGCAACACTGATGTGTGGGCTAATTTCAGCCCCGAGCTCTGGGCTCCACTGCTGCAGAGGGAACAGCTCAGAGGAGGGAGAGAGCGTTCGAACCAGTGTCCCACACAGGGCTGCACACTCTCACACCCAGGCCTAATTCCTCCTGAGCACCCGCACCTCTCCCCTGCGAGACGGAGCATGCAGCGCACACGGAGAGAGGTGAGATGAGCAGAGACAGGTCTACACTCGCCCCTGTCCTGCCTCCTACAGCACTCTCCCCTGGGGGAGGGGGGGAGGGGGGGAGAGAACGCAGGACTGGCAGGCTGATGCTTCCTCTCCTCTCTCTCTCTCTCTCTCTCTGTGACTCACATCCCCTTCAGCTCCTCTCCCAAAACAACAACAATCCTCTCTCTGACCTGCGTGCTCAATCTGCCACCCCACACACACACACACACACACACACACACTCAAATACACACACTGCTCCTGCCTGAAGTGACCTTGTGGTCAGAAGACTCAAGGACAGTTTGCCTCCCTGCGCTCAATGATAAGACGTGATGCAGTCTGGAGATCCTGTCAGTTTGTCTGTCAGGGACTGCAATCCCCAGCAGCCAAAGTGCTGGACAGGAAGCAGAGTGAGGAAGACAGGAAGTGAGCCGGTCAGCTGACCTCGCAGGGATTATTCTCATCCACTCAGTCCGTCAGGCATAACACGCTCTGCCTCGTCAAGAGACAGGTTAGTCTTCAGTGCTTTATACGACCTTATCCACATTCTCTCTCACACTCACACACACACACACACAAAGACCTTCACTCAGGGGATGCAACGCTTCACAAATCATCCGCCTAGGACTCTTTCGAAGAAAACTGACAACCAATATTTCACACCAGCTATTTTAGCCATCGTCAGAGAGCTTCACTCCATGACAAACCTTCCTGCCCACAGAGCCTCACCTCAACACACCCGCCTCACCATAACCCTAACTCACCCTAAGCCATTTTCTGCCAGCAAATCTGGTACTCTGTGTGCAAGTGTGAGTGTATGTGTGTGTGAGTGAGTGTGAGTGTGTGTGTGTTACACAGGGCCATTCAGGGTCAGCAGGAGGACTTCACCCCCTGACAATCACAATATCTCCACCTTCCTCCTCCTCACACTTGGCGATAGTAGTCCCATAAATTATATCTAATTGATTTCAGCATGATTTTGCGAGGGAAGTAAAAAAAAAAGTTCATAAAAGTGCGGAAACCATACAGGAGACCCAGAGACCGTCGAGTTGAGCTCACGGATGGGAAGACATGACGGGGGGAAGTGACGACACACACACACACAGCTCGCGCTCTTACCGTGGACCGTGAACACATTGCAGTGGTGCGCTCCGTGGCGCGCATGCTCCCTGCGGCCCCCCTTGATGAAGTGCAGAGCCGGCAGGCTGGGTCTCCTCTGGTCCCCGACCAACTTCCCCGGCTGCTGCCCCATAAACGCAGCCGGGAGGCGGGCTGCCGCTCTCTCACGGTTCAGGGGGTCAGGTCAGCCGTGGGGGCCGGGGGGGGTGATGAGTCCGGGCCGTATCTCCAAACACAATCCCCAAACAGGCGCGGATATTATCCACAAGTCCCACAACGTGATTAAGAGTGCCCGGAACGTCTGGTCTTTCCTGCCCACGGCTCTTCAACGTTCATGGGCCGCTCCGGTGTGCGTCCTGGCTCGGTCTGGACCCGGTCACACTCGGGCAATGTGGCGAACCGGGCCCGGTGGCATGCACCGGATTACCGGCACCGCGCAAGGCCTTCAGCGTTCATCGCGACATTCAATCACCCGAATAACTTCTTACCGATCACTTTTTGACAGTGTTTTTGAGTTTTTAAATCCCAGATTTGGCCACTTTTATATTGTGTTGCATAGAGCGTGTGATGATATGTAAAGACAATACGCTTTAAACACACAAATCTATGTACTCGTTCTGTTCACTGTTCGGGTCAAAAAATTGATATGCAAAATATTAATCGCAAGATTTGAGTATAAAGCACGTGGGAGTGATAAGAACACTTAAATATTCAGTTAAAACCCGAAAACAACAGCAGGTGTGAAATACCCACCAGGGCCTAGAAACGGACTGAAATCGTGTTGGGACTGAGCGAAGTAGTGTTATTCCTAAATAATAAAAATAATTACAAATAAACGTTCAGCGATCCAACAGGCCACACGGTCACCATCCTCTAAAATGATTTTATCATCTTAGTTACGGCTGGCGAGCTAACAAACTACAATCCTCTCATTTACACGACCTCTAACAAACTACAATCCTCTCATTTACAGGACCTCTAACAAACTACAATCCTCTCATTTACAGGATGTCTCCAGCGGCAGGCTCGGAGCCGCCTGGACTCGCACTGGCAGTGAAAAGGCACAGCAGTTAAAGTAATAAATAAACGCATACTTTACGGAAATATCTCGTTAACTCGCAAGGCAACACGGCGCATTAGTGCACATCGCTCGAATATTTCAATATGTGCGTTCTAGAGTTAAAGAAATAAACATTGTTTTCTAAAAGATTTTTAGCGAATTGTCAATCATATAAAACGACCCACATCCTTTCCCATCACATCAGAGTGAAATGTGATGAAAGTTACACACAAAACAGTAAGCACCACGGTGGTCAACAATTATCGGCCATTCCTGGACTACGGACATAATGCTACAAACACAGCATCGATGTTTGGAAACTACCAAGACCACCAAGTGCCCGTGATAACTAACTAGGGAACCAAGCTAGCAAACTAACGTATTGCTAAACGAATTATTAGCGAGCAAGAAAATAATTGTCTCCTTGCCGCTGAATAGCTCATTAAATTCGCGATCGAACTGACCAATCCCGACTAGCTAAACTAGCTGTTTACCGCTTCCAAATGTTATATTATAGTTAGCGCGCTAACATTAGCGTGTTAGCATTAACGGCCCGCTGAATGTGGTGGTGTTCCTGGTGTCAGCCTGTTCGCAAACTCGCTACTGCCCGGAGAAACTGCACTTTTACGCCACACAATACCGCAGTTCAATGTGCAAACTCGGCTCGGCTTTTCGCTACTCTCGGCAGCGAGGGCTCTTGTGCATATTATACCGAGAACTTTTCTCGTTGGCTTATTGTACTGTAGTTGAGTTTCTGATCAACTTTAAAACTTTAGCTTAAAAGTAAACTTATAAGTGATCCGATATCAATAATGCACGAATATGGTGCTAGTTTGCAAGCTAACTTTGGTAGCGCTAACACTTTTGCTCGCTGCTATGCGCTAGGCAGAAGTTAGCTTGCTCGATAGTCCCGGCTGGAGATAAGTGTCTCCAACAAACAAACTCAACCCGATCGATCTGGATAAACCCACGCAGACTTTGAGACTTTGAGACAACCCCACCCCCACCGCCTCTCCCTTTCTCCCCAACTTCCGCGTCCAGTGTTCCCGTCCTCCGGAGCTCTTCTCCCCGGGCTCAAATGTACCCGAAGCCCGGGTAGACCTTTCCAAAAAAACTAGCTAACGCAAAGGGACCGTCTTTCCCCGACTCTGCCACTGTGCTGTCAGGCACTTTTCGTCAATCCTACCCAACGCGCGCGATTAGCAAGCCCTCGATCAACACCGCTTGCGTTTTTCCGTGTATTGTTTTGCTCGCTCATTAAAAAATATGAGCATTTAAAAGTCAGTCCAAACTCGCATCGCGGCCGCCATATTTCCGTAAGCAAGGTGGTTTACTCAAGTACGGGGGTGGATGCGTCTGACGTCACAGCGAGCGTGAATACGCAACGTGATGCGCATTTATTTTTTTCTTCTTGATATATATCGCCTACTACGGTGAGATGTAAACCCCATTCCTTCCCTTTTACCTTTCTGCTTTAGTTAACTTCGTTTTGCAAGATAGTATATTTTAAGATTGATACAAACTGATTCCCCTAAAGTTTTTGGATAGTGTAAAAACAACCAAATACTGAAATTGTATCATTAACAACAATATATTAGGTCACTGCCATAACTCTTGGTTGGTTATTAAAAAAGAATGCTCCCCTTTCTTAGCTCGTCGAAAGTATCAAAATAAGGAAGCGGTATAAAGTTTTGCGGAAAGTAAGCTGGAAATATATTATTGTAAGTACAGTTGTACAAATGCAATGCATTCACGAAGCCTAAGGGAAATTTAGAGGGAATACCATTTCGTAAAATGTATGTTACATTTACATTTTACATTTTACATTGACGTTTTAGGCATTTAGCCGACGCTCTTATCCAGATCCTATGTCACGTGTGGTAATTAGGCCAATTAACTGGGCAGTTGGCCGACAAATACGGTACTCTTATAACCTGGAACTGAACACTGATTCAGTTCTGAATGCAAATAAAATGCCAATTTGAAAAAATAAAATAAACATACAGCAAACTGCTGTTACTATGAGGGTTTTAGTGATGCAATTTGTTTTGGATGTTTGGAGAAAATCCATAAACCAATGTCTTCTCAAGAAGACAAAACAGATACTCCACTGGCTACTCCAAGCAGCCAAAAACTAAATAAAAGAGAGATGATTAATTCCACCCACTGCAGTGAAATACAAGGGCATGCTTACTGGTAGCTTGTTGAAGAATTTATTTCATTAAAAAACTAAAAAACTATTACAAACACAAAGCCATGGTACGGTACAATTTTGATTGTTTACTTAACTTTCCTATAACCAATGAACAGGTCATAGTTTGGGCCTGGTGGTAATGTGTACACAGTTTCTTTCTGATGAGCAACAGCATTTTAAACCTCAGAGAGACAGAATCTCCAGGAAGCTGTGCTGCCTTTGGAGAGTCTCATCCCCTGTAGAGTTAAAAACAAAATGGCCGCACACCTTCAGCATCCTGGTAAAGAGGTGGGTGAGCGTTTAGAAGGTGTTTAGAGTCTGGAGACGGAAGAGGGGCCAAGGGAAGGGTTTACTTGGAGTAGGGTTTTTTCTGCCCCAATTTGTGAGAGCCGATGCCAAGTCCAGGCTAGATGCAGTACTAGATACTCTTTAGATTAGGACATGACGAGCCTATAGATATTCTTTAGATTAGGACATGACGAGCCTATAGATACTCTTTAGATTAGGACATGACGAGTCTATAGATACTCTTTAGATTAGGACATGACGAGCCTATAGATACTCTTTAGATTAGGACATGACGAGCCTAGATAGGTTCTCCTCATTCTGTGTTCTTATGTTCTTAACTGTAGGCCCCTGTCTTCACTGTAGCGTCCTGCAGCAGATTTTGGGAGGGTCACACACTCGCATGCTCACCCTCCATAACGTGCGCTGCTGGCCAGAAGCTTCATAATAATTATTCAGAATTCAGACCGAGGGGTGTGACCACATGTTAAATATTGACATGATGAAAGGGGATGTTTTATATAAGTTATTGGGGGGACAGATGTGACCGTTTTGAATATTGGTGGGGACATGTTGTAATGGCTGTGGTTCACGTTGCAGACCTGGCCCCATCTCCCATCGCATGGCTGACTCACGGCCAGCGGGCAGAGTCTGCAGCACAAACCTTCGCTCCACATGATTCCTGATTATCAGGGAGGCTAACGGCACACAGGAGCAGTGAGAGTCCAGGGTGGGGTTCCACACTTCCAGCCCCTTCTGCAGCACCTGTGACTGACCAACCAGCAGCCCATCCAGAGAGTAGAGGGTGCTGCGTTGCCTGTCAGGGATGCGGTTCTAAACCTGTCTCTACCAGACTGGCTGGTCCTGGTCGTCAACCCCGATCGGGGGCGGTGTTTGGCTGTCCGCCCCAGGGGAGGGGGAGGCTGAGCCGGCTCGGGTGAAGCGTGAAGCACGTAAGGGGGTCTCCAGAACGTGGGTGGGCGAATTCCGTCTCGAAGGAAGCAGAGTTCGCTGCCCTCTGAGAATTTGTTTGCCTCATAGAGACAAGCGGCGGATTCACGTGGGGAGGGTAAATTTAAATAGAGGGTGTAATTGCAACTAAATTGGGAGAAACAAAAAAATTAAATAAAATAAAGTAGAGGGTGGAGTAGCGCCCTGGGTTTACTGATACCTGGTGGCTGTGACTGAAACACGCTCGTGCTGAATGAACTCTAATAAACATGTACGCGTCATTCCACAGCACCCTGCCATACCTGTCTATAGACCACCATATCTCACACCTACAGGTAACCACCAAAATAAAGGCAAACTTTGGTGACCGATACAGGCCCAGTGGCGGACACTCGCGGTACTGCACCCGTTTGAAGGATCCTTCATTTACTCATTACTTCAGTCCCTGGATCTGGACCCCCTTCACGTGGTTTAGCCCCCCCTTCACTGACTACCTAACCCAGGAGGCGCAAAGTCAGCCAAGCCCTGCGTCACCTTTGGACTGATTATGATACTGTCTTTTTTGGACACACCCTGTGCCAGAAGAAGATGGGCTCCCCTTTTAGTTTGGTTCCTCCCAAGGTTTCTCCCCATCAAGAGAGTTTTTCCTTGCCACTGTCACCTTAGGCTTGCTTTTGGGGGGGGTCTAGGCCTGGGTTCCCTTCTGTTAAGCGTTTTGTGACAATGCATTTGTGAAAAGCGCTCTACAAATAAATTTGATTTGATTTGACTCAAGTGTTGCCTTTATTTAGGCAGTTATCTGTACCTTTCCATATAACCTGCAAAGACATTGCTGGCAGTGTAGTGTAATGGTTAGGGAGCTGGGCTTGTAACTCAGAGGTTGCAGGTTCAATTCCCAGTAGTTGGGGCACTGCACTTTGAGTTGTAGGCCTCGTTGAGCTAAAATGGACTATTCAGCATTAACCTGAATTGCTTCAATAAAATATCCATCCATATTGCCGCGATAATCATGATCATCATAATCACCACTGCGGAAGGAAAACAGCCGTTTCAGTCGTAAGCTTCAACACAATCAGGCTGAACATAAATATCCTTATTTATGTGTGTCAGTTTGATGCCTGTTAATGTTAACAACGTATGTGAAAATGTATCAAATTTAAGGCCAACACGATTGTGTGTGTCTGTGTATCTGTGTATGTGTATGTGTGACTGAGTGAGTGAGTGTGTGTGTGTGTATGTGTATGTGTGTGTGACTGAGTGAGTGTGTGTGTATGTGCGCTTTTGGAGCTGGGCACACTTGCGTCGCTGAGATTCTAACACGACTCCACAGCGACACCAGGTGGGAAATTCTGGTAAAGCAACTGAGACCACGGGAAATCACCCTTGTTAATGTGCGACTGCCAGAAGACGATTCAATGAATGAAAAAAGCCTAAACAAAACACTGAAACGTTTTATATGTTTGGAACTACGTTATAGATACATTTCTGTGGTTACTTTTGTTGAGTCAAAAAAAGGTAAAGATAGCGCTACTTTCCGTGTGGGCAAAACTAAATGTAAAATAAATAAAGATGAAAAGCAAATTCTTTAGAAACCTTTGACACCTTTGTCCAAACATTGTATGATTATGGAATAAAGAGACCAGAATATGCTTTTTGCTTTTCATGTTTATTTATTTTTGCATTTACTTTTGTCTTGAGGAAATTAACCCAGAATTAAGGCTACTTACCGGTAAGTAGAATTTAACGCAATTCTTCTTGGTCCTATTGCGCCATCTAGTGGATAAGACATGGTTACGCAGGCCCGCGATAAACTCATATTTAATTATTTTACATTGTAGAAAATAGGCGTACACGTGAAACAGTGTGCTTTTCTGCTTCCCCTTAGATATCCTCATGTAAATCTCCATTAGGCAGTTAATTAACAGTAACACTTTAAAACGCATTGCTGCAGTGATCCTAATCGAAATAAACATCAGTTTCATCATTTTGCCTCAATATTGCTGTGTACTACGCCTTTGCTACAGAACATTGCTTGTTCATCACGGGTTGTTTTTGTATTTCAGTTTACACACCTTTGTAAAGGACATTTTGGCAAAGACATTGCGATGTGCGCGCGCAGCGTTAGCTAAATTAATGCTAAATTATTACCGGGCGCCTCTAGAAGATTTTATCATTTATAAATGAGAGGGGTTTCACTTCTCTAAAACACTTCCTTGAACACACCTGATTTTAATTATCACCGGACACCAACATTAACACTTGTTTTTGTAATCGTTTATTTCAAATACATTTGAAAGTACAACGTTATATACACGTGTAGACATATACTATGAATAATATAATTACATTTTGTAAATACTGTTTTACACATATGTACATATATACAGTTACTTTAGTGTTTGTTGAGGAATTGCTTAACTGAAGATAATTACATTAGTTTTAATGTTTTTGTTTTTTTCATTTTTAAAAGCATGTTTAATCCATCCTCTGAGCTGGACATCCATCCTGAATTACACCACAAAGACCCTTCTCCATCCATCCATCCATTATCTAAGCCGCTTATTCCTGGTAAGGGTCGCGGGGGGGTGCTGGAGCCTATCCCAGCATGCGTTCCGGGCGAGAGGCAGGAATACACCCTGGACAGGTCGCCAATCCATCGCAGGGCACACACACCATTCACTCACACACTCATACCTATGGGCAATTTAGACTCTCCAATTAGCCTAACGTGCATGTCTTTGGACTGTGGGAGGAAACCGGAGTACCCGGAGGAAACCCACGCGGACACGGGGAGAACATGCAACTCCGCACAGAAAGGCCCCGGCCTGGATTCGAACCCGAGACCTTCTTGCTGTGAGGCGACAGCGCTATCCACTGCACCACCGTGCCGCCTAAGACCCTTCTCGTTTACGATAAAATATATAAATGCCTAATTGATCGTTTTGCCAAAGAGCCAAAATTGACCCGCATCACAAATCGACCCGGTAAATAACAAGATAATATGTTTTGGCATCGATATCGACTTTTCCGAGCATTTTACCAAACGACAGTACAGTACTAATCAGCACCTTTACATATTGTGAGGACATTTAAATGTTGCAGTCTATCAGAGTCCCGTGTGAGGGAAAAAAAAAACTTTTCTTAGACAGGTTTGAATTCATCTTCAAATAAAATAGTAGGCAGTTGTTCAAATATTGAATAAAAAAATGTTTACCTGAAAATAGCCTATTATTACACTATGTACACAAAAAATGCGTTTGATTATACTCTTGAGTTTAACGAGGGCCATGTCTGTTTATAAGTCAATCGGCATGGTTCTGTTCTAAAACATCAAAAATAATGACAATACCTTTAATGTCCCGACGATACTTCCGGGTATCATTCCACCAAAGACAAACATTCACGGCACATTGTCGCGGTCAACTCCGTAATCACGGAACTCGACGATCATTGCCCGTTAAAAGCGCATCTTCCCTTGAAGCTCTCGGTAGTTAAAAAACAACTGCCAGGGAAGGGTCTAAAAACGTAATTACGAGTTCAGAACCTTGGTCTTTGGGAAATGTTCGAATGCGATCCAAACTGACCTCAGAAACATCAAAGCACAGGAACATAGACGTTGTTGTGTCGCATAGAATGATCCATTTCAATGTTTCGAAGCCGCAAAAACAAGTTGGTTATGTTTTTAACATCGTGTGATTCTAGGCACTGAAAATCAACCGGGTCGATCGAAAAGTCCAAGCACCCAGAGTGAGTATCTGCGCGTGTGATCTCTGGTGAGGTAGCCAGCAGAGGAACATCGCTCATATCACACATTTATAAAATACACACTTATATATACCCAGATTAGTAGTCTGAAAAACGGAACAAAAAAATGTAATTAAAATGTAATTCTTCAGTGAAAATGCTGTTTGTTAGAAAAATGTGAAATGTACCATATAAAACCAATGTACTATAGAATGTAACAAATGTAGAATGTACATTTGACATTTTAGGCATTTAGCTGACGCTCTTATCCAGAGCGATTTACAGTTTACATTTCTTTACATACGATCCATTGTAACAAATGTACCATAGAATGTAACATATAAAACGGTCCTCCAGCTCCCACAACACCCGTGTGTGTGTGTGTGTGTGTGTGTGTGTGTGTGTGTGCGTGTGCGTATGTGTAAGTGAGTGTGTGCATGTGTGCGTGTGTGGTGTGTGTGTGTGTGTGTGTGTGTGTGTGTGTGTGTGTGTGTGTGTGGTGTGTGTGTGTGTGTAGTGTGTGTGTGTGTGTAGTGTGAGTGTATAGTGTGTGTGAGTGAGTGTATAGTGTGTGTGTGTGTGTGTGTAGTGTATGTGTGTGTGTGTGTGTGTGAGTGTATAGTGTGTGTGTTAGTGTATAGTGTGTGTGGTGTGTAAGTGTATAGTGTGTATAGTGTGTGTATAGTGTGTAGTGTGTGTAGTGTGTGTATAGTGTGTGTGTGTGTGTATAGTGTGTGTATAGTGTGTGTGAGTGTATAGTGTGTGTATAGTGAGTGTATAGTGTGTATAGTGAGTGTATAGTGTGTATAGTGTGTGTAGTGTGTGTGTGTGTGAGTGTATAGTGTGTGTATAGTGTGTGTGTGTGAGTGTATAGTGGGTGTGGTGTGTGAGTGTAGTCCTCCTCCTGGGCTCTCACAGCACCACAGTGGTGAGGTGTCGCCCCAGGGCCCCGGGGCCCAGGATCGGGGCGAGAGCCGCCAGAGTGGTCGCTCCCTTGGCGGCGGTGCCAGGCTGGTGCCTGGCGCTCTTCTGGTGCGCCCGCAGGCCTGCCAGCTGCGAGTAGGCGCTGTGGCACATGTGGCAGCGGTAGGGCCGCTCCCCGGTGTGCAGGCGCACGTGGTTGCGCAGCGTGGAGGACTGGCTGAAGCGCCGCTCGCAGTAGCGGCAGACAAAGGGCTTGTCCAGCGTGTGGATGCGCATGTGGGAGCGCAGGTTGCTGCGCGAGTTAAACCCGCGGTGGCAGATCACACAGCGCATGCGGCTCGACGAGGAGGAGGAGGAGGAGGAGGAGGAAGAGCAGGGGGAGGAGGAGGAGGGAAGAGCCTCGCTCGAGTGGGAGTCATCTGTGGGAGGAGGGAGAGAGGAGGGGTGAGTCATTCTTACAGGAGCGGAGGGTGGGATCGTGGAGCCGCTGGGCTCATGACTTTAGGGAACGTTGTCAGATTTAAGTGTGTCAGATTTAAGGCTGCTTGTTAATGTTAAACCTTAATCCTGATGCTTTAAAAGAAACCGAGAGTCGGTTTCTATGAGAAAATAAGGTGGATGAGGAAAGTGGAATGCGATTTGATTGGTTGGATGTACCCTAGCATTCTCAAAATGTGAGGGAAAAAAAAGGAAAAACTGACCAATCATGATCAGCGTGAGTTCAGAGAGGGGCTGTGATTGGGTGCGCTCTGTCACAGTCATGAGGGATCAGATCAGTCACAGAGCACTACTGGAGCCCCCTGTCCCCTGTTTAACAGCACTGATAGAAATCAGAGCCCCCTCCCCTCCCCTCCCAGCCCAGCTCAGCCCCCCCCACACCCAGAGATCCTCACCGCTCCGGTTCTTCTTCTGCTGCTCCTCCTCCGCTCCTGGGACCCCAGGGATGCCCAGGAAAGTGTTTTGGGAGTTTCCGTACCACACCAGCAGCTCCTGGTCCGGGGGGATAGTCTGGGGAGGGGAGGGGAATACATCCCTTAAACGCTCTTATCCAGAGATGTGCATTAATACATGGCGAGATCAATCATATGAAATGAGGTTTAATGACTTAAACTCCCCCTACGCTCCTACGGACATCGACCGGGGATTCCAATCAAATGTAAGACTACATCCTAGTGCCAACACGATTGTGTGTGTGTGTATGTGAGTGTGTATGTATGTGTGTGTGTGAGTGTGTGTGTGTGTGTGTGTGTGTGTGTGAGAGAGAGAAAGAGAGAGAGAGAGAGAGTGAGTGATGTGCAGTCTATGGTCACAGACCAGTGTTGTGGTCCATTTCTACGCTGGTGTGGGTGGGGTGCACCTCAAGGTTCTGGGGCTCTTTGAGTTGCGTTTACAGTTGCTGCTGTGATTGCTCTTTATTGCAAAGTCTTTTTGAGGCTCTGAGATTAGAAAAGCTCATGGGCTCCTTTGTGGTCATTATTTAGCATGCAGCTCATCTTTATTTATTCATGAGTTTATTCGTAAGGGGCAAGCACAGAGAACATTGACAGCTGCAGAAGCAGTGTCCGATGCACTGGACATGTGTACATACAGCCAAAGCTCATTTCCAACACCAGTCCCTTGACTGGCGTATCTCAGTTTATATCTGATCTTTTGTGGCCCGTTAGAGTGGCGCGCTCGCGGGAGTAACGCTCGCTCACCTCCACCGCCCTGTAGAAGATGCTGCTCCCGATCTGCACCACCTCCAGGTTCTGCTCTTGCTCGTTGCGCGCGCACTTAATGTACGTCATCCAGCTGCGCTGGTCCGCCTGGCTCGCGTCGATGAAGTATCGCACTGAGCCGTCCTCGTTGAACACCTGCGAGAGCGCGAAAAGAACGGAGGGTCCTGTGCGTAAGTGCCTCCTGAACGGGCAGGCTATAGGACAGGCGCTATGATCTGCAGATGTGTTTTAACAATTAATTATGATAATTAAATATTGCATCTATATTGAGACTTTCGTAATCTCAAGGTGAAATCCTGATGATTTTTCACAGGAATCGTTTTGAGGGCACTCTCTTGGAAGAAATCACAGTACGTTTAACTCACAGTTTGTCCTAGAACATAGTACTTCATCCTAGTACTGGAGTTTGATAATCATTTAAACTGTTGAACAAAAATGTCCCCCCCACCACACACACACACTCTATATTACATTTACATTTTAAGCATTTAGCAGACGCTCTTATCCAGAGCGACTTACAAGATGTGCATTAATACATGGTAGGAACAATCATAGTTCGCGCAATAACTCTCTCACATACACACACATACACCCCACACTCACACTCACACTCTCTCTCTCTCTCTCTCTCTCTCTCACACACACACACACACACACACACACACACACACACACACACAACACACACACCTCCCACATGAGGTTGTTGTTCTTGAACAGGTCGACGTGCTGCGGGGAGATGACCCTGCCGGTGAACGGGCCCATCTCAGTGCCGGACTTGATCCAGGTCTTAGAGAAGATCCCGAGCCCCTCCCCGGGGACGGAGCTCTGCGCGAGGATCACTTCGCTGGGGAGCACCAGGCTCGAGAGCTTCTGCACTTCTGTCGGACGGAAAAGGGCGCATTACTGACATTACAGCACTGCCGCTAAACGCGTTGGCGCAGGCTGCACGTGCTTTGGTTGCGCTCGGGCGGCAGGTATCCGGTGATCCACTTCAGCTCACGCGCAGTTTCATTCATTATTTCGCCAGAAAACATATGACGTAACTGGAAATAGTTGAACCATGAAAGATCTTAATAAAAATATGATTAGACATCGAATACAATTAAAACAAACGCTTAGACACCTTTATCGATATATGGGAAAGGATGATGGAATTTGAGATTTTCTTTTTAAAATAACACAAATAAAAACTGTTTAAATATCAATGATTAGTTTGCATGTCAGGCGACAAATTTCATTTTTATTTAGAGAAATGCGCTTGGTCTCCTTCGCATAATCTCCTCCTTAAAGGCATCAGATTTATAGGTGGTATATATTCGGTGGTAAAACATTTTACATTAAACTGAAAAATAATGCTGCGAATAGGGAATATTTCATCTCTGCCGCCGGTTAACGTCATTAAATGGATGAAGTTAAACTGATTGTTCAAGAAAAGAAATGCCCCTAAAAGCGGTTTTCCTCTTTACACAAAGCTTTTCTTTAAAAAAAACGACGTTCCTTTAATGTCAATTTCAAAGACGTTTTGAGACGAGTAAGAAAACTCCGGGCCGACTCGGAGGTTAAACGGTTTTGTGAGCCGGGATCCAGCGATCTGTCACGCTCCCGATGTGATATTCATTAAACTCAAGTGGAAAGAAACGACTAATTCCAAATTCATTATCCCTTTAAGAACTTTGTAGCAATAAATTTGCGCTGAATGAAATTAGGACTTGTTTAAAAGGCCCGGGGAATTTCGCTGACAAAAAAAAATGGAAAGGCGATTAGATGGTTGACATGATTTGAATGGCGAGAGAATCGGAGCTTCACGGCGCATTAGCGCAGGAACAGCAACCTTTTTAGGCGAGTAAAAGAGAAAAGACCCGGAGCCCCATAGCTGCCAGCGGAGAAAAGGCCGTCCGGAGACGAGTGAATGCGGGACATCGGAGAGAAAGGGAACCCCTCTCGCTCCTCGCTTTAAATGGGAACTTTCTCAGGTCAAGCACAAAGTTAACCAAATGAATTTAATACCCCTTTTTTTCTTTGAGTCAGCAACAGTTACACGCCTAACAAGTTTCTAAATGCGAGGTCTCAATGCCCTAACCGGGTTAATGCGCTAAATGGCCGCGCACAAAGCGGAGGAAAGTGGGAAAGGGCCGCGGAACAGTGGTGCGGGAGTCGTGGGGATCTTGGGAAGAAACGCGAAACAGAGCGCCAGTGTGAAGTTCTCACTGCTTTTCGGCTCATCTGGGTTGACAGCCGGGGGCAGCGCTATGACGGGACCCCACCGGCGCGCTCAGGTTTTATTAAAAGGAGGGTGTTTAGGCCCTTAATTACATTAGCGTAAGATTTTCGGCCAATGAACAAACCGGTTTTTTCGCGCCTCGAAAACTGGGAAGGCTTGCCATGCAGGGTGGAGAAACAGAATCACTTCAGAGAGCAATGGGGTTTTATTTTAAATACAAAAAGGAAACAAGTTTAATCAGAACGGAATAGGACTTGGAATTAAACTAAATAGCCTACACGTGGCTTTGTCAAATACAATTACAAACAGGTTGCGGACAACAGGTTACTTGTTCTATAGGCTTGTTCTATAAGTCTTAAGTTAAACATGTTCGAAATATAACAAATATAACGCAATGTCTCTCGCCCTTTTGCCCGTTTTTGGGATGCAACGCCTGCCTGTCCAGTTTTGCTCATTCCCATTTTCACACGTGTGCAGACAAGACACGGAAGAACAGTTATTTCCCAGTGGCAACACAGAATATCACGTTTGTGTTTCTACGGTGTAAAATTAAACAGAGCAGCATCTGAACTGACCTCCGGGGAAGGACTGCGCCAGGACCTCGGCCGTGAATGCGGGTTTGGGGCTGGCGGGATGGCGCTTCTCCTCCAGGTGTTCCCCCAGCACGTTCCTCCACCGGCCGTACAGGAAGCTGTGCAGGATGTCGGAGGTGATGGTTTCGGAGAGGCACAGACTCGGCGCTTTAAACCCGGACTTCAGAACCAACGCTTCCGCGGGAAACACCGTCCCCATGACAACATCAATTTCAGCAGCAACTGAAATAATAACAATAATAATAATATTGCGACAATAAAATACACGGATTTTTGTTTTCAGACGTTGAAACGGTGTGAAGTCTGTTAAGGCTCAAAAAAGGAAAATGTAAGTAAAACTCTAATAATCCGTGACGATAGCGTATATCTTTGCCCAAACTGCACTCCGTCTTCGCGTGCACTGGGAGGTTCGCAAACCCTCGGTCCTCTTTATACGCGGCTGTTTGACCCTCTCTGGGTAGTTATTGATGACCCTCCCCTTACACCACAGACCTGCTCGCCCAGAGGAAAGGGAAGTCTTTATTGAGTAGCCACCCCATTGGGCGAGGAAAGAGGGGAGGAGGATGGATCGAGGGAGCAGCCCCCACGCGCTTCTGCTCCGCAACGCAAACATTTGCGCCTTAAACTCGCGATAGAAGCGTGAGCGTCTCCACCTGCAGATGCCCGAGACAAGACACCTCACACACAACACACAGTTCTTGGCAGATGAAACAAAAACCCGTTGCCTAACCTCCGGGAACAAACCCCCGCCCCCAAAAACAATGAAACCGGGTAAAATGTTAACGAATATGATTAACTCTAAAATAATCTGCTTTGGCCTCGGGTTTTTGTGTTTTTAAAAGGTGGAGACACAAACGTTCAGTCAGCGCGCGTACATACCCGTTTCTCAGTAACTGAATGCACAATAATCAGCCACAATAGGCTACAATCGCTTTTTATTAGTGTTAATATAAATATAAATGTATGTTTTCCCTTAAGCGACTAAGATGTAACAACATTAGTCCTAATAATCTATGGGATAGTAATATCGAAATGAAGCAGAAAAGGCTTGTATTAGGCTAAATATTATCCGGCAGACAAGTGAGTCCTGGACGATATTCTGAAATCGCACGTCCGAATATGATTCTGTTACATTGATTAGAAAATTATTAGACACGATTGTTATAAAGCTTTAACAACCTGCAGGTTCTCAGTATTTGTTTAGAATCCAGGGACGCTGGTACCTCCAAAATAAATAAAACCGCTTTTAAGGTTCGGCGAGCAAGAGCGCGCATACTATATATAGCCTACACATATACTGTATATGGTATATATGCAGCCAGGGGGCAGACAAAATACCGGAAACACCAAATGAAAAAGGTCTCGTATTTTGAAGTAACTAAATCGCAATTAAAAATGAGTCTACATGTGTTTCATATTAATGTCAATACTAATTACCAATATGTTTCTGCTATTTAAGACGTTTTAAAATCAACACTTTAATATGCGAGTGTCTAAAGCAAAATGAGAGATCTAACAGATTTTGAAAGAGGTCAAAAAGTTGGTGCCCGAATTGCAGGTGCGTCAGTCACAAAACGGCGAAATTATTTAACACGGAAAGTGTGGAAAAGTGTTGAAAATCATGACGGCATGCGCCAAACAAGGAAAAACTGCACCAGGAAAGAGTCATTAAACATAAACGGACATTTAACAGGATAGTTTCTAAAGAAAAACACGAGACAACGGCCTCAAAAAATAAAGAATTTAATCTACACCTCCGTGACCCAGTCTCAGCAAAAAACGATATGTCTGATATCGCTGATATGATATTTATGGCTGCTATTCGGAAAATGCTGGTAACCAAGGCCAATGCGCAACAACGCAGAACCTGGTGTGATGAGCATAAAACCTGCACTTCTGAGCAGTGCAGGAAAGTAATATGGTCTGATATTAGTCATATTTTACTCTTTTTCTTACATCTGGACTGGTTTATGTTTGGAGAAATCCAAAGCAAGCCTTCGACCCACATTGCCTGTTCCCAACTGTTAAACATGGTACTGGATCTGTTAAGGCCACGGAACACGCAGCCACTGTAGGCGACCAGGTTCTCCCTGTGGTGCAACTATTGTTTCCTCAAGATGTTCACACATTGCAGGACGATAACGCCCCCATACACACCAACAGATTCAAGAGTGGTTTCGTGAACATCAGGATGGGGTCAAACCCCTTCCATGGCCTCCCCAATCAGCAGATCTAAACATCACTGGACCTTTACTGCAGGAGCTCTGAAGTGCAGAGATTTCCACCGACCTCATCTCCCACAGAACTCCAGGCTTCACGTGTCTCTTTCCTTCCTTTCTTGAATAAAGTTTAAAACAGTTAAACACTTGTATAACAGCATTCCAAGAAGGATTGTGGCTGTTCTTAAGGCAAATGGCCCAATTCCTTATTAGTTAATAAATATTCATATATTGTTTGGTGTGTGTATATATATATGTGTGTGTGTGTGTGTGTGTGTGTGTGTGTGTGTGTATGTGTGAGAGAGAGAGAGAATAAAATGGTGGCAGCATTTATTTGTTTCAATAAAAACAAATATGAACATTTGAATGTAACCCCCATGATTAAAGTGGGAATTTGAAACATTTCAGAAATGGCTCAACCTGTGTTTATCTGTTTCAGTTATCTTTGTCTTGTAAGTCGCTCTGGATAAGAGCGTCTGCTAAATGCTTAAAATGTAAACGTAAGATGTCCTCTCTTTTATATGTACATTTGAACACAGAGATAGAGATATATATAGATAGATAAATAGAAGTGGTACATATAATTTAATTTAATTATAGTAGGCCTATAGAGTATATGGGGCTGTCACCAATACGCGTCAAACGTTCCGTTTCCAGCATGAATATTAAACTGACGTTTTAACGTTCCTCCTCCGTCATGTAAGCACCCACAATATTAATAAAGTCCTCGGTAATAATGCTCTGAATAAAGTAATACAATACTTTAACACACACAATACTCTGTCTTAAAGTATTGTTCTCGGGCACAGAGGAATGTCAATCTTCTTTGGAGGAGGTTAGCCTCTCTTTTCTGTCTCTTGTAAAGGGTAAGCGCTTTAATATTCATGGGTGTAAGCATAAAGGCGTCGGCATATTGTGTGACAGTGTCTCGGTGTGTGTGTGTGTGTGTGTGTCTCTGTGTGTGTGCATATACGGCCTTTCTCTCAATGGGCACTGTTCTTTTCCATTTATTCCGCTCGGTTTTCGGGCTTGATGGACTGGGAGCGAATGGGCGGTTTCCCCCCTTTTCTCGTGCACAGAGAAACATCTTTATTGTGTCCGGAGCTCGCGCGTTTCCCATTCAACCCCATCCCCCCCTCCCTCCTCCAAAATAATGTCACGCGAAAGAAAAGTGCCGCTAATCAATCTTTCACGGTGTTTTTGAGGACGATTTGACATCCACACAGCACCCCCCCACTCCGTCGCTTCTTAAAACTATAGCCTGCTATAAGGGGGACGGTCCGAATCTGTGCACAGGGACCGGAAACCGAACGGAACCGAGTGGTTCCGAGTGAAGCGGGTCGAGCCCGGATAGTGAACGTGCCTGACGGGACAAAAAACAAAACCATCTCTACAGCCCAACAGCTGCTTTAAGGGGTTACCCTCGAACCCCACATCGCCCCCCACATCTCCACTATCCCCAAGAGTATCTCTCCGTCCGTGTACAGGCTTCGCACGAAATTCATAAATGAAATTGATTTTATACTTATTTCAGTCTCGCAACTAGTGTAGCCTATACTTGATAAGACATTTGAGGGCAGCGAAGTGCGATTATAAAACGACGTAGATCCTAGAAATTATTATTTGTATATATATATAGGCCTATATATATATATATATACACACATATATATATATATACACATATACATATATATATATTAAAGCAGCTTGTCGAGGCGTTTTGAGACGGTGCGGTAACC
Organism: Aldrovandia affinis; assembly: GCA_029706075.1. Classification (NCBI taxonomy): domain Eukaryota; kingdom Metazoa; phylum Chordata; class Actinopteri; order Notacanthiformes; family Halosauridae; genus Aldrovandia; species Aldrovandia affinis. The sequence continues at coordinate 1,815,864 of JAINUG010000175.1, forward strand.
CCATTTACTTGAGTTGGACTTTCTCTAATTAACCCCTTAATTAAAATCGAAAACGCAGACCCACTTCTCCATTTAATAGGTTTATTCATCTATTCATTAACTTGCGCGGGGGAAAATAATTAAGAGCAGAGGTCACGCGACAGCGAATGGGAAACGCATTTAATCGCGTGCGATTTAGTCTTAGAAATAACATAATTACATCAAGTGGGATTCAATAACAATAACGGACGCTCCACAAACAAAACATATTCGCATAAATAATTTGCAGTGCTCTACAGCAGCAGTTTTATGTGATGTACGATTTAGCCAAGAAAGGCTCTCCAACGGGTTATTACGCGGAACTGGAATTGGGAAAATAACAGCAGCCTATTATCTTAACGAACATTTCCAATCAATTTATTTTTGGTTCTAATTATGTCTTACTCAGTTTTCGTTTTTATTGTTTTCTGTGGGGATTAATATTAATATCAGTTTGACTGATATTAATACAACAGTTTAAGACTAATATTAATATAACTGATATTAAGACTGATGTTAATACAACAGTTTGACTGATATTAATATAACTGATATTAAGACTGATGTTAATACAACAGTTTGACTGATATTAATATAACTGATATTAAGAATATCAGTTTAACAGTATATCAGCTGGACTGCTTAGTCGAGTCATTCACGCAAATGACACGCGGACACATAGCCTATATGCAAATTTGAATTGTATGTATAAAACATATCATTGAATTTTTTTATTGTACTCTCAAGGTAGTCGATGAATAAACACCGTTTTCAGTTCTTATTTATGAAGAGTTTTATTTGTTTTCGCTAACGAATGTAACAATAGTTTTAGTTTAACAATTTTTCAATATAATATAATCGTGGGGGAATTTCTTTCCAAATCTCTTTTTTTTTGTTATTTAATTCTCCCCATGAAAAATATTTTTTGAATATTAATCATCTGTCAACTAACGCCGCGTGAGCAGTGTAAGATTGACGTGATATTAAACTGCACAACATCAAAGGTCTCACACTAACAGCCGGCGAATTTTATTTATCTATTTTTCAGTCCTATCACTTTAAAAAAAATGACTTTATATGTTTAATTCAAGCATTTGTATTAGACACATAATGTAGCTACAACATTAGCCTCAATATGGAAAATAACACAAATGTACTTTCCACAGACAATTCACGAATAGTACTTTTCATCGCATCCTCAGTATCAGGAAATATCAAAGGAATGAACAATTTGAAGCGGGAGGAATATCGCTACACAGTGCGGAAAAAAGCAAGATGCCAACATCTCCGCAGACGTCATAGATTATCTCTTGATTAGCATTCATTTCGGGACTTCAACCCAAAGGCTCGTCTGGACTCTTTAAGAGGTCGCATCGCAGGTATGAATCCTGTATTACAGGCGACTCTGGTGTGTCCACATCCGATTGACAACTCGACACCCCCTCGATGGTTCTGTTCAGCCAGCCAGGATCCCACACACTGAACAGCGAGATCCGGATATCATCAATTTGTTAGACTACCGTGAGCTGCTAGAGAAAACTTCTAGGCTTGTATTTGTTTTCATTGGACAAGTACACTAGTCTAAGTTTAAAATAACATTCACTAAAATGTAAAGCACACGCGACACAATGTATCCTTCGCACTATATACAAAGGTGTACGTGTATATTGTATGGACGTGTGACTGTGTGCGTGTTTATACACGAACAAACTCACACTCTTCGTTATAGATGTTTAATAACCGTTTTAGCCGCTGTGTGTGACGGCTTGGAGATGCGCTCACGTCTTCCTGACAGGTAAATGGAATCCTTTCCCCAATTCCTCCCCGTGTCTGGACACCACGGGGCTTAAGGGTCCGATTAAAATCCCGTTGCGAAGCTTCAACAGCTGGACGCTAATTGATGTGGTTAGTAAAATTGGCCTCCAATTACTCACATAGAAAATTTGCTGCATTTAATTATTTCTGACTCCGGAAGCTGCAGCGTCTCGACCGGAAGCTGCAGCGTCTCGAGGCCCAGTCAAACATCTTCCCCAGAGGTCATTTTCAAGCACACAAAAAAATAAAAAAATAAAAATCCAGAAAAAAATGTGACATTTTTAAATTAAAATTAGTATCAAGCTCAAATGAGTTACATATTACTTTTTTTTAGCTTTGTAATGTATACGGCTGAACGCTGCAATCGCCTGTTCCTCGTGGTACCAAAGGAATATGAAAGCCATGAATTACTTTCACAAAAACCAAGCCAAGCTGAGGCCAGGCCGTCTAGCATAGCACTGGCAGTTCCTCGCATCATTGTTGGTAGCTGCATATTTAAAGGCAAAGGAATCGTGTTTTCAGCGCGTGCTTGAACACAGTCCGATCCAGCACATGAATTACTTGGCTGAGCGCAAAAACCAAGCATCACTGGAGCTGAGGCACAGACAGAGCACAGGAGCTGGTCGTGAGTCAACATAGAGGAGAGGGTGGGAGAGTTGTGGCTCTCTGTGGCTCAGTTGGTAGAGCACAGCATTGGCAACGCTTAGGTTGTGGGTTCAATCCCCACTGGGGCCACGTCTACTGAAAATGTATGCATTCACTACTGTAAGTCACTTTGGATAAAAGCGTCTGCTAAATGGCATATATATATTATTAAAAATAAAAGTTGGGCAACATAGGACTCGGCACTGTGCCGAGAATCAAAAACACACCCGCTCACTGAGCAGCCACTGCGCTGAGGATCAAAACCTGGTCCTGCGGGGGTCTTGGGTGTCGTAGCGGTCAAAGCATTCGCCTGGAATGCAAGTTTCCCCACTAGAGTTGCGGTTCGAACCCTGGCTGTGCCAGTGCGGCCCTGGCTGGGAGCCCCAATCGGGGGCGGTGATTGGGGGGAGGGTGAGCTGACACGAGCTCACCGGGAATTAGCTTGCCTCAGAGACGGGCGGCAAGTTCATGGGGGAGAACAAATTTAAAAAAAAAAAAAAGAAGGATATAGTTGGCTACCAAATTGTGAGAAAAACAAGAAAAAAATCTGAAACAATTATATATAAAAAATAAAAATCCAGAAAAAATGTGACATTTTTAAATTAAAATTAGTATCAAGCTCAAATGAGTTACATATTACTTTTTTTTTAGCTTTGTAATGTATACGGCTGAACGCTGCAATCGCCTGTTCCTCGCAGTGCCAAAGGAATACGAAGCCATGAATTACTTTCACAAAAACCAAGCCAAGCTGAGGCACAGACAGAGCACAGGAGCTGGTCGTGAGTCAACATAGAGGAGAGGGTGGGAGAGTTGTGGCTCTCTGTGGCTCAGTTGGTAGAGCACAGCATTGGCAACGCTTAGGTTGTGGGTTCAATCCCCACTGGGGCCACGTCTACTGAAAATGTATGCATTCACTACTGTAAGTCGCTTTGGATAAAAGCGTCTGCTAAATGGCGTATATATATTATTAAAAATAAAAGTTGGGCAACATAGGACTCGGCACTGTGCCGAGAATCAAAACACACCCGCTCACTGAGCAGCCACTGCGCTGAGGATCAAAAACTGGTCCTGCGGGGTCTTGGGTGTCGTAGCGGTCAAAGCATTCGCCTGTAATGCAAGTTTCCCCACTAGAGTTGCGGTTCGAACCCTGGCTGTGCCAGTGCGGCCCTGGCTGGGAGCCCCAATCGGGGGCGGTGATTGGGGGGAGGGTGAGCTGACACGAGCTCACCGGGAATTAGCTTGCCTCAGAGACGGGCGGCAAGTTCATGGGGGGAGAACAAATTTAAAAAAATGAAGGATATAGTTGGCTACCAAATTGTGAGAAAAACAAGAAAAAAATCTGAAACAATTATATATAAAAAATAAAAATAAAGGTTCTGAATCCATCTCCCTCTGCTTAACCTCAGCCAGAACTCTCCATGACAAAATGGAGGCAGTCTGTGCCTGCCCTGCACACCTCCTCCACCTCCTGCTCCTGCTCTGGGTAAAACAGGTGCAGAGAGGAACATGAAGGCCTGTTGACTGCTGTAGCGCTCTCCATGAGGGAGGAGTGAGTAACAACGTGCGGCCGTTTAAATCGCAGCGATCGTTCGCCTCCTGGGCGGAGAATCCAGCGGAACGGTGAGTCCTGAGTGTGGGAACAACGACATCCTGACCAGCGCTGCCAGCTGCGGCTCTTTCAGACAAAAATGCCTTAATGGTCAGATTTTTTTTGTATAATTGTGGGATTGAAAAGCAAATTTAGGCTCTTTTTATTTGATTTTTTAATCAATTTATTTCAATTTGTTCCCCATTTTTCTCCCAATTTGGTTGCCAATTATACCCTCTATTTATTTCAATTGCCCACCCCCACGAGTGCGATGCCCGTCCTCCGGGAGCGAGACACATTCCTGGCCGATTGTTCCTGCCTCTTCCGAGATGGAAATTCTTCCACGGACGCCTTTTACCTTCTCCTCGACGGAATCGTGCCGGCTCACCCTCCCCCCTCCCCTGGAGGCGGACAGCCAAATGCCGCCTCCGATCGGGGCTGACGACCAGGGCCGGTCTGGTAGAGATGTGGGTTTCGAACCGCGTCCCTGACAGGCAGCGCACGCCACACCAAAGTGGCCTTTTTCCAGATCGAACAGAGCTGAGAGCAATGGTTAAAGGAAGGTGATTGTGGAGGATGCATTTTTTTATTTTAATTTTGCTTTTCTCCCAGTTTAGTAGCCAATTACACCCTGAATTTATTTCAATTCACCCTCTCCACACGAGTTCGCCGCCCATCTCCGCTTCCTTCGCGACGGAATTCGCCCCACACACGTTCTGGAGACTCCCGTTACGTGCTTCACGGCGGACCAGAGCTGGCTCAACCTCCCCCTTCCCCCTGGAGCGGACAGCCAGGAGATCTGCTCTCCTGCCACTTTTATATACACATTTAACAATTACAATTCTCATCAATTTCCACCCCAAACAAGGTAACTGTGGGGAACAGAAGGGCTAAAACACAAAGTTGGACACAAGTGAGCGACGGAGCCATTTTGCACCTTAGTGCAATTAGGCCATCAATTTAAACTTGGAAAGATTAGGGTTGGGAATCCATCCCAAACAAGGCTAAGAAGATTTTGGGGGCATGTGTTTGGGTTTTTTGGGGCTGTGGCTCTTTTAAGACCAAATTCAATATTCTTTCAGCGGCTGTAGGAATGCCTCGAACCAGACTTGACACGTTGTTGGTCGTTTACACATTTATTCTTTTAGCCATCTCTCTGAACAGCAGTATATGCCTGATTTCAATGCAATGCCATATAAATTAGATGAGCCAATTCAACTTTTCATTGTGAAATTTAAGAATTTAATCTCAATAATACACATCAAAAAAGGCGGGAAAAAATCTCAAGCTCTTCAGAGGCGAGCGATGACTTCATAACATAGAAATGATTAACGTTCACCCCAAGAGAGCCTTGCGGGTGATTTTATTACAGAGAGCAAAATGGGAAAATAAGCTAGAGAACACACATTTTTATTTAAGTAGAACACATGAAATTCAGTATTTATATATCTTCTGTATACTGTAGAGATTGCCTTTATAGTCCGATGGCTCAGACCAACCCAAGGAGCCCCGATTCAAACCAAAAAATGACAAAAGCGGAATGTGCTCAAATTAAAACCAAGCCTAAATAACAGCAAAACCCCCTATCAACCCAAACATTTCAACAGAAACACGATTACTTTCGACTTTTTTTTTTTTTAATACACTGTTATCTGTACACGAGGGAAAAAAAACAAAACAAAAAAAACAAAACACTAAAATTAAACATTTTTTGAAATTATAATATCCCTTTTCATTAGGCAATGCAGTTAATACTAGATTCATTTTTGTAACTACTCAATCATACATACATTAGATCACACAGTAGAAAGGAAAATAATGAATTAAAAAGTTATTAGCATTGGACTGAAAGAGAGTCCACAGTGTGTACTGGTTGGGGTAGCGAGGGAAATGGGTGGTACCAAATAAGACAACTTTGATCTCAATACTTAGAATATAAAAAACTACTATTAATTATTACACAGGTAGGATCCAATTGAGGCTTAGCAGTCTTGAGCGGCTGAAGAACAGAACACACATAAAAACCTATCATCTCTTATTCTTTTGTCCATATAAGCAAGATGCAACATCAAATTTCAAATAACACATTCACGATCTTTGAACATTTTCATTATGAAAAGAACACAGAACATAAGGGAGTTTTTTTTTTTCCTGTGAAAATTACTCTTAATGAAAACCTCTTTGATTTAATTATATATATATTTTAAATAAAAGTATTTAGTCAAGTATTTGAGCATACATACATAGTTTAACAAGATAGCAAAGGCAAAACAAAATAATTCTCGCAAAATGCAAACCCCCCCTTTCCCATACCAGATCACTGTAATTAAAAAAAATTATCCATTACATTTTCAAATACCTAAAAAAAAGGAAAGAATCTAAGACACTACGAGTTAACGTTTGTCAAAATATTAGAATCCGTCTTTGTTTCAAAAATGAAATAAGATATTGCACCTTTTTTTAAACCAGAAGTACAAAATAAAAATGATATTGAAAAACAGAATACAAAGCACAGAAACAGGAATTACATTAGGAATCGACTGCCATTTACTGACAACACCCCTGGTATTTTGTAACAAAAGAATACCTGTAACAAAATATCACAGTTTCGTCTCACTGAATTAAAATGCATTATGTAAAAGTAAAAGACAACACATTTTTTTTACACATTCTTAAAACATCTGTTCTCTCGTGACAAAAAACAACAATGACAAAAATGTGCTCAAGACTGCTAAGCCCGTAATTACGATTTTATTGCAACAGAACTAGAAAAAATAGATTATATTGCGGTTTTTTTTTCTTCTTAAATGTTACAATTCCGGGGTACAATTTTGGTGTTTTCATTTTTCCCCCCCCAAAAAAACAAGAAAAAAAAACCCAAAACAAAAAAAAAATGTTTATGAAAAAACAAGAGTTCACTCAAAGTCCAAAAGGGAGCCCGGAAACTGTCCATTCAAATAATGGAGTACACAAGTATTTAGTAACAATTACATGTTCCTGATTTAGAAATATTTTTATTCTTTTTGTTTAATTGTATAAGTCGTTCTACAGCTAGTGTTTCTCACTAAGAAAAAAAAAAAAAAAAGGAAAAAAAAGTAAAAGTCTTCAAGGCGTTGCAAATCTAGAAACCTCTGTTATAAAAGGTTTTGTTTTTCATCCTCTCGGCGATTCAAAAAAATCTTCAACTAAAAAGGGAATCCGCTCTAATGTTCCTGGAACAGAATCAGGAGATCGAGATGTTACAACGTGAGGAGACGGAGGGAGAAACTGATTCACAATTCAACATGCACATCAGCGTGTCCTGGGCGAGGTCAGAGAGGAGGGTCGGACCTCCACACAGGCCGACACACCGCAATTATGTGGAAAATACTCATATTGATATTCATTTTATATATATATACACATTTATTTATTTGCATTTTTATTCCCCCCACATAATTCATATTACACTTACACGCCTAATAGATATGTTCATCACACAGGATCCTTATTATTAGTAGTAGTAGAAGTCATGAAAACATAAATAACACAAATTAAATCATATCTCCAATCTAGACATTAAATCTAAGAACTCCATCTCCCAGAATGCCATGCCAGAGGGGGGCCCAAACTGAGGCGGGATTGTACCTGAAGGCCCGGAGCCTGTGTCTGCTGTGCGCCCTGGCCGTAGTACGCCCCCTGCTGTCTGTAATACTCCGCCCAGGCCGCACTGTAGTCCGGGGGGGAACTCTGCTGGGAGGCGGGGCCAGCAGCTTGGCCTGGGGAGGGGGAAATAACTTTTTAATTTATTGTGCATCTGATTCTGAAATATCCCTCTTCACAATTAAATATATTCCCTGGGCCCTCGGGTGGCGTAACAGTCAAAGCAATCGGCCCCAAATGCAAGTTGCCCACTGCAGCCGGGGTTCGAAACCCGGCAGTGCCAGTCCGGCTCTGGATGACCGCCCCAGAGGGAGGGGGGAGGGTGAGCTGGCACGAGCTCGCTGAGAAGCGTGAAAGGCGTCCCTGTACGGGAGAAACTGGCCAGAGAGTGGGAGGAGGGTAAATTGAAATAAATAGAGGGTATAATTGGCTATGGGAAAAAAAAAAAAAAATCTTAAACATTTAAAGTAGTATTACCTAAAAATGAAACCGGGAAAGTGACTGAAGCTCAAACCTGTTTTTTCTGTCAGAAGATCGACAGCTCTCCTGTTTCACATCTTTACAGGTTTATCAAAGTCCTCTTTATACTTCAACCGCCTCCTCCAAGCCGGCACTCGCCAAGCTGTCGACTGTAACTCCGGTACTCCAGAGCCACTCCTATACGCAGCGAGCTCATATCAGCTTCCCTCCCCCCTCCCTGGGGCGGACAGCCAATGGCCACCCCACACCCCTCAGAGCCGGGCTGGTGCAACCGGGCTAGATCTAGCCCCGGCTGCAGTGGGCAACGTGCACTCAGGGCGAGTGCCTTAACTGTTGCGCCACCCGGGCGCCCCCATAAACACAAAGACCCGCTGAAGTGTGAGAAACGTACTCTGTTTCTTATAGTACTCCTCCCACGCTTTGCTGTAGTCAGGGCCTGTGTTCTGGGCTGGGCCTTGCTGACCTGCACACACAAACCATGATTCAGTTTCCACAGTAACAGCATCACCATTCAGAACAAACGGCTAAAAATATTTTCTCTTACATTACAGGCCTTTAGCAGACGCTCTTATCCAGAGTGACTCAGTTTACATTTCTTGCAATCCATTTATACAGCTGGACATTTAACTGAAGCAGTTCAGGTTAAGTACCTTTAGCTCAAGGGTAGAAAGGCAGTGCCCCCACCTGGGAATCAAACCTATAACCTTCCGGTCACAGCCCAGTTCCCTAACCATTTACACTACACTGCCCCGTTCTCAACTAGTAGGACCTATCCAAAGTTACCTTGTGATTCCATTTAGTGTGTGCGTGTGCATGCGTGCGTAGTGTGTGTGCGCATGTAAGTGTGCGTGCGTGCGCCTGAGTGTGTAGTGTGCATGTGTGTGTGTGCCATTTAATTCCAAAATGATGTCATGCAACTCCGGGGAAAAGTAGTGCTTGTTTAAATTTGTGACTCTTTAGTCGTGGCCCTTTAGAGAGGAGCCTTATTCAGAGAGACACAGGAAACTGCAAAAATAGGACACGAGTAAATGAAGGGTTCTGCCGGCTCTGTTATGGTGTGGGCTATATTTTCCTGCCATGGTTTAGGTCTACTCAACCCCTTAGAGGGCAAGATAAACACCAATAAATAAACTCATTCTGAGTGATCACCTTCATCCTGTGGTGAAGCATTTCTATCCTGATGGGAGTGGTCTCTTCCAGGATGACAATGCCCCCATCCACAGGGCACGAGTGCTCACTGAATGGTTTGATGAGCATGAAAACGATGTAAACTGATATGCCATGGCCGTCTCAGTCACCAGATCTCAACCCAACTAAACACTTATGGGAGATTCTGGAGCGGCGCCTGAGACAGCATTTTCCACCACCATCAACAAAACACCAAATGATGGAATTTCTCATGGAAGAATGCTGTTGCATCCCTGCAATGCAACCAGACACTTGTAAAATCTGTGCCAAGCCGCACTGAGGCTGGTCTGGAGGGTCGGGGTGGCCCGACCACAGATGGGAACGAGCCCTGCAGCCAAAAGAGATGCTGGGTCACATAAACGCCCTCGTGAGACACACTGTTGAGATGTCCTTTATTTGGGCCGTTATGTTCAGCCTGCTGGTCAGGACCGGAGTCTGTACTGGTGACAGGAAGGACGGTGGATTCACTGGCAGGTGAATACAGAACTCACTGAAGCTGGCAGAGCGTGCGGAAACCATGGTTTCCCCCCACAATGCAGTTCACCAGTAAAGCTTGTGGGCGCGAGGAGGAATTGGTAAACGGTTTTACAGGTTTACAGCAGGGCGGCGCACACACCCTGCCCACTGAGCCCTCCCTGCCCCTCAGTGACCCCAGGGGCCCGTCCACAGACACAGGGGCCCGCCCACACTAGAGCAGCGCCCTTCACCAGACCAGACATCCAGAACCGCTCTCATTGTAGATCACCTCCCCAAGCAGGACCGAGTACATCGTAAATAAACCTAAATAAACCTGCTCACTCCATTTCCTCTTCAGAGGACATCAGCATCCCCCAAAGCGTGTACATCCGTCCCGGGACTTTCGTTTAGGGGTAGGAGGGGTGGGGACGTCCCCCACTCCTAGTTCTGGAGAGCCACAAGGTCTGCTGGCTTGCATTTTCACCCCCCCCCCACCAAAATAAAAATCAGACCCCAAAAATCTAGTTAAGCTTAATGGATGTGCTCAAGTGCTGAGTAAACACAAAACCCAGCCCCCCCTCCAGCCCCCAGGACCAGGTTGTCTCAGAGCAAGGGGGTCCCAGGCCAGTGAGGGGGTGGGGGTGGGGGGTGGACTTGCCTATCTTTTTATAATACTGCTCCCAAGCTTTGGAATAATCCATGGGCCCGGACTGGGATCCAGTGTGACCTGCAACCAGATACAGATTTACACTGTTTGAGAAACAGTCTCTCTGCATGAGGATGTGCACATTTAACTTAATTTAATTCTATTCATTTATCTTTTAAACAAAGATCCTAACTGCTTAAAATCTGGGCAGGTTATTCTCCCCCTCGTGTGAGGTCCGTTTCCAAGGGCGAGGGCAGATTGTACGGCATGGCGAGGGAGGTCTATTTGATTGATGTGGTGTTGGACAGAACAGAGCCCCCGAGGGACAGACGGACGGACAGTCTGCTCACTGAGAGGAACACTGTGCTGGAGGAGGACATTACGCCCTGGAGAGAGTGAACATGGTCCCAGCCCCATGGATCTTAGCTAGCCCGTGAGACTTACTGGGGTCCTGCTGACCCTGGGGCTGCCAGGTCTGGTACGTCGTTCCCCATCCTCCAGTCATGAAGGCCTGAGGTCCACTGAGAGAGGAGAGAGAGAGAGAGCTTTACTGACCATATCTACAGCCTACACACCTGAATTAGTAAACACGTACACCAAAAACAAAGGAAAAATCTTTGCCCGTTTTATAGACTTCAAGAAAGCATTCAATTAAATTTGGCACGAGGGTCTATATTACAAAATGTGGTGTTGGGGGTAAAGCTTACGATTGAATTAAATCAATATATGTGCAAAATAAGTTTGCAATAAAAATTGGCAAAAAAAGAACTGCATTTTTTACACATGGGTGTGGAGTGAGACAGGGCTGCAGTTTGAGTCCAACATTGTTCAATATTTACATCAACGAGTTAGCGGTGTTACTGGAACAATCTTCAGCTCCTGGCATCACTCTAAACGATACAGAAATTAAATTCCTTCTGTATGCAGATGACCTTGTGCTGCTGTCGCCCGCTGAACAAGGGCTACAGCAGCACCTGGCTCTGCTGGAGAAAAACTGTCAGAACTGGGCCCTGACAGTAAACTAGAAAAAGACAAATATTATTGTCTTTCAAAAAAAGCCCAGATCTTATTCAAATCCAAAAAAGAACACTACATTTTATAGAACACCGAAAAATAAGCCCTGACAATTATTTACAATACAAGGCTTTACAAGCCCAAGAGTCCAGCCCAGAAAGGTGCCCCTCAGTCAGCTGGTCCTGAAACTCACTACATTAACATATACTAACACAAACTAGCTTCAGGTCAGCACTGCTTCACAACCAATTAGAGTCAACCAAATTATTAAACAAACCAAAATTTGGACCATTGGGACAAGAGCACAAAATCGCTAAATAAACGGAATTGCTACCGGATCCTAGAGTGAATACACACTGGCAGAGTATCTCTTCTCTGTCAGAGATACAAAGCAGAGACAGATCCTGACCAAGCACAGGCTCAGTGACCACATGTTAGCAATTGAAAAAGATGCATAAAAAAATCATGGCTACCAAAAGAAGAACGTATTTGTGGTCACTGAGAGACAGGAGAGGTAGAGACGGAGATGCACTTCCTCCTACATTGTGAGAAATACTCTGCAATCAGAAAAGTCTATTTCTGTAAATTTGGCAAAAGCTCTGCTCTGCCCAGGACGACAATAGAAGGACAAAAGACAGGGAGCAAAAAAGTTCTTACTTTTGGTGAGTAGTAGTCGGGCCCTGTGTGAAGGGGTTCAGACCAAAACTACTGCTGCCCCCCATCCCTGAGCCCTGAGAGGGGAGAGAGAGAGACGGAGGGTTAGGGAACCGCACGGTTAAACCATGAGCGAGCTGAGCCTCGCGTCAGGCAGGGGCGACGCAGAGGCCGCGGGGGTGGGGCCAGTGTGCCCGTATCCCGGGGTTACGGCGGCGGTAGAGCTCAGCGTACCCCGATCTTCTCGTCGATGAGCTGGCGGGCGAGCTCCATCTGCTGGGGCGTTCCCCGGATGGAGAAGATGCGCACGTTGGGGTCAGTGTTGGGCGGGGGGTTCCTCTGCAGCTCCACGTGCGCCCCGGACTGCTGGTTTATGTTCTTAATCGTCTCCCCGCCTGGAGAACAGAGGGAGGGGGCCAAATCAACCAGGGGTCATCGGGAACAACATCACAAACCTCAACGCTATTCCTAACACGTATACTTTCCATAAGTGCGGTTCTGTGTGGCTCAGTAGGTAGAGCGTGGTTCTGTGTGGCTCAGTAGGTAGTGTGTGGTTCTGTGTGTCTCAGTAGGTAGAGCGTGGTTCTGTGTATCTCAGTAGGTAGAGCGTGGTTCTGTGTGTCTCAGTAGGTAGAGCGTGGTTCTGTGTGGCTCAGTAGGTAGAGCGTGGTTCTGTGTGAGTCAGTAGGTAGAGCGTGGTTCTGTGTGGCTCGGTAGGTGGTTCTGTGGTTCTGTTCTGTGTGGCTCAGTAGGTAGAGCATGGTTCTGTGTGAGTCAGTAGGTAGAGCGTGGTTCTGTGTGGCTCAGTAGGTAGAGCGTGGTTCAGTGTGTGATTCTGTGTGGCTCAGTAGGTAGTTCTGTGTGTCTCAGCGTGGTTCTGTGTGGCTCAGTAGGTAGAGCGTGGTTCTGTGTGTCTCAGTAGGTAGAGCTTGGTTCTGTGCGTCTCAGTGGGTAGAGTGTGGTTCTGTGTGTCTCAGTAGGTAGAGTGTGGTTCTGTGTGGCTCAGTAGGTAGAGTCTGGTTCTGTGTGTCTCAGTAGGTAGAGCGTGGTTCTGTGTGGCTCAGTAGGTAGAGCGTGGTTCTGTGTGTCTCAGTAGGTAGAGCTTGGTTCTGTGTGTCTCAGTAGGTAGACCTTGGTTCTGTGTGTCTCAGTAGGTAGAGTGTGGTTCTGTGTGTCTCAGTTGGTACAGCATGGCGCTGACAACGCTTGGGTTGTGGGTTGGATTCCCACTGGGACCATATACTGAAAAATGTATGCATTCACTACTGTAAGTTGCTTTGGATAGAAGCGTCTGCTAAATCACACACACACCACACCACACCACACACATAATGGACTCCAGATTCACCTGCTACCGGTCTCCAGGCGCCCCCTAAAGCCCCACCCAGGCCCCTCGCCCCTCACACAAAAGCACTTCACATTTACATTGCTCCATTTTCCTTAAATTGAAAAGGTGGGAGGTCTCTTAACACGCCCCCCACTGTGCCCCCCCCTCCCAAAATCAGCCCCTCAGCACCAGCAGCGACCCGATCCTTTAACAGGGCTGCAGATAAAGAGCTCACGTGAACAGCCAATCAGATAACAGAACTCACTTCCCAGAGGCCTTGAGAAACCGTTCTCATTAATGCGGGGGTGGGGGGTGAGGGTAGGGCTGTGAACCTTTTTAACAATGAATGTCCCATTACACACACGACACCCCCGTCATTAAGCCCAGCGGGGCAGGGAGAGAGAGGGGCGCTTCCTCTCCCCAAACAAGCCGTGGGGCTTCCCTCACAACATTATTATTATTAAGGGAAAAATCTGTGCAAAAATGATTTTTTTATTTTTGTAGATCTTTTCCCATTTTTCTCTCAATTTAGTGGCCAATTACACCCTCTATTTATTTAGATTTGCCATCCCCACACGAGTCCACCGCTTGTCTCTGAGTCAAGCTAATTCTCTGCGTCCTTCAAGATGGAATTCACCCCCACCCACGTTCTGGAGACTCCGTTCGCACTCCTCGTCAAGCTCAATGTGCTTGTTAACAGAAAGAGACGCAACAACGACACAAAATGGACATTGAAACAGCCTCTTGTTCTCAGCGAGGTTAATCTCAGTGAGCGTGTATGATGGAGCGAGGTTAATCTCAGTGAGTGTATGATGGAGAATCTCAGATGATGGGCGAGTTAATCTCAGTGAGCGTGTGTGATGGAGCGAGGTTAATCTCAGTGAGCGTGTATGATGGAGCGAGGTTAATCTCAGTGAGCGCGTGTGATGGAGCGAGTTAATCTCAGTGATGGAGCGAGGTTAATCTCAGTGATGGAGCGTGTGTGATGGAGCGAGGTTAATCTCAGTGTGTGATGGAGCAAGGTTAATCTCAGTGATCGTGTATGATGGAGCGAGGTTAATCTCAGTGTATGATGGAGCGAGGTTAATCTCAGTGAGTGTGTGTGATGGAGCGAGGTTAATCTCAGTGAGCGCGTGTGATGGAGCGAGGTTAATCTCAGTGAGCGTGTATGATGGAGCAAGGTTAATCTCAGTGTGTGATGGAGCGAGGTTAATCTCAGTGATCGTGTATGATGGAGCGAGGTTAATCTCAGTGTGTGATGGAGCGAGGTTAATCTCAGTGAGCGTGTGTGATGGAGCGAGGTTAATCTCAGTGTGTGATGGAGCGAGGTTAATCTCAGTGAGCGTGTGTGATGGAGCGAGGTTAATCTCAGTGAGCGTGTGTGATGAGCGAGGTTAATCTCAGTGTGTGATGGAGCGAGGTTAATCTCAGTGAGCGTGTATGATGGAGCGAGGTTAATCTCAGTGAGCGTGTATGATGGAGCGAGGTTAATCTCAGTGAGCGTGTGTGATTGAGCGAGGTTAATCTCAGTGTGTGATGGAGCGAGGTTAATCTCAGTGAGCGTGTGTGATGGAGCGAGGTTAATCTCAGTGAGCGTGTGTGATGGAGCAAGGTTAATCTCAGTGAGCGTGTATGATGGAGCGAGGTTAATCTCAGTGAGCGTGTATGATGGAGCGAGGTTAATCTCAGTGAGCGTGTGTGATGGAGCGAGGTTAATCTCAGTGAGCATGTGTGATGGAGCGAGGTTAATCTCAGTGAGTGTGTGATGGAGCGAGTTAATCTCAGTGATGGTGTGATGGAGCGAGGTTAATCTCAGTGAGCGTGTATGATGGAGCGAGGTTAATCTCAGTGTGTGATGGAGATGGAGCGAGCGTGTATGATGGAGCGAGGTTAATCTCAGTGAGCGTGTATGATGGAGCGAGGTTAATCTCAGTGTGTGATGGAGCGAGGTTAATCTCAGTGAGCGTGTGTGATGGAGCGAGGTTAATCTCAGTGTGTGATGGAGCGAGGTTAATCTCAGTGTGTGATGGAGCGAGGTTAATCTCAGTGTGTGATGGAGCGAGGTTAATCTCAGTGAGCGTGTATGATGGAGCAAGGTTAATCTCAGTGTGTGATGGAGCGAGGTTAATCTCAGTGAGCGTGTATGATGGAGCAAGGTTAATCTCAGTGTGTGATGGAGCGAGGTTAATCTCAGTGAGTGTGTATGATGGAGCAAGGTTAATCTCAGTGTGTGATGGAGCGAGGTTAATCTCAGTGAGCGTGTGATGAGCGAGGTTAATCTCAGTGAGTGTGTGAATGACGCACCTTTCCCGATGACGAGGCCGCACTTGTCAGCGGGTATCGTGTATGTCACTTCCTGCAGCCCCCCCGGCGCGCCCATGTTCCACTCCCCACGCCCTCGGCCCCGGCCCCGGGGGCCAACCGCGCCCCCGAATCCATCACGCTCCTGCGGACAAACACAAGGGCTTAAAACAAACAACAAAACACAAGGGCTTAAAACAATCAACAAAACACAGAAGTAAAACAAGTCAACCTTAGCAATTTCACATCATTGTAGGGATTCAGTTGCTTTTTGCTTCAATCAAAAGGAGAGGAAAATGAGCCCCCAAAAAAAACAGCCAGTATGATCACTAAACAAAACAGGAAGTGGGGAGAGAAACAGGAAGTGACCCGTAACACACCACCGTGTTGGAGCTCTTCCCAGTGCCACAGCGTGCGTGGGGGGGGGTGGGGTGGGGTGGTGAGAGGGGGGGGCAGGTTACCTGGCCATACACCTGTCTCAGGAGGTCCCCCCCACCCGGCCACAGGGCTGGGGGGTCCAGCAGGGAGGAGAGTGTGGCCCCATCCAGAGGCCCCCTGGGGGCCCGGGCCTGGGGGGGGGCGGGCTGTACGAGCGAGAGGGGAGGGGTTTACTGCACCTGTCAATCACTGAGGGGTTGACATCACCCCGATCCCTGACAGGGAATCAGGCTGGCCAATCACTGGCCAGTACACCGCCTGAGAAACGCCACCCTGCCCCCCCTACCACTGCCATCAGACTTCAGTTTTAACGCTGCTGTTAAAGCGGACCAAACTGTGCTTTTAAATCTGCTGTGATACACAACTCTACTGTGTGATCTGTGAGTGTGCTCTGGGTACTCCATGTTTGTATATATAAATAAATGTTTCTTATTTATTTTAAGATGTTTTTATATGGCTATGACACTAAATTCTGGGGGGAAAAGGGTACACACAAACACTCCCCCAACACAGTGGGGCAGATAAGAGGCCGTCTGCTCCACCACACGCTGAAGACAGCAACACGCTAGACCCCAGAAGTGCACTGTCACATTTAATATTTAATATATATATATATACATACATTTTTAATTTCTTTCAGATTTTTTCCTGTTTTGGTAGCCAATTACACCCTTTATTTATTTAGATTTACCCTCCCCACATGAGTCCGCCGCTCGTCTATGGACAGACAAACGCTGCAGTCCAGACTGCCACGGTTAGGACTCAACCCCAGAACATGGAGCGGTCACAGAAACAAACGCACTTCAGCCTCCACTGATATCAGAACCAGTCTGTGTGCAATTCTGCATCTGCAAGGACACGGCTCAAAGTTTAAAACGTTTTCCCTGCGTTGTGTTTTCAGGACCAATCCGGTGTGTGCTGATTGGATGAGCACAGGGATGGGGGAGGAGCTTTATCTGGGCGGTGTGCTGATCGGATGAGTGCAGGGAGGGGAGAGGGGCCTCACCTGTGCGGTGTGGACGAGCTCGTTGATGAGGTGGACCGCGTGCTGGCAGCGGTCGGGCTGGCCCATCACCTGGGCAATTCTGTCAGGGCTGATCCCGTCATCTGGGGGGGGCAGAGCAAGGGGGTCAACATTCAGGGGGAGCTTATCGGGCAGAGCACCATCAACCCCCCCACACCCAATACGCAGATTTACTCAGTAAACTACTATTCTTTAATGAGGTCAACTGAACTTGTAGTTGGATGTGTTGCATTTTGAAGTTCTGGTGACTAAAACATGTGACCGAACCATGTGACTAAAACATGTGACCAAACCATGTGACTAAAACATGACTAAAACATGTGACTAAAACGAGACCGAACCATGTGACTAAAACGTGACCAAAACATGTGACCATGTGACGCTGCCTGTGGGAGCCTTTTTTCCCCCGCTTTGTGTTTTTCTCAAAATTCAAGAGAATCTTCCTCTGAAAACAACTTGTGTGGCTTTCTGAGACAGAGAGAGTGAACAGCCACTTCCCACATGCCGTACACTTTAACCAGAGCGCTGAGATCAGTTCTGTTCGGCGCGTTCAAATGAAATTCATTCAAGACTAACCAGATATCATATTTCAAGTTTCATATTTTCACATGTTACCATGGATACGGACATCTGACAGCCACAATAGTAGTAATAATAATAATTGCTGCACTCCAGGTTTGGCACATTCCCACAAGCCCAGATCCCATTGGGGAACATTCCCATGCCAAATAACATCCCATAATCTCACTGGGATTTATCAGCCTGTTCAAAACTGCTGGCACTAACACACCAGGGCCTGTTTGTACAAAGATTCTAACAGTAGGATCAGTTTAGCCTTTTAGCTCATGATGCATATGATTAGGATATGGACAGGGGAAACCTGATCCTAGATCAGCACTGCTACTCTTAGAATCTGTGTACATACGGCCCTGAGCTCACCCCCACCCTCCAGTAAAGCAGCACTTTGTGTTTGAGGTGTGGTCCGCTCTACGCTGGGATCACAGCTGGAGGAGGAGGGGGGTGCTGGGGGAGGAGGAGGAGAAGGAGGAAGCTGTCAGAAGCACAATCTCTCCCCAAAAGAATCCCACCTGGTTTGAACTGGATCCTCACTCCAGCGTCGTTCTGGATCTTCTTGATCATCTCGCCGTTCCTGCCGATCACGATTCCCACGGCGAACCTGGGGACGGCCACCTGGGGGCCGGGGGGGGCACGACCATCACAAACACCTCCATACCACCACCTTTACCTGTCATACCACTGTTCCAAAGCAGCAGCCCACTGAAATAATGGCTGACCAGTTCTGGCAATAACCAGTTCTGACCATCAGCCCTATAAAGCCAGCAGTGGCAACAGCAATTTAGAAACATGTTCAGTTCTGGTCAGTGAGGCTTTTAAGCCAGCAGTTCCACAGAACAGGGTGCCACGCCCACAAGGTCGGAGGTCAGAAGGGGGGAAACAAACAAACACACAAATACATAGGTGAGGACTGATTAGAAGGGCCAGGATAGTGTAGGGGCCTTGGATAGTGTAGCGGTCTAACGCACTCGCTTTGACTGCTGCTTTGTGTGAGCTGCCTATTGCGGTCGCAGTTTGTGCCAGACCAGCCCTGGCAGGGGGCGGCATTTGGCTGTCCGTGCCAAGGGGGAGGGTGAGCCGGCACAAACTCAGTGAGAAGCGCCAAGGGTGCCTACAGAAAGTCAGAAATTGGGGCGTGTTCCGTCTCGGAGGAGGTGGATCATCGCCAGCCTCAGGGAATACGCTCACCCCGTGGAGACGGGCGGTGAGTTCGTGGGGGAGGGTGAATCAAAATAAATAGAAGGTATAGTTGGCCACTAAATTGGGATAAAAACAGGAAAAAATCGGAAACAAACAAAAAAACTAAACAGAAGAAAAAAAGGTCAGAAAGGAGGACGTGCTCTTACGTCCAGGCTGCTGCCCCCGAGTCGGGAGCCGAAGTCGCTGCGGCCGGCGCGGAAGTCGCCCTGGTCCTTGTCCCGGATGATCTCCACCACCAGCTCCCGCGCTTGCTGTGGACAGACAGACAGACTGGTTTGGAGCAGCTCAGATCACAGCAGGTCAAAGGATGTGCTGCTGTGCCTGGCCTAGGGTCTACAGGCTCAGGCGTGGGGTCTACAGGCTGTGCATTTCTAGTATTAGTCCACAAACACTCACTTCTACTCATGAAACAGGAAATCAAAACAGTTTAGATTCAACCAATGGCTGAGACAGAATTCTGAATATTTGGTGCACAAACAGTCGGTTGGACGATGTATCCGTTTGTGCGAACACTCAGGAGACATGAGCTTCATGACCTCTCTCTGCGGTCACGTCTCTCTGGGGTTCTCCCCTCTTAGGACACTGTTGAGATTGAAACGCACACAGAAGGAGGTGTTTGTGCTGACCTGCACTTTGTAGGGATCGCCGGTGATTCTCAGGGGCTTGTCTGCACCCGTGGGCATGGGTCCGTCCTGAATCATCAGCATCTTCACTCCTGTTCTCTCCTGTGGAGGAGGAACGCCCAAACTCCCATCAACCCAACAAACCCAACACGCCGTCCAACAAACACCTCCATGAACGGTGCCTCGGGGCAGTTCTACGCACTTCAGCGGGATACAGAATTCAAGTGAATTAGCCGGCTCGGGTCCGGGAGTCTCCAGAACGTGGGTGGGGGTGAATTACGTCTTGAAGGAAGCGGAGTTCGCTGCCCTCGGAGAATGAGCTTGCCTCGTAGAGACGAGCAGCGGACTCGTGTGGGGAGGACATATGATATATATTTTTTTTTTCTTCAGATTTTTTATCCCATTTTCTCCCAATTTGGTAGCCAATTAGACCTGCTATTTATGGCAATCCCCCCCTAGTAATGTGAGTTCGCTGCCGTAGTCCTGCAACCGGTAGCGACACGCGACCTGACGCCTCTTCCGAGACGGCACTCGCCCAAGTGTCAACCGTAACCCGGTATACTGCAGAGCCACTCTTATGCACAGCGAATCTCATGTCGGCTTCCCTCCCCCCTCCCTGGGGCGGACAGCCAATCGCCGCCCCCGGTGGTGCTCCCGGCCAGAGCAGACTCTGGAGAGACGGGGACTTGAACCCTGGTCTCCGTGGCCAGCATCGGACGTTGTAACCACTGGGCCACGCGGGAGGCCCCATATTATACTGAACACTGAACACTGGTGAGGATCTGGGGAAGGCTTCCAGCTGTGGGGTCAGAGGTCACGCCGGGCTCACCTGCAGCTGTTTGATGGTGTCGCCGCCCTTGCCAATGACCAGGCCCACCTTGCTGGCAGGGATCAAGATCTCCTGGACCGCGCTGTTACCGTCCATCTCACTGTGGAACCCGGGACCGTTCCGACACCGGTCCACAATCTGGCTCAGGAGCCGCTTGGCCTGCCTGCAGAGGGAACCAAGAGTCAGACCTTTCATCCAATCAAAACCAAGAGTCACACCTTTCACTCAATCAGAACCAAGATTCACACCTTTCCAATCAAAACCAAGATTCACACCTTTCACCCAATCAGAACCAATTTTTTTCAAAACCATTTTCATCCAATCAAAATCAAGATTCAGACCATCCAATCAAAACCAAGTTTCCACTGTAAAATCCTGCTGCAATTTGTTTACATTTCTGAGTTAATCTTGCATTTAATTTTGATTAATTTTAATGATATTTTATACTTTGTAAAACATTGTTTCTCAATCTCATTCTCCGCTCAACCCCATTGGGCCGCGCACGGTTGCCGCGGGCAACTCACTCGATGTTCTCCGGGCTGCCGGTCAGAGTGCAGGGCCGGTCCATCATGCCTCCGCTGTCTGTTGGGACACAAACACCGCACTCAACGCCTGACAGCGCCTCCTACTGCTCGTGTGCAGCAGCACAGGGACGCACACAACAACAGCAGCTCGCAAAAAAAATCAACACTCAATTCTCCTCCGAGGCCACGTGCCCTGAAATGGACTCAACTGGACCTTCGTTGGGTTGTCATTCAATACAAAGACTTCCACCACCTTGTAGAAATTGGATTCATAACGTTACATTGGAGGTCCTTGCCAGTGTGCTTTTAATGATCATTCAAAGTGAAGAGTGCTTCTCACACACGTTTGCAATGTAAATATAAGACCGAAACGAGCCACGTTGGCACATTCAAACATCTCCAATCTCCTGGAGGTTGGATCTTGGCAGCTGTGTGTTTGTATAAAAGAACACTGACTGATCTTATTGAAGGGAGTCACCAGATGCACGTGTTTATAGCCCTCTCACAGCAAACGGCTGACTCCACAGGACTGGCCTGGGCTTCCCTACAGCGCTGGGGGCGTGTTTAGGGTGGTTTAGTGTGGGACCTGTTCCCTGGGCCACTGGCTGCACTTAACACGGCCCATGCCTTGTGGATTTCTCCAGATAAGATCTGTCCTGCTACACACACAAATTGAAAGTTTGGTAGGATATCTCCAGATACGCCTCCGCTCAGGGCACACGTACCTGCTGCGATCTGGATCTTGCAGCCCGACTCCAGCTGAATTCTGGTGATCTGTTCTCCTCCTCTGCCAATGACTAGGGGGAGGACGAGGGTGTCAAGCACGTGTCGACTTTAAAAACACATTTTAAACCACGTTGACCAATGGATCATGCTCCAAAGCAGTGAACACGACACACGAGGCTGTATTTTCTGTAGTGCATGTGCAGGGTAAACCTGTGCTTGTAGGTAAACTCGGCAAAAATGCACAGTGAAGAGTCAAAGGCAGCTTGTCGCCACGGCAGCATACTTACTGAATCCCACCATTTTATCAGGCACTTTAAAGTCTTCTGTCATGATAGCCCTGTGAACAGAACCACACATTAAATATGATATACAAGCACAGACACCACAGTTATACACAGTTACACAGTTACACACACAGTTACACACAGTTACACACACAATACAGAGCAGGGTTGCTCAAATCTGGCCCCCGAATCCAAACTCTGGTCCTGGTTTTCCTTTCTCTCAGGTAGTTAAATTGAGCAATTACTGTATTTGATTGGCCAGCGTGTCTTCACACCTGACTCCCAGGGAAAGGGAGGGTGGAGAAACAGCAGTGCTCGGCCCACAAGGACCGTGATTGGAGGAGCCCTGCTGTGGAGTTTGGACACTATGACACCATGCACAGGTGTGGCAGGAACCCAAAGTCAAAACTTACCTTTGATGTACCATCCCACCAAGCTGGTTCCCAACTGTGAAGGAGAGGGAAGAAAAGATCAGCATCAGCATGACAAACACCACACACCCTACAGACACACCCTACACCCTACAGACACCACACACCCTACAGAACACATCCTATACACAACACACACCGTACAGACGCACCCTACAGAACAGTGCGTTTACACACTGACAGCCTGTAGCACAGGAAGGGAACAGGCTGAGGTGGGTCTGTGTGTCTGTCCAACACGGTGCCCAGGACCCAAGCTCGTGAAGGGGGAAACCAGCGACGCTCTCCTAAATAACCCTCTGGTTCCCTACTAGTCACCTACAGCGCTGCAGTCTCTGCTCTGCCGTGGACGCGTTTGGTGCTCTTAAACCCAAGGGAGCACACAGAGATCAATCAGGATGTTTGGCACAATTGAACTTCCCCCATCGCTGACAAATGGAGCAATTCAATCACAAATGGGCGTGGAGAGAATCGGGGACAAAACCGCCGCGATCGAAGGCAGAACACATCACCAATGGTAAAAGAAACATTCAAGAGTGGAAACGTAAAAACTAATTTAAAAAACCACGTGAACGTGTTGTGGTGCCAGTGTTGACACCACAGACAGAGCGTCAGGCCTGGATAACACAAGCAGCCACGGTAACATCCTGAATGAATCACGCAGCTCGTACACAAACATGACATCATGACTGAACCGCGCTGCTCGCACACAAACATAACATCGTGAGAACACAGCGATCTCAGGGCTGCATTCACATCACAGGGGACCGGAACACACACACACACACACACACACACACACACACAGACAGAGACCTGTACTGCAGGAAGCCTCGCGCCAAATAACCTGACCCCCCGCCCCCATTTACACCTCAATGTGCACCTGCAGGCCCCGCCCATTCTCTGATGGATTTATAGAGCACTTTTTTTCCAGGGAACAAAGCGCTTTACAAAGATAGGGGCAACTCACCTCAACCAGCACCAATGTGCAGCAAAGGTAAGCAGTAAACTGCCAGAGGTTTAAAAAAAAAAAAGTTTAGGTTACCAAAAACTGAAAAATAATGTAAATTTGAGTTCTATAAAAAAGGCCCTTTTCAGGGAACAAGTAATGGGTTAACAACTTACAGCTGTTCTGCAGCAATGGAAGTAAATTAAGCCTTGAAAGTTGATGCAAACAATTCCTACAGGTGTCCCAACTTTTGTTGATTACTTACAAACCCTCTCTGTATAAAAGCAGTGTTGGAACAGACATACTACACCCTCTGAAGCATTATTTGGACAATATTGCACTGCAGGAAGTAGTATATTGATATCATAATGGCAAGAAACAGGCAATTAAGGAAGACAGACAGACCATTATAACCCTTAAAAGTATAGGTCTTTCCTATGGCCAAGGTGTCCTTGAGTACTTTCCTACACCATCAAAAGGCACTTGGAAACTGGAGTAAACTCTGACAGGAAGACTTGCAGGCAACTTGCAGAGTGACTGGCACCCTGAACCAAAAGGGCTACCACAGCATTTTGCAGCGCCATGCAATACCCTCTGGTCTACGCCTACCTCCAGACTATGTCAGAACTACCTTAGAAGAAAATAACAAGATGGTAGGCTTCAAATCATGGAATGGCCAGTAGTCTCCAGACTTAAACCCCATTGAGCTGGTTTGGGATTAACTGGACAGAAGGGTAAAAGCAAAGCAAACTACAAGTTCAACAGATTTGTGGGAACTTCTACAACAGTGTTGGGAAGAACTTTCCAAGCAATATTTGATTTCCATTGTAGAAAGAATGCCACGAGTGTGTTCAGCTGTTATCTGCAAAAGGTGGCTACTTTAAGTCAAAATGTTTGATTAAATTTTGTTAAACAAAACGATTCCATGATTTTTTTTAAATCTCCAATTGTTTATTTGTTCTATGCTTTAATTTGAGTACATTGAAACAAACTGCGTAAATGTAATGTAAATTTACAGTAAATTTCAATTTCAATAAAAAACTGGAAGAATTGAGGTGTTCTAAAACTTTTGACCAGTAGTGTATATATATTGTTTTTGTTGGGAATTTGGCCAGGACACCGGGTTAACACCCTACTCTTTTTGAAAAGCGCCATGGGATCTTTTATGACGACAGAGTCAGGACCTCGGTTTTTACTGTCCCATCTGAACAACGGACATGTAGTCCCGTGGGATCAAACCCACAACCTTGGCATTGCCAGTGCCATGCTCTACGTTTCGAACCGCGTCCCTGACAGGACAGACACTGAATCGGACCAGCCAAGATACAGCGCATTATCTGCCACCCCTACACAGTTTTTACAGTGTGTAAGTTAATCGCTGAAGGACACTGATCTGTTTCAAAAAGCCAGTGTGCACTGGGGGCTTGTAAAACAAGGCTTACACTGAAATGGCCAGCACACGTTAGGGTACGGATTTAGCCATGACACCAGGGGAGTCTCCTGGCCCTGGGTTCTGTTCAGTGGGCTGTTCCCCACCCAAAGGCTAAACTATCTGCCTACCAGCATGCCTGCTTTCTGCTGTTTGGCCAGAGGCAGCCTCCAGGTGACAAACTAAACAGAACCCTTCTGACCTGAAACGGTCAGGGCTGCAGTTTTTAAGCTTCATCACAAGCACAGTCACAATTTATTAAAGAGCTTCTCATTAGTGAGAGTTACTCTCTCTCTTCCATGTAAGGTCAAGGAATCACAGCACACACAAAAAACTAAAAAAAAAAAAAAAAAAAAAAACTCATCTATCACTAACATTTTTGGCCCGGTATGAACATGTATATAACAGAAGAACCGTAATAAAATACCTGAGCAAAAAAAAAACAAGCACATGCAGTCTTTAAACATTTACTTTTCATGGAACAGAAAAACTATATTTACACAGAACATGTTCTGGGACATACACAGAATACCTACACAGGAAACTAAACACACAACATGGAGAACTTTAAATATGGAATCCACAAGAATAACCACTTGAGGCATTTAATTCAGAATGACCCATTAGGAGCAGAATCCAGGGATTTTGAGTGATATGACTGCATTACGTTTCACACACAATAACAGTCCCCTGAGTGCAGTCCCCATGACCTGTTTTAGTGCATTTTGCGATTAATGAAATGCGCTGTGATTCGCTGAAATAGACTGAAGTGCAAAGTTTTTTTGACCAGAAAACATTAAGAGGTTGTGTAGAATAATTGCGGTTTTAATAGCTTCTTTTAGCCTCCCTCCACACAGACACACATCTCGTACCCGTGGTTACGGGCGAATGAACACAGAAGAACGATCACAACTACAGAGGCAGTCAATGTGTGCAGGCAAACACCTTATTTTATTAATTTTTTTTACACATTTTTTTCCCCCTCTATTTATTTCGATTTACCCTCCCCACATGAGTCACTCACTACACCCTAGCCAGACCCCTCCGCTCCACCTCCTCTGGCAAACTGACTGCCCCATCCCTCTGGGCGCCTGGCAGCCGCTCCTCGCGGTCTAGTCTCTTCTCGGTCCTGACCCCTCGCTGGTGGAACGACCTTCCGCAATCGGTCAGGACCGCAGAATCACTTGCGATCTTCCGCAAGAGACTCAAACCCCTCCTTTTCAGACTCCACTACCACTGAATTCTGTACATCTAGCTATTTGTCATCACCACTGCCTACTTGCATACCCCTGCTTACTCCACCTAATTATTATTATTTTTTACCTTTCCTTCCCAGTGTTACAGGTATGGTACGCAGCTACCTGCAATATCTATCGCTGTATTACTGCACTGATCTCTTGTGTGTCCTATGATTGTTCCTACTATGTATTTATGCACATCTTGTAAGTCGCTCTGGATAAGAGCGTCTGCTAAATGCTTAAAATGTAAAATGTAATGTAAAATGAGTCCGGCACTCGTCTCTACGAGGCAAGCTAATTCCCAGAGGGCAGCAAACTCCTGGGACGGACAGCCAAAATCTGGGCTCCCCACCAGAGCCGGTGTGACGCAGTTGGGTTTCGAAGCGCAGCTGTAATAGGCTGCTCACACTCGTAAAGGACCAGTCAAAAGGAGTGCGTTAGATCGCTGTGCCATCAGGGGTCCCTTGTTTTACTCTGACTTTGATGGCAAATGCCACTGTTCTCCAGGCAATGGCAAGAACAATTCTGTTTCCCCGCTACAGCACTCCCAGACAGTCACACTGACATGGCCGGGGGGGGGGGCATCACTTCACTAACAACAGGCGCCTTACCTAGACACGGCTTCCCAGGACCCCCAACCAATTTATTGTTACAATTGGGGTAATTTGGCAGAAATTTTCCCGAAGTGACTTACAGAAGTGCATTAAAATGGCAAGAGAATCATAAGTCAGTAAAGCTACAATTACTTCCATGGTGGAAATTCATGCCGCAAGAAGGACCTGTAACACAAAGCAATAAAGCCACTGAAGGCGAAACGCTGGCGTGGGTAAACACACAGCTTTCGGTACCACACAGTGTCCATTGGTGGGGCAAAAAAATTAAATGACCAGAAAGAAATAGTTGAAGGAAACTTAAGTGAGCAGATCAGTCAGTCCACTGTGGGATCCAGAAACATGCTCACTGATTTAATCTCACAGCAGAAGGCCTGAACAGTGCTTAAAGAGAGAGGCTCGGAGACCCCCAAACTGCTCGGGACGTTCCCGTCCTGGGGGGAGACCGCTCCCTGAACCACACTTTTGGGTACGGTCGAGATCAACCTCAGAATCGGACCACAGATGATCATTACCCGGCCGGTTTATCTCCACCTACAGAGCAGCTAACAGGCAAGCATGCGAGGGGTGCGCGGTCTTGTTTTAGAGGCACAAACAGGGCAGGGCGGGGCCGGGACAGGGGTGCTGGGTAGGGATTCTAAATTCCACAAATTGAGCTAACCTTCTTCAGATTTTAAGTTAGATGCTTGGGGTGTTTGATGTTTTAAGTTAATGTTAAAATACATTTATTTAAATATAATTAAATATATTTATATTTAAGTAATATACATATTATTTTATCCACAATTATATATATACCTCAAAAACACATCCACGGCAAAATAAACTACCTTCTGGTAGGCCAAATTTAAATAGCAAATTGTGGTTTTTTTTAAAAATGAACTCATTTTAAATGTTGGGTGCTTAAATTTGGATTTAAAAGTTAAAATAGTTGAAGCTTTGCAGGTATTCACCTGCCAATCAAGTCTTTCTATTACCGTTTGTCAGTTTAAAAATACAAATATAGTGGCCACGCTCTGCCTACGTCGTGTGATCCAATCACATGACATCTTCCGCCCCAGGGAGGGGGAGGGGAGCCGACGTGACTATGGCCCTGTAGTACCGTTACGGGCTTGGTTTTGGAGGAAAACTATGTTTAAAAACACAAATATAAAAATAAAAAATCAGAAACAAAATTTTAAATTAAAAAAAAAAACACAAATATAAATAAAATGGCTGTGTAATGTAATATAAATAAAAGAGTTTCACTTCCAGAAAGCGCCAGGTCAGTGTAGAAAGCAGCTCTTTGGATGCAAGACGAAGTGCGTGTGTGTGCAGAACGTACTTCCACCAAAAGCAGGAAGTGTGTGTGTGCAAAAAGTACTTCCACCAAACGCAGGAAGTGTCTTCTGTGGACCTTTCTTACAGCCTACTTCATTATTTAGGTCAGAAGCTGCCCCCCCCCCCATAAGGGTTGCGCTACAGCTGTGTGGGACACAAAGATGAACAGGACAGGACTCTGCTTCAGAAGAACAGGTTGCGCTCCAACGAGGTTTCACACTATTAGTGGGGAAAATGTTCACATTGGCAAGGTGTAGTTGTTCGGTCTTTATTTTTTAAAATATATATATATATATATATATAGGAGAGAGAGTGGGAGGGAGAGAGTGGGAGGGAGAGAGTGGGAGGGAGAGAGTGGGAGAGAGAGAGTGGGAGAGAGAGAGTGGGAGAGAGAGAGTGGGAGAGAGAGAGTAGGAGAGAGAGAGTGGGAGGGAGAGAGTGGGAGGGAGAGAGTGGGAGGGAGAGAGAGTGGGAGGGAGAGTGTTCTTGTCTGTGTTATTTTAGTTGTAATGCTTTGCAAATGCTTCAAAATTGTTCCCTAAACCACAGGAGAAAAGGCCTAGTTTTATTTGAATAAATAAAGGAATAAAAAACTAGGTGCTGAAAAGCAGTTTGTTGGATGTCCTAAGGCACGCTAAGGGGGCGCGGGGACCAATCCAAAACAGGAGAACAGGTATGTGGAGCTCAGCGGCGAGTTAGACGCACGCAGGGGGCTGAACACAGCTCAAACCTAGGATATAAATGTAAAAATGTATAAATATAAAGGCTATGAGCATCAACAGGTCAACACTGATGGGAGAGAAGTCTGCCTAATCTCCAGGGAGTGCTCTGCTAATAATTCAAATGGTCAGTTACTGTTTCTGGAAAATCTGGAACTTGTATAGAACTTGTGAGAGAGAGAGTGTGTGAGAAAGTGTGTGTGTGTGTGTGTGTGTGTGTGTGTGTGTGTGTGTGTGTGTGTGTGTGTGTGTGAGAGAGTGAGAGTGCGCGCGCGCGTGTGTGTGTGTGTGTGAGAGTGCGCGTGTGTGCGCGTGTGTGAGAGAATGCGCGTGTGTGAGAGAGTGCGCGTGTGTGAGTGAGCATGTGCGAGAGTGAGCGTGTGCGAGAGAGTAAGCGTGAGAGAGTGAGCGTGTGCGAGAGAGAGTGTGTGAGTGAGTGTGTGAGTGAGAGTGTGAGAGTGAGAGTGAGTGAGTGAGTGTGTGAGTGAGTGAGTGAGTGTGAGTGAGTGTGTGTGTGGGGGCAGGGGGCACACCCAGTCAGTCTGCAGGAGAGGACTCTTACCTCCTTCATCCAGGGATCTCTTCTGGCCCCCGTAACCGTACAGGGAGGGGTCTACGACTGGAGAAGTGTTGTTCAAGTGTGACATCTGGTCACCCCCCATTTTAGCCGCAATCTGAAACAAGGTACAAAAAAAGTGGAGTGAATTCTCAAAATGTATATAATTTTAACAATTGGAGCTACGAAGGCGGGTTGCTGCACAAATGCAACTGAATGCAGAAAAATAAAAGTTCACAACACACACAGTGGGTATAAAAACAATTCACCCCCTTTGGCCTTTTATTTTCTTACTTCAAGGAATCAAAATTGATTTAATTGGGATTTCTTAACACTGATCAACACACTAATACAACACACAATACTAGGGTATAATAGAATAATAGTGTAGGTCAAATACAACTAAAATAAAAAAAACTTTTCCTTAATTAGAAATAAACAGACAATTGATTCCATAAGTATTCACCCCCCTGACTTAATACTTGGTAGAATCACCTTTAGCTGCAGTTACAGCTGTGAGTGTTTGAGTCTCTACCAGCTTTGCACATCTGGACACTGCAATTTTCACCCATTCTTCTTTACAAAATTGCTCAAGCTATCAGGTTGGATGAGGACCATTGGTTAATTTTTTTTTTTTTTTTTATCATTCCGCCACCCTCCCATAAAGCGCAGATTTGTGAAGCGAACTGGTTACTGTTGCTGTTGTTGACAGTGTTTTGCTTTTCCCTACCGCAGTTAGAAACTCAATCTACCTCCCCATCAAAATGTTCTTCATCGAAGGCCTTCCCCCTGCTGGGACTTCAAACACAGTCTAAATGTATTCTGATTGCACATATACGCTGTGGAGGACAACACCACAGATGAGCACTAATTGTGCCACCTTGAACAAAATTATGCAGTTCCCAGTTCCAATTAGAGGCTTGAGTCAGCGGGAGGTCGATGCTCAAATTCTTAAAAACTACAGAAAAGGTTCCTGAGCCCCTCTCTCTCGTTCCTACTCTTTACCTGCTCCACAGTGTACGCTTTCACAACTTCATGGCAAACAGAGCTCCATTAGGTGTCAAACCCACACAGCTTTCACCACAACCTTACGACACAACACACCTAGAGGCTTCCATCACCTGAAGGCTTCAGCATGTAGTCTCTGATGCCAGCATTCAGGGGAAGGGGGGGAATCTGACGATAGAACAGGACCCCTGGGACCATATGAACAAAGATTCTAAGAGTAGGAGTGCTGATCTAGGATCAGGTTTCCCCTGTCCATATCCTTACCATATCCATTATGAGCTAAAAGGCTAAACTGATCCTAGATCAGCACTCCTACTCCTAGAATCTTTGTACATACGGGCCCCTGGTCTGTGTAGCCGGAGAGTGGCAGCCAGGCAGGGCTCCGCCTCTCCCCCCTCCAGCGAGCTAAAACCTTCCTCCTCGAGAATGTACAAGTGGAATGCGAGCAATGCAGGCCCAGAGATAAATCACAGAGCCAGGAAAGACTGAAGGTTACTGAAGGAGGAGGTAAACACGCTTGGAGGACCTCTCCAGAACAACATGCGCTTGTGGCAGGGGCGTTTCGGGGCAGACTTATCCTGCCCAAAAATACATTTAAAAAGTACATATACATATACACAGGGCCTGTTTACGCATACTGCAATACTAAACTACGGCCACATTCCCATTTAAGAAGTCAAATTGAGAGACTTGGGCTGTTGATGGGGGTTAGATGCAGGTGAACTCACACCTCCTCCAAGCAGTTCAGCCGTTTCCATTAACGCAGGACGCCCACCTCGCTTCCACTAAACAAACCGTTTCTGGGTTTAAAGAGGAATTCGAGCAAGAGCACTTTTTTGGGCTTTAGTCAGCAACATAATATTGTAGATTTTTTTTTACAAACACCTCAACTCATTCCAAGTCTCCTCAATAAAATGATAAACTAAACATTATTATTATTATTATTTTAAAACCATTATTATAACCTGGCTCCCGAGTGGCTCAGACGCAAAAAGGCGCTCGGTCAAAGCGCAGTTCGGGCCCTACGGACGAGAGGTCACAGGTTTGAGCCTCTGCTACATCACCAGCCGACGATGACCGAGTGTCCCCGGTGGCGGGACTAAAACGGCTTTGTCTCAGGAGGGGTAGGGCACGAGTTTAAGTCTGGCTAAGAGGTTCCTCAGGTTACCACTGAATTATCACGGGGTACGAGTTGTCGTCAGTGAGAGTTATGCCTCCTCTGATTGGTGCTGGCTCTCTCCCGTTGTGCCCAAGAACAACATGGTAACCACAGGCACAGTTTGGGGCAGGGAGTGGGGGCAGGGGGGGCGAAGTTGCTGTGGCACCCGTAGCATTTAAAGTTGTAGCAGAGCTATCGTTTACCAGGGGAAAGGGGACAGGGCCCGGTTTAGAGCACACAGATTAACTCTGGAGGTAAAAACGGGCCAGGACTCTGGCCCTGGGCCCAGTTCTATTTTCTTCCCTCCTCCTCCTCCTCCTCCTCCTCCTTCCAACATCGACTTAAAGTGAAATATATGAGTGACGCCGAAGCTCATCAGCATCTCGTTAGAGACGACCCGGGAAGCATCGCCAGTGGCTACAAGCAGAGAAATACACTCACGATGCATTGCAGTTTGAGTCATTCCAGGTATTACAACAAACATGTTGGCATGCCACTTACGGGGAGTTTCCACTGAGGGTGCCGGCCGGCTCCTAGTAAAACCTGGACCGGCTCAAAACGGTTATGAAATATGAGAATGTTCTTTCCATCCCGGCCCAGGCCACTCGCAGGCAATCGCCCAGGAAGAACGTGAACACACTTTCAAGACAAAACTGCCATATCAACGCCTGGCACACAAATATTTTTGCTGTTTTGTTTTTGTTTTCCATTTCACAGCTGGTGCAATTAAGTGATTGGCGAGGACTTAACAGAACGCAACAGCGATCGACCGTTTTGATCCAACGTTCTGAACTTGAGTAACTACCAGGTCTTTACACCAACTTCAAAGCACCTTTTCCCAATTCAAGTCTCTCACACCAGGCGATGAAGACAGAAAAAGGAGAATACCTAAAGAATTACAACATTAAAAAAATAAATCTTAAAAAAACGAAGGGTTGAGCCATGGCAGCAGCGGTCCCGGGTCACGTGTCTGAAAGGAATCCCTCGCCGTCCGGCGTCCAAACGCACGCCGTCTCCGTGCCGATGGGAGGTGACGGGCGGCGAGCAGGTGTGCATGCGCACGCCGTGACCTCAGCAGAACCTCAGCGGGTGTACGCACGCTTTCGCCACTTACATCTGTTTGTTTTTATTCGTTTAAATGAACCCGCGGTCGTGATGGAGGAGCAAGGGCAGGTGAAGGCCCATGGACCAATGACATCAAATCCCTATTTTTTTTTTTTTTTTTTTTTATCCCCAGGTTGTCTGAACCAGTCTCTGCACTGGAAAACACACATCGTACCGGTTCGGAACTTTTGGGGCTTCTGTTCAATGCACAAAGTCCAATTGTAATGCCAATTGTCCAATTTCAATTATAAAGTAGTTATAATTGTAGTTATATTGCCAACCGTCAATTATAAAGTAGAACATAACTATTAATGGCCAATTTGGATTATTGTCGTTATTTATAGTCAAGTCATTTGCAAACCACTGGCAGAAGGAAAAAAAAGTAGGTTTTGCTGCATTCCAGAAAGTAGTATATAAAGAAGTACATTTGGGTTCGAACATGCCTTTTGCTTATTCTGGCTTGGGTCCATCTCTCTCTGTACACTCAGACGGTACACAGATTTTAGTTCATCTCACACTGGCCCAAAATTCAGATCTTTACATCACGCAGGATGGCTCATCCATTAACGTTTACCGCGGTAATCATACCATCCAGGCGCCATAAAGATCAGCGGATACGCGGAGGACTCGACACGGCAGGACGGCCTTTAACCCGACCCGTCTCTGTGACTGCGGAAGAGATCGGCCTGGCACCACGACGCGCTCGACACGCGCTCACGGGCAGCACCAGCTCTTAAACCAGACAACCTTGAGGCCAGCGAGAGGAGAGGGCACACTTAACGGAGTCGCAGGGTCAAACCGTACACCTGATCAAATACGACTCAGACCAACGCGCAAGGAGCGCCATGTTATTAAAAACAACTCAAGTTTGATATCAACTGGCACGCCTTAATCTTTTAAATATATTTAAATTTAGTTCAAATAAGGAGTTCAATGTGAAGGGAAATTAGTTCTGGGGGGTCTGCCAGAGCACCTTGAGGTTATGGGCTACAGATTTGAATCTAGGCTGCCCCCCCCCCCCTCGATGCACACATCCTAGAGCCCAAGTTAGGTCGCACAACATCAAATCTCTCTGGATAAGGGCGTCTGCTTCATGAAAATAAATGTTACCGTAAATGTACCAGGGCTCACCATTTTCCTTGAGGAAATAATCTCAATTTTGAGAAATTCTCAAGAATCTGTAACTGGGGCTCAAAACAAACTACTATAGCAACAAAATTACTATCGAAACAGTAGTTTTGGGTGCGGCCGATTGCTTTATTTGCACTGTAAAAATAGCCGTACCGCAAGACCTGGGCTATAATGTGTGGATGTTCAGCAGTCTGGTTCAATTGTGGCTGGTTTTTCATGTTATGCAAGCTCTACCTGTAGAGCTGAAGAAAGGCATAGAAAGAGAAAATGCCATGTGTGGTGGTTGTGCTGCATTTTCTGCACAGGTTTGCACCAAATTATTTTTTGCAATAATTTAATAGGAGGATTTTGATGCACTAAAGTTGTTCATACTAAACGAGTATGAAAAACTCCAGGTCCTTCAATGGTAGCAACTTCGCGTATAAACAACTCAGCGACTAGTTATCTGCCCACCCTGTCATAGTCAAAAAATTGCGCAAAAGTCAGGTGACGAATCGTTCTAGTATTTTGCCTGGACTACAATGCAACTTGTGAGCAACAGCGAGTACATGATGCAATAAAACGACGGGGTTCCTTTAGATATACATATATAAATATAAATTAACAAGTTAGACCAGTTTTTCCATTAGGATTAAATTATACATTCATTCCAAACGCGAACTGGATATTTGCAAATTCAGTGTTCCCCACACATTCCAAAATGTCAAGACACGCAGTAACTATTATTGGCAATAGTGTTGAGTAACTAAATTAGAGATTATGATTTAGTTTAACAGGCAGCAAACGCCTTACTATCGTGGTAGTCTTTGCGAAGTAGTGTGCAACTTATTAGATGTCGCGGTTCTGACAAAACTGGTGGGGAACGTAAAATGAACGGGGTTGATGGTTTAAGGTATTGAGGTGGGACAAATTCAATCTTACGCCTTAAATTGTAGGTGTGCTACCAGGACTGGGAAATATGAGTTAGACACAAGCTGGCTACTTTATCGGGCCTTCTGCTCTGACGACGGATTTCGAAGTTATACAAAGAACATGATTCCGTTTATGAATGGACTTTACCATTCGCCTTGGCGAGTTTATTATTATATTTGTATTATTAATGAGCTATTACACCTTATCTGACAAAGCGAACTTTAATAAAGACAACTTTGTCAACTGACGTTAGCGAGAGCCAAACAGAAATGAATGTTACTGTCGCTAGCGTTGGCGAGCTAGGGCCTGAGTTGAATTAGCGGTCTCGCCAATTTGTCCAGTAAGTCCACCGTGCACATACGTTTCCAAACTTCTTGACAAATATTTTTTTGTTACTGGAAATTCAAAAAAATCTACGATTTAGATGCGCGACCTTGATGGCCACAGATTGTTTTTTGTTTTATTATGGGTAGTTTAAAAAATATATATATTTGACAATTATGTTAGCTAGCTAGCAACCTTATCGACCCACGCTTGTGTTCGCTGTTATCTGGTCACAACCACGCTTAAACAGTCTAGTTAGCAAATTAAAATATAAATTTGCTTAGTTTTAACGGAGATTAGCCAGCGAGCTATGAATACCTGCCTAGCCAACTAGCTAGCTCGCTGGCAAATATGCTACCTAGCTTTTCGGATCTAGGCCACGGCTCGTTCGCTAGCTAACAAGTAATCACAACTTCTGGGTCTTAACAACAGGTTGCAGTTTTTTTTAAGTTGATCCCACTTCAACGCCCTGGAAGTTGTTTGTTAGCTTTGCAGCTAACTAGCTTAGCTAGCCAGCTAACTACGTTAATGATCACCCGATTAGCCAGCTGTTTCACCAGCTAGCTTCGTTGTAACTGTCGAAAACCCGCCTTGTACGTTTCTGGGCCGCCAAGCGTTTTAATTCCTTAGGTTACAGAAATGTACGGTTAACACTTGAGACCCTGTGTTTCTGGGGAGCTAGCTAGCCGAGTTAGCCAGTGTGATACGTGTGTCGAGTGTGTTTTCTTGGGAGTGATAGGCGAGGGGGGGGTTAGCTATGTGGTTTAAAAAGTACACTCCTCCTCCCCCCCCATTCCGAAAGGCCGAGCCTAAACTCCCACACCTGAATTTCGTACGAATCTCTTCCCTCTCCGATCCGCATTTACCTGTCGGGCTCGGTGGAGGGCGTCGGCGAAGCCGTCCGTCTTCATTCCCGGCTGGGCCACCGAGGCCTGTCCCTGAACCAGCTCCGCCATCATCATCATCCCTACAGCAGCTCTCAGCGACCAGACCAGCGCTCGAGCGGATCAAGAAGCAGCACGCGACCGACCTCAGCGGAAGCGGAAACTGTCTCACATACGGCGGCGCGTGTCAGAGCGCCAGGAAACACCGCGAGAGGAGCCGCCGACAACGCTCTACGGTGCGAGAGTGCGCGCGCGCGCTTTGATAGAGGCGCGCATTCAGAAGAAGTCACGTGGGTCCCCCCGGGGAGCGGCTTTTGACAGCATTGTACACCCTGAAGAAGACAAAATA